>CAKNXH010060771.1:29376-46426 GCA_932178445.1 Andricus quercusramuli | reverse complement strand
GAACAATGTGACCTTCATGTTCCTTTCTTGGAACACGTGTGACATTCAAGTGACATAACAGTTCCATCACCCTGTTCTATATTAGTTACATCAAAGAATTCTAGAACTGTTACAGATCCTTACAGTAACAGCGTTACAGAACAGTGTGACCCTTATGTTCTGTAATTGTTATGGCACACGATTGTAACAATGTTATGTATAAATGTTTCCTTTTTGTTATGTAACATTTACAGAACGTGTCCGCTGGGATTACGCTGTCACTCACTGTTAATATTATGCGTCGCACATAGTGTAGGCACCGTGATGGCCGGGGATGACGTAAATTTACGTAAATTTGAAATGATAAAAAATTAAAAATTATCGTAATATTAAAAATATTAAAAAAAAACTAATTATTGAACTGCCACATCGTTGATGTATATCAACGACACGCGTAGTAAATACAATCGCCAAACGCTCGCTTGAGTAGTGCGTAATGTGTCATTTTTCCTTCATTTGCAAAGAAGAAGTCATTGTTTCGTTCCTGCTCCCGGCGTCTGTTATTATGTCTAGTTTTATCCGTTTTATGAAATATGTCACAATCTAATCCATAATTGAATTTTTAAATCTGAGGTTAATGTAGATTTTTATAAGAGATTTTGCATCGTGCTGCGTTAATGCGGTACGTACACATAAAAAATTGTATGCACTATCTAAATGCAATCATAACCTCATATTTTTTCGCTTGAAAATGTTGCGTAGCATTTCAATAGAAATCATAGTTGTTTCATATAAAAATACTTATTTCTCCTTAGTATCGTCTAATAAAAACTTATTTTCATTATTAATTCAAGTTTAGAATGGTCGGGTTGATCTTTGAGAATTTAGCTGCAGTTGATTTTGCGAGCATATTTCAGATTTTTTAAACTTTTTTTCATGGTCACAAATGTTGGTAAAACTATTAATTATGTATTACGATTCTTAAAGTTACATTACATTATTTTTAATTCCTGCAATTAATATAAAAAAATAGATTTTTATTTTGATATACTAAGTGCTTACTATTTTTTTGTGAATCTTACATTTGCTGTATGAATTAATTAATATGAAAGGTACAATTTTCACTCTAAAATAGATTCATGTGTAGCAAGACTTTATTAACATGATAAACGACATAAAATCGATTTACCACTTGTAATTTCACATTTAAGAACAATTAAATTAATTATTTATTAACACTCCCATTAAACCTGCACTTCGTGCGTGCAATCTGCCCACACGCGTTGTGACTGCACGACGTGCGACCCATGTGTGCATCAATTGATGTCGCAGCTGTGTGATCATATGCTTGCACGACGTGCGGGATAACCCACACGAATACCCGCACAATGCGCGCATTGTGCGCAGACACTTTTTATCTGGCTTATTACCATCTCTGTCACTCTCACGGTGTTGGCCGCCTTCCTGCCCTGCCGAACGCTCCAGAGTCAATTGTGTAAAATGAGAAGTGTCAAATTTACTGGAACTACGATTTTCGGACAGTAGCCTCCGTTGCACACTCAAGACCTGACATCGTTCTCCAAGACTTTGAGAAACGAAACATATTCGTGATCGAATTCTCGGCTCCAGCAGGCAGCAACATCACTGCCAAGGAGAAGGAAAAGGAGGAGAGATGGCAAGACCTTTAAAAGGGAGCTGCAACGACTGTACCCAAAATATTCGGTTAAAGTAATGGTCCTTGTGATCGGTGCTCTCGGAGGTGCGAAACTATCACTGGTTCGTAGCCTTAAAGCCATACCCATGTGCCAAAAATATGCCAAGGCATTTGCGAGACGAATGCAGAAAGCTGTCATCCTTGGGTCGCTTCGTGTCCTCAAGACACATGAGGGTTTCGCCGGCCTGTCGTCGTAATTTCATCGTGCCACTTTTCTCACGGTCGTAAGACGTGGCCATAAGTGTGATTTACCGCGGTTCTACTGGAAGCCGGTATCATTTTTAAATGGCAGTTGGATCCACGATTATTATTTCAAGCCCCTTTCCTGTCTGAGTCGGGACTGATTCGGGTATTGGAAACAGCCACATTTCGAGCGCCACTGTAGGCAGCACTCCACTTCTGGATAGAGCGCTGAGCGCCCAGTACTCTTCTGGTAAAATTTATTCTGGGTCAGATTTCCTCGAAATACATGACTAAGTCGCTACTTTTCAAATTCCATTTTTCTCTGTGTACTTACAACCATTCCAATATATGTTTTAGAAATTATACATAATGCTAGACGTAATTCATATTCCATGATTGTAAACCTTAATCCATCAAAACAAATAATTATATACTTCTGAGGACCGAGGAGCGTCTGACTGCATTCGCACAACATCCACATGACAGAATCAATCACAATCTATGACGAATGACAGTTGCAGCAGCTGAACATACTACCGAAAAAGAAGGTACGCGAATTATTTCGAATATTTTTTCGTATTTCTTGAAATTAAAAAATCAACGGCCATACCACGCTGGAAACACCAGTTCCCGTTAGATCACTGAAGTTAAGCAGTGTTGGGCGCGGTTAGTACTTGGATGGGTGACCGTCTGATACTACTGCGTTGCTGTTGGCGGTCGTGGGTGTGGTGAGCCCACACTTGTAGTTATTTACTACAAGAAACTATACACCTAGAAACACTACCCGAATCGGGTAGTGTCACGCCTACCCCTAGAGGCTCGCCGAAAGGGAAACGGCTTAATGGTATAAAAAAAAAAAAAAAAAAAAATCTTCGATCATTTACAATAATTCATCAGAATGTTAAATTTCCAAATAAATTGTGATTCTTAAATTGTCAGTATGATAGGCGACTAGAGCAGAGCGTAATTCAGAATCGGACCCACCTTGCCTTTTGTCTTAATTTTCGTTCGGAAATGAAGAATATGCGAGACGGTAACACGCGGGGGGTCAGAGGGTAAGAAAAGATAGAAGTTCTGAAACTGAAAGGGCTGAAAGGTGGTAATGGCTGCTCAAAAGTTACATTGTATAAAGAACAAAATAACAAGTTTTCCTGTTTCTAAATATATATGACGCATTTAAATTTTTGAAAGTATTAATCATTTTACTGTCCTCACCACCCCCCCCCCCCCCACAGTAACCGAAGTTTGGTGGGACTGACGCTACAACTAGACTCTCCGCCATACGACGAATCCTTCCTCACATTACTCCTTTCCTCACCGAGCGAGTCACGCCTACTCCGAAAGGGAAATGGCTTAATGGTATAATAATAATAAAAATAATAATATAATTTTTTTTTAGGACTAGAACGTGCAGCGTTTTATTCTTGAATCATAGAATTTCTATCCATGATTGCATATGCGTAATTTAAACACTATATCGATTCATATTTATCACTCTACGGTTTCTGAATCATTCTCGTCGTTGCTATGCAAAAGATATATCTTTATGACAGAGAAAGGTGACCTATAAGACTTTTAAAGCACATAATTATCTCTGTCATTAATCAAAATATTTATATATCGGTATTAGAAGATTAAATGAATTTACCTGCACTCGATGGAGATTTACTTCCACTGACCACCGATCGCGGAGAAAAGCTTTTACAATTACTTCCACCCATCTTCTGTCACTTTTTTTACTTTGTCACCTCAAGTGGCCTTTTTAATATCGTGCACTCTTCTAAAGATAAATCTTGAGATAAGTCAACATACGTGACTGATGCACGGATAGATGAGTTCTAAATACTGTGTTGATATCTTCCAGACTTTTCCAAGTTTAATATTTTCTGAAATGTTTAATTTTTATACATACATACATACATACATACATATATATATATATATATATATATAGATATATAGATATATATATATATATATAATTATTATAATATGGAACATATTAAACTTCAAATAAATGTATTATAAACAAACTTTTTTCCAACAATACCATTTTAATAACCAAATTCCATATTTTTCATTTTATGTGTTTTTATAATTGATAAGAGTGCCGTGTTGTTTTGGAAACATTACGCCTTTTTAGAAAAAGGAAAAATAAATTGTACGTTATTGTAATCTCAGTACACCTTTTACTCACTTGTTACACCGCAATATCCATGAGCAGACTGAGCCAGATGCGAGTAGACTTCTTTAAAAGTGAAAGGAAGTAGAGGGGGTTTTATTATATAGTTGCAAAGTCTTGTATCTCACCTCTAAAGAACTGCAGAAGCGTTTAAAAGGATAACCAATTAAAATGTATCACATGTGTATTGTGCACAGTGAATGTCAATAATGCAAAAATTCCTAAAATCAAGTTTGGAGAAATTAATTTCAAATTATTTTTTATCTTCAAACTTAGATTTTGCTTGACTTTACAATTTTGAATCTTTGTTTTAAAGGTCAAATAAGGTAAACGTCCCAGTAATCGTGATGCCAATTTTTTTGCTAACCAAGTTTCACGACTACTGGGACCGTCACGTTTACTGGGACATTTACCTTACCCGCAAAAAAAAAAGATCTTTCGAATCGCCGAACTCTTTTGTCATTGAAATCCAGAACAATGTTACTCGCAAGATTTCATACTACAGTTTTTCTAAGAATCTGTAATTAACCGAGCTGTGTGATTAATTCACTATTTTTTGAATCGTCACGACTTAGAAATGAAAGGAAAAATACAAGGTGTGTTGAGCACGCGACTTTTTCAGCGTAAAACAGATTTCAGAATATTTCCCAGTTTCCAAAGCATTTCATTAACAAATTTTCCAAGGATTTCAGTTATTTTTTGATATTTATAAAATTTCGTGGGTTGGTGGGCCCACACTGGTATTAAATATCCACCTAGAAACACTACCCGAATCGTGTAGTGAGGCAATTAACTTTCAAGTTCGAATTGCTATCAATTTTTTATTTTTTTTTATTTAAGAAATTGCATAGGATTTCAAAGAATTTCCTAGGTTTTCAAAGTTTTTTTATAGGAATTAATGGTTTTAAGTAACTTAACATAAAGATTACAAGGGATTTAAAGGAATTTCACAAGATTTAAGCGAGTTACCCTGGCGGGCCGGTTAAACGCTAGCGTTACGCTACGGCGTAACCCTAAAGTAATCTTAAAGTAATTTCTAATTATAATGAATGAAAGGAACAAAATAAATATATAAATTGTTGCAATTATAATTGTGCGTTAAAATTTACGTTAGAAGGTAATGCCATAATTGGAATTTATTTATTTTTTAGCGTTAGAAATTAAAAAGCATAGTGGCTGTCATGGAAGGTCTGCTAGAGGGAACTTCAATGACACACTATGTTTTTACATTCTCATTCTAATGAGAAGGTATTGGTTTTATGTAAAATTTGACTTGGTCGGTTTTCATCAAATCTCCACGTTTTGAGACCCCCTGAGCCAGAAAAAAAGGTTTTTACCAAGGTGTCTGTCAGTCTGTCTGTCTGTCTGTCTGTCTGTCTGTCTGTAGGCACGATAACTTTCGAAAAAATAATCAGATTGGGTTGTGCTTTGGCACACTTTTTTAGGGCCTAAAAAGAAAGAACAAGTTCGTTAACCAGCTATTTCGGATGAAAATTCAAAAAGTGAGCACATTTTGAAAATTTTTGAGAACACTTTTTTTGAAGATTTGGAAATTCTATGGACGGTTGTTAGTAGTAAGCAAAAAGAGGAAAAAAATATCCTAATGACTTTTTCAGATAAAAAATAAATTACCAGAGTTATAGCATTTTCAAAATTCCAAAAAACAAACGAAAATGAACATTTTAAGCCGAAAAACGCACGTTATGAAAAAAAGTCAAGAGAAGAAAAACGTTGATTTTTGAACACCTTACAATATTTTCATAATAACTTTTTGAATTTTTCAAAAAATAAAAAATTTAAATTCTGATCGCACAACAAAATAATGAGAAATCAAAAATTCCATTTTGCTGTGAAACTATTCAAGATACGACAAAAGATGACTGGACCAAAATTATGCACCTAAAAAAGATCTACAAATTTGTTATTATTCACTTTTTGATATGACGCGTAGTTTTTGTTTTATTAATAAAAAACAGCATTGAAAATAGAAAAAATACATTTTTAGACGAATAACACAAGCTACGAAAAACATGACCAAGACAACATTTGTTCATTCAAAGAAGAGGTACAAATTTGTTATTCATCATGTTTCGATAGGACGCGTAGTTTTTATTTTATTCGTGAAAATAACATTGACAGTAAAAGAAATCAAATTTTTGGAAAACTTTGGAAAAATCCATTTTCGTCGTAAGAATATATTCAAAATGAAAAAAATAACTTTTTTGAAAAACGGAAAATCTAAAATAACATTTTAACTAATAAAATTTGTCGCTTAATTTATATAATTATTCTTGATTTGAAATCAAATACAAATCGCGAAGCGCGACGCCCAAATCGCGCGCCGTAAGTGCGCTCAAACTTTTTTGTTTCTATTATACGGTGCACAGAACCGAGCGTGGAACGGAAGGTTCAAATGAATTTGAAAACAAATATCGAGCGCGAAGCGCGAGTATCTGGATGAGAATGTGTTCCTTAAGGTCGATAGAACCTTGAGTAAATAAATTTCCTTTTCAGTCTAAAATAAAAACAAATTTAACAATCACTTCATATGTAGAGGTTTTGATAATTTTCTAATATTCAGAAATAAACTTTTTCTTTTCATCGAAGTCGAACACGAAGTTCAAAGATCTAGAGGAATCGAGCGTAAAGCGCGATGTGAATACGCCCGAGCGCGTAGCGCGAGGTGAATACATAATCGAGCGCGAAGCGCGAGATAAATATATGATCGAGCGCGAAGCGCGAGATCCAACAGTCGCGCGCCCTAGGCGCGCTCAAACTTGCGAGCGAAGCGAGCCGCGCGCGAAGCGCGCGATGAGAATGTGCCCGCGAAGCGGGCAGATTTTTTTAATTTCTAACGGTAAAAATTAAATCTATTGTAATTACGGCATTATCTTCTAACGTAAATTTTAACGTACAATCATAATTGCAACAATTTAGATATTTATTTTGTTTCTTTTATTCATTATAATTTGAGATTATATTACTTCAAGGTTACTTTAGGGTTACTTTATGGTTTCGCTGTAACGTAACCCATGCGTTCAGCCAGTCCGCCAGGGTCCATATAGAATTTCAAAGCTTTAAAAATATTTAAAGGGATTTCAAGATATTAGGAACATTTCAAAATATATTATGCGATTTCATCGATTTCGTAAGATATCACAGGATGTCAAAAAGGGTAAAGAATTTTTAAACGATTCTAACTCTCTTAAAATGAACCAGTGAAATCTCTCTGCGGTTGAAACAGCCAGAAATGTGTCACTAGTAATCATTGAGAATTCACTGGTTCACTCAGTGAAATTCCAGCACTGGTTTAAACAGTGAGGTTTACTGGTTTCTCAGTACCAGTAGTCATCTGGTCGTACGCTTTGTATGGCGAGACTTATCATTCATTAATACTGTGTTGACAGTTACAAAATTATATTTTTAAAACCGCACTTTACTCTCACAACAATAAATGAAGGCCGGGCTGCAATATAATGGGATATAATATGTTGCGCCTAATTGTGGAAAGGCCCGCCATTATGTCAACGTGTCTAACACAAACCGTTTTCACTCGAGAAATGCCAAGATATGACCGGCGACGCGCGCGTAGAGTTCGAAAATTCTCGGTAATTTAAATTTGGTGAAGGTAACCGAGAACGTTACCGCATATTACCGAGAATAGGAGAATTTATCGAGAATTTACGAGAACGTTCATTTTTAACTTTTAGTTTTTGTTTTTTAATTTAAATAACATTTGTATTCAAAATACTTGAACCTAAATAGCCATAAAAATTAGAAATAAAAATTAGTTTGTAGTTTTATATACAACAGGGCTCACCACTTTCAGCAGGTGCTGACTGCCACGACAAGTGCATGACTGCCACCTTTTTTTTCTGTCATTTTTTTCTTAGTTTTCCAGGAATTTAGCGAAGGGTTACGGTCACGGTGAATTACGCCTCGGCGTCCTTCACACCGGGCGGTCTGAATTTTGTTTGTACTCAAATTCAAAATATATTTTATTCCAGAGGGAGGAATAATGACCGTGAAGGACTAGGGACCAGTCGAACGACAAGATTTATGAGGGCCTGTTTGACCTAGTCCCGCGACTGCCAGTCGGCAGTCGTTGCAGTCACTGACTGCCTTCTGGAGAGCCCTGATATACAATATAATCCATATTTTTCGAAATAGAATTTTATTTATTGTTATCGTAAATTCTTTCGAACATTTATAAACATTATAAACTTTAGTGTAGAACAAGTTGAGAAAAATAGTATTATTATTAGTCTTAGAGAATTAATACTGAGATTAAGTTTAGTCAGTCTGATCGTAATTCCTAGATTTTTTTACAATTATATTAATAAATATAAATTATAACATCAAATATATTTGTCAATTATAGTCTCCAAAAGATAGGTCAAAACAATAAAAAATTCGTCCAATTTCAAATTTGTCGAAACGTTTCGGCTGTTATGTCAGCCCTCATCGGTCAAAATTTATTTCCGATATTGTGATGGTATGACAACATCAACAATTATAAAAATTAAAAACTTCCATTAAAATAATAAATAAAATAAACTATCAAAATTTCACAGAAGTTAAAAATAAAAACAAAGCTTAAATTAAGAACGAAGAACAGATACCATTAACTGAGTCATTGACGGGTGACATAACAGTAAACGTTTCGACAAATTTGAAATTGAACGAATTTTTCATTGTTTTGACCTATCTTTTGGAGACTATAATTGACATATATACTACAAGGTCGTGACTTTATTATCAACATTAAATATATTTGCTTTCACTTATAAGTATACATTGTTACATGAGAACGACATCTGGATAAGGAACAATTTTTTAAATACTGTTTATTTGGACGATTAATGCACATTGAGTCAAACTCATTCGTAGCGCATAAACAAATTTGTTTACGATATCTTCAGAATTGGAGTCAGGCGTGTCAAAATTACAGCTGTGTCCGAATTCAATCCATTTTGGTGACAAATTTAAAGTAGTCCGGATACTGGAAAAGCTAGTCAAAGCTATGTCCATTATTTTTTTCTGAAATTTGGAATTAAATCCAAAATTTAACCAGCTTATCAATTAATAAATTAAGTAATTAATTTGTATGCTGATCAATAATATAAATAAAATATTTTTAAATAATAATAGAATGTAAATTTAATTGTTGATTTGACTCGAATCAAGTCAACGTCATTTTTTACCCTCAGCAGTTGGCAGCGTAACCACATGTCGAGAAAGTCGAGAAAGTGAACATAACCTGCAATAAACCGGCAACAAAATCATTATTTAAAATTTGGCGTGCTTCCCGAGTCCAGCAGAAGCTGTACTGCCAACCTTAGTCAACGCCACACCGTTATCGTAATATTTTACCTCGGTATGTTTGCCAAAATTAAGCTCAAATACCCTGGAAGCAAGTACAAATGAGCAGTAATTCAAATTTCACATTCGATTTTCTGTCTCCAAAACAGTTTTTCTAACAATATGCAACGTGTTTTAAAGCCAAAATTAACCATTTTTGGAGCCCGCGAAAGGCCTCTCCATAATACGATCCCATGTTATTTGACACGTCTTTAAACAGCGATAATTCAAATTTTAACCTGGAAAGGGCCCCTAAAAAGGCATTATGCGAAAGATGACATATTTTTCTGTAAAAAAACAAATTAATTTTGATGATTTTTCATTTGATCGATCCAATAGCCGGACTACTTTAAATTCTCGTAAATTCTCGAAAAAAAATCGCTCGAGAACTAACCGGTAACTTAACGGTAACGTTCTCGGCGTTCCTGACGTAAGTCACCGCCTTTCGAACTCTACGCGCGCGTGCCAGACGACTGGAGGTTCATGTCTTGCCCGCGTGGAGCGCTATATCACTAGTTGAATCTATCATTTGGCGTCACTGATGTATTCAGTAACGCTATTTTACTTGAGTCAGTTACTGATTCACCCAGTCAAGGTGGGAAAATCACTGGTTCAGCAGTGATAATTAAAAATACTGATTCAACCAGTGATAATTTTACTGATTTAGTTTAAGAGAGAAATGATTTCAGGAAAATCAAAGAGTCACCATCAGTAACAAGTCCTTTAAGTAATATTTAAGTGTGAATACTACAAAGAGTCGTTCAAAGAGTCGTTGCAATGAAACAAATTTGAAACATTTTGGCCAAAAAAGTTTCCCTTGTCAGCATTGCCCTGTGTGTGTAGAATTGTCCATATAATGTAAATTATTGTAAAAGTAATTTACAGGGGGATGGCTCTCCTATAAAGACCTCTAGAATAAATGTGACATGAGATTTGACCGCGGCCGAGTGGCGGCGCTGGCTGTACTTTCAGGACGAAAATTATTAAAATGCATAGGGAAATTAACAATTTTATTTATTTGTATAGTTTAAATACATTTTTTTCATGTATTTATCAAGGAAAAATAATGTGTAGCATAATGAATATCCAATAAATTAATAACTATTAATAAAAAGTGAAGAAAACATTATGTTTATGAATAAATACGAATACACTTTTCACAGAGTACCAATAATAATTCTACAAAGTGAACATTAAGTTTTTAGGATTGACATATGTAAATATTGTAAACTGTGAAAATAGGACATTTCAATTGAATTTTCTTTTTATTGACATTTATAATGATTATTAAAAATTGAAACTAACGTTTAATTGAACTAAATAACATCTATTACAAATTAGTCAAATATTTATAACGCTTTACATTATAAATAGGGTTTATAGAATAAATAAATATTGATAATGTTGTAAAATAAAAAAGTGTATTTGTGAACAATATCTTTAAAAACAATTGTAATGAATTTAAATTGTTTTCTAATTTTTTTATAACAACTTTAATAAATTCTTTTATTAATATTATTGAAAATTCATGTTACCAATAATTCGAGTTACAAAAACAATTTAATCCTTAAAAAAACTTGTAATGAATTCAAAAGGTTTTAAATATTTTTATAACAATGTTGATGAATTATTTGATTAATATTGATTGAATATTGATGTGACCAATAATTTGCGTTAAAATATGTTTAATTGCATATTTTCTATAACATTTATGCTCTTTTCTCGGTGAAATTTTAAATTTTTCTTATAGTGCAACGCTTTTTTAGTCAATTATTTTTAAAGTGAACAAAAAGATTGCGTCTTTCAGAACAATTGTAATGAATTTAAACTATTTTCTAATTTTTTGCCAGAAACTTTAACAAATTGCTTTATTAATATCAATTGAAAATTCATGTTACTAATAGTTTGTGTTAAAAAATGTTTAAATGTTTTTTCTTGGTAACATGCATTTGAAAAAGATTGCGATCTTTAGAAATAATTATAATGAGTTAAAAATGTTTTCAAATTTTTTTACAACAACGTTAACAAATTATTTTAATAATATCAATTGAAAATTCATGTTACTAATAACTTGCGTAAAAAAAAACAACAGTTCAATTGCATATTTTTACTCATTATTCGTCACGAAGGAATAGTAAGGAGTAGTATCCACGAATGAAAACTCGTATGTGCCCCGTGCACATGCGCACTGGCGGTTGCCATGCCAACGATATCAACACGTGTTTAAAGTTTCAAACCTGTGTTTTGAACATTTCTGTGCTGCCTGTTTAGTAAAATAAAAGCCTGTAACACAATATTCACAGAAATAATACGTTTTCAAGATGAATCATAATATCAAAATAATAATGCTCATAAAATATAAACATTTTGCACATAATAACCTACAATATTTTGTTCACTGAAATTAACTTTATCCCTTACTTACGGAATCCATCAATGATTATAATAATGTTATTGTAGTACTTACACTTTCTAGATCCTTTTCGTATTTTTGATGACATTTTCCTTCTCGTTTTTAATTCAGGAACGTGATAAACACCCAAAAAAATAAAAACACAAACGAACATAGCCTACATATGCATTGAAATGTCAAAATATAACCAGCTCATGTAATGGAATACAAGACTCCGTCAAAATTGGGCTGCTAAAAACGCCCCCTTGGCTGGTAGACTTAGTCCCGAGAGTTACTACGCAGAACATAAAATGCTAACTGCATATTTATAACATACTATCGGCCGAGAGTTAGTTCACCTCGTTTTTGATAACTGATTAAGTTCTCCTAATTTTAATTATGACAGAGCTAAAATTTTTTCTCTTTAAAATGTTGAATGCTCTCAAAATTCTGTATGCATGAACTCAGAATAAAGCCAATTTGTATATTTTTTAAGTAGATAATGCAAAAATAGTGTAAATTTATAATGTTTTCTTAAACTTTATGTAATATCCGAAATAATCAACAGTTTGTAATGTTCTTAGGCTTATTTTAAAGTCGTTGTTTCCACAGTATCGAAACAGCTTATGAGAATTAATCTGAAATTAAATTCCTATTACAGTGCAGAAGAGCTTAAATGTGTAATAAAATAGTTGGAAACAATTTAAAACATCTTATCTGTAGGCAAATCAGAATAAAAATGGCATAAATAAATATTTTGAGGGACAATTTTTCAGAAATTTCATGGTTATATGATTCACTTATTTACAAAAATATTTGTCTAAAAAATATTTGTTTATTTCTATTATTGCAAGAAAACTCGATGAGTAGAATGAATGGCTAAGTAGGTGTGAGCCGAAAATTACGAAAATAGAATTTGCATATTATTACAGTTAAAACTTTCAGATTGCCGAACAAACACCTACAAAAGTTTTAAGACATTTTTTATTTTATTATTTCACAGGATTTTAATGAATATTAGAAAAAAATGGAGTTAATTTAAAAGGTATTAAGAACTTTTACAAGTTTGCAAGAAACACAAGAATATTTTATGAAGTTTTGGAAATCTTTTCTAGTTTTAAAATATTCATAAGCAAAAAATTGTTCAAATGTTTTCAAATTTTTAAATATTATTGAGTCTTTACAAAAACTTATAACCTTCCAGATAAGTATCCTTTAATATGATTCGGATTCTTCTTATGTATCTTTTTTTAATTTGCATAATTAAAATAATTACCTTACAATCATCAGAATCCTTTTTGACAATTTAAAAATATTTTAAAATGTTTTGAAACATTTTTAAATATTCTCTTTAAATTAATTTCTTTAGATGAATAATCGTTTCGAATTTCCCCATAAATATTAGGAAATAATCTTTATTTAATTAAAACCTTTCAACATTCTTGAAAAGTTTTAACATTTTTTCTAAATCGTCAAAAGTTTATATTCTGTACTAGGCGAATATCTTTTAAAATGTTTCCTGTTTTTCTCACATTTTTTTTAAATTTGCATAAGTTAAATATATATATATATATATATATATATATATTTCGGTTTCGATTCCCTTGGACTAGAACCGAAGGGCTTATGACAAAGCCACCGAACGCGTCCTCGGGTTGCGGATAGAGGGTCCCCGTACCAAGGGTTTCTGCTGAATATGGTTACAATAATTAATAAGCAGTCGCGGACAATTGTCCAGGGATGGTCCCGAAGGAATAACCCCTAAGCGAAAGTGTGAGAACAGTATTGAAAGCTGCATGGCAGCTGGGTGAGGTGTCTTTAACGGTGACTCTGGGATACCGGGCGACGTCTCAGAGTATCAGCCCTATCCTTGCACGCGGGGCTCTACAAGGATTAACAAACCCTTTCCCTAGCTGCTCGTGGGAACAACAATGAAACCAACAAACCACCAAAATGTTGTAGATGCGGTTCAAAACGATCGAACGCGCAGAGCACCCGACAATGGATCGGCAAACAATGCCGATCATCCTAGAGTTCGGGGTGCTGAAAATAATTTAGATGGAAACACGACGACGAACCGGCGAAACACCCACATTCAGTGGACGGATCAACTTAAGAATTACGTGCTAGACTGCTACGATGCCAGTATTATCCCTCTTCGCGAAGGCTTTATGGCGCGTATGCATAGTCTGTGGTGCCAGAAACACCCAGAGCTTTAATACGTTTCGCATCAGTCTTTGCGAAATCAAGCCGACCACCTCCGGAAAAATGGATATGTACGCGGAGCGCTTCCTCAACCGCTGCTTGAACAAGCTGCAGACGAAGATGAAACGACATTAAGACCAACCGTAGAAAGCAGGCACCTTCTGGAAGATGATCGCAATTTCAGTACAAGGAGGAACATCAACATGCAAGTTCCTCTTAAGCCCCAAGATCTGGCTGAAATGGATGCCTCCCTTCGTGGAGATATCTCGCAAGAGTCCGACCTGTGGACCATCAATTGCTCAGTTTATGGTGCTGCGAGAGCTTTGGCTGATTCAAATCGAAGGCTGAAACCGACGATGGATCAGAAGACCAGAAGACGCTTGCATCAAAGAAAATTGAAGAACAAGAAAATTGAATGGGCAAGACAGAATGCGTCCCGTGTTCAATGTGTGACTGACTACATAACATCTGGTAGACCGTTCACGGAAAGGGTTCGAAAGTTCGCCCAAGAACTAAGGACCTTGAATCACACACTGAACAAGTCAAAGCTGCTGACAATCAAGCAGCATATTGTTGACAAAATAAGGCTGTTATCTGACGCAAGGAGGAGGATACAGAAGAGGGAGAGATGGAACAGGGAGAATCAACAGTTTCTTGCTGACCCATCACGCCTCTTCAGTGATCCCCCTGTTTTTGTAAAAAATCCACCCAAGCCCAAGGAGGTAGAGACTTTTTGGAGAGAGGTGTACAAGATCCCGAAAACACTAGAGTTGAAAGAAGATACTGACAATATCATCCGCTTCAAGGAGTTTTGCGACAGCCTCATAAAATCTGAGGAGGAGTGCCCATCAGTCACTGCCGAATAGGTGAAAAAAGCACTTAGAGGCACGAAGAACTTTTCCGGTGCTGGACCAGATTGTATCAAGAACTTTTGGTGGAAGAAGTTTACTTCTACACACCAACATTTGGCCCGCATATTCACCTCATATTTAAAGTCGGAGATGCCCATTCCGCAGTGGCTAGTGTTAGGACGCACTATACTCCTACCGAAAAAAGGCGACTTGTCCAAACCAGAGAATTACAGGCCAATAACTTGTTTGAACACACTGTATAAGATTTTTACAGCTATCCTAAACAACAGGATTGTTCGACGAATTGAGCCTGTATGGCGAGAGATGTACGAACAACGTGGCTCGAAAAAAGGTGTAGCAGGCTGTCGAGAGAACCTGCTGATTGACAGGTGTGTCTGTAAAGACGCTACAGTCCATCAGCGCGTCCTGTCAATGGCCTGGATTGACTACCGGAAAGCTTTTGATTCAACCTCTCATAGACTTATCATCTGTCTGTTGGAAAGCTTGAAGGTACATCCACACATAGTGAGATGCATAGAGAGATTGATGCCTCTTTGGAAAACTAGATTTACCATCTCATCTAGGAATTATCGTCTGACGACGAACAACGTCACCTTCCAGAGGGGCGTCTTTCAAGGGGATAGTATGAGCCCTTTGCTTTTTTGCATCACACTTTTGCCTCTATCTCTTGCACTACGAAATTCTCCTGGATACCTCTGTGGCGACACTAATCAGCGTGAGCATAAGGTCACTCATGTATTCTATATGGATGACCTGAAGATCTATGCCGCTGGTAAAAGCAGACTTCAAACTGCTTTAAATATCGTCAAGAACTACACAGGAGAGATTGGGATGGACTTTGGTTTGGACAAGTGTGCCAAAATTCATTTGAAGAAAGGAAAGATTACTGGCGTTCCCAAGGACCCTGAGCTTGTGGATATAAGTGTTATTAGACATCTTAACACTGGAGAGACCTATACATACCTGGGCGTGCCTCAAAGCCGCATTCAGGACGTAACATCAGTGAAGGAGTCTCTCCGAAGCAGATACAAGCATCTTCTTAGACAGATTTGGTCTTCCAATCTGTCGGCGTTGAACAAGGTATCTGCGACTAACATGCTTGCCGTCCCGGTTCTACTCTACTCGTTTGGGGTGGTTCAATGGACGAAGAACGAGCTTAAGGCCCTTGATGTCACCACGCGTAAGATCATGCATATGCATAAAAGCTTGCATATCAATTCGTCAGTTCCGCGATTATACATTTCACGCCGTCAAGGCGGACGCGGACTTCTGAACCTCCAATGTCTTCATAACCGAATTGTTTTAAGTACAGCTTACATAGTTGCGAATGGCAGAGATCCTCTCCTAAAGATGGTCAGAAACCACGAAATGATTGGCGAAGGAGCGTTCCTTTACAAAGCCGCGGAGCAAGCTGCCGAGGCCCTTGGCTTGAATTTCAACATCAGAAGTGAGGAAAGTGCATTACTCCTTGTAGATGCTTCACGTCTAAAAGCCGAAGTAAAGGAAGCAGAGGTTAGCAAATTTCACCAATAGTTTCAAGAAACTATTTATATTTGCAATCAAATTGATCCATTTTGAACGAAAAATATGAATCTTCATCAGGAATAGTTGTATTTCAAACGAAAAAATCGATGTGTCAACTAAAATAATGAATCTTTAACTCGAATAGATGAATTTTCGACCAAATAGTTGAATTCCCAACGAAAGAAAGGATATTTTTTCAATGGAAAATGGAATAGTTAAATTTTCAGTTCAAGAAATTAATTTTCAAGAAACTACCTAAATTTGCAATCAAATTGATCCATTTTGAACGAAAAATATGAATCTTCAACAGGAATGGTTGAATTTTAAACGAAAAAGTCGATGTGTCAACTAAAATAATGAATCTTTAACTCGAATGGATGAATTTTCGACCAAATAGTTGAATTCCCAACGAAAACAGGATATTTTTTCAATGAAAAATGGAATAGTTAAATTTTCAGTTGAAGAAATTAATTTTCAAGAAACTATTTAAATTTGCAATTAAATTGATCCATTTTGAACGAAAAATATTAATCTTCAACAGGAATAGTTGAATTTTAAACGAAAAAGTCGATGTGTCAACTAAAATAATGAATCTTTAACTCGAATAGATGAATTTTCGACCAAATAGTTGAATTCCC
>CAKNXH010060771.1:10736-29366 GCA_932178445.1 Andricus quercusramuli | reverse complement strand
ATCTTTAACTCGAATAGATGAATTTTCGACCAAATAGTTGAATTCCCAACGAAAAAAGGATATTTTTTCAATGAAAAAGGGAATAGTTAAATTTTCAGTTGAAGAAATGAATTTTCAAGAAACTATTTAAATTTGCAATCAAATTGACCCATTTTGAACGAAAAATGTGAATCTTCAACAGGAATAGTTGAATTTTAAGCGAAAAAGTCAATGTGTCAAGTAAAATAATGAATCTTTAACTCGAATAGATGAATTTGCGACCAAATAGTTGAATTCCCAACGAAAAAAAGGATATTTTTTTAATGAAAAATCGACTAGTTAAATTTTCAGTTGAAGAAATTAATTTTCAAGAAACTATTTAAATTTGCAATCAAATTGATCCATTTTGAACGAAAAATATGAATCTTCAACAGGAATAGTTGTATTTTAAACGAAAAAGTCGATGTGTCAACTAAAATAATGAATCTTTAACTCGAATAGATGAATTTTCGACCAAATAATTGAATTCCCATCGAAAAAAAGGATATTTTATCATATTATATTATTATACCATTAAGCCATTTCTCTTTCGGGGTAGGCGTGACTTGCTCGGTTGGAAAATAGTGAATAGGTATATGGGTATGAAGTAGGTCGGTATATGGTTATAAGGTATATTGGTATATAGGTGTGAGGTATAGATGTTTTAGATTGATCTGGAATTCTCATGTTATTCATTCAAATGACACGTTCATTCCGCAACACTGCTCCGACCCAGGTTGCTGATCAATCTCTCTAGCGATCACCCAAAGTGAGGAGCCTCACAAAGTTGTTATGCACCGTTCCCCACTTGGGTCTATTAGTATCCAAGGTCTTTGTTTCAGGCATCATTCACTTTATTGTCACTCTGTTTACAAACTATTCCCTTACGAAAAGGTATGACACGAAAAAAATGACAGGCCTGTTATTTTTTTTCTGTCATTTTTTTGCGACGACAGAAAAATGATGACAGAAAAAATACGACAGATAAAATACGACAGAAAAAAAATGACACGCATAAAATGACAGGCCGGTATTTGCACTTACAGTTTGTGACGCTAATCAAAAAGTGACAAGTGAAAGGGATTTTTAACACCAGATAAGGTAAAGGGCCATATTACGGAACATCTTATGAATATGAGTTGTATATTTTATATTATTTAAAAGAAAGTAGAGTTGAATAATTGAATTTTTTCAAGTTAATTGTTTACCTGATATCTAGAGAAGCGATAGAAATTATTATAAAGTGAGTTTTAGTTGAAAATATTAATAAATTGAATGAAAAAAAAAGAAAAGCACTTATCGCCGTATTTATGGAACAGTTTAAAGCAAGATGTACGGGTGTTCCATCGGGTATGTCCCAAATTAGGGAACACAAAAAGGACTGAAACATTTAGATTAAAAAATGATTTTTCAGTTATTAATTCATTTATTCATAGTATGGAAAGTTGTTTAATGTTATGAAGAAGTATTAATAGTTAGATTTAAAAATTAAACGAATTGATAATCAATAAATAAACATTCACCTACAAAATAAGTATGACAAGAACAGTTTCCAATCTTTGGATTATTAAGTATGGAATAAAGACCAGATGTACTCAAAATTGAATTTAAAATTAAACTATTTCGATTCTTCTTTGAACTTTTGTTGTATTGCTTTCATTTTTTCTTGAAGTTTTTTCCGTTCTTCAGCTATGAGTTTTTTCTCTTCCAGTAATTGTTTTCTTTTTTGTTGTTTTTCTTCTTTTATTTTATGATCAGTTGCTTTTTTCGAGTGATATTGCATCCATTGATCATATGTACCAGCAGAAGGTAGTTTGGGCTTGCCTGATGACTCTACTTTAATTCTTTTTTTTTTGGTAAGTAATCAGTTGGCATCTTAAAAGCGTTGTCAAAAGGGTTTTCAACATCAGTTTCAACTGAAAAATATCACAAGTATTATCATCAACGTTAACATTTCTTTACATTAATTTTTAAATATTATTTTATTTACTTTTATTAGCAGATTTAGAGTCATTCTCTTTGCTAATAACTGATTCATTGAATTTTTCACATCTTTGAGCCTTTAAATGTTTGTCCATAGCTGGGACAGCAAAAGCAGCCTGGTAAGAAGAAAAGAATTCAAAAAAATTCAGAATCTGTATTCTCATTAATACGTGAATTTTCCTCCATCGAAAGTTCCACCATCGAGTAGACAAAAAAAGCAAAACCTATTCCTTTTAATCGACTTAGAAAAATTTAATGGAAGCGTATTGGGAGAGTGGCGGAATACAAAAGAAAGAATAAAAAGAAAGAGAATAATGTCACTTTGAAGACGCAAAAGATATTCCTTTTAATCGACTCAGAAAAATTTAATGGAAGCGTATTGAGAGGAATTAAAAAGTGGAGAAATGTAAAAGAAAGAATAAAAAGGAATAAAATAATGTCACTTTTAAGGCGCAACTGTGAATTTAAATAAATTAATTTCTTAAATGAATAAATATTGGATTACATTTATAAATTACAGGTGAAAAAAAAGAATTTGGGTAAATTATGTGAACATTTTTTTTATTAATCTGTTTAACAGAAACATATTTTGACCGATTTCATATGAAATCTGTCTTGGAACACATTTAAATTATATTAAAATTATTTTTTAATGTACGTGCATGGATTACACAACCACAAAAAAAGTATACGGAGCCAAAAAACGATCTATCCAACATAGTCGAAATCAAATTTTTGAAATTTCCTGCCTACCTTTTTTTTGGTTTGAATTTGGATTTTTGTTTAGGTTAAATTTTTGCAACTTGACTGCTAAACATCTGAAACCGTTGTTAGGGTTTAGGGAAGGAGAGGAGAATTGAAATTTTCAAACTTATGTTGCACACGGAGGAATAGAAATCATGTAAGTGCACGCATTTTGTGGACGGATTGGAAAGAATTAAATTAATCCAAAATACAGCATGTAAGTATGGAATTAAAAATAACCATGAGAGGTGTGTCTACTGCTCGCATTAAGAGGAATTAAAAAAATGGAAAATATGTTCGCCTGTATGGAACACAACACAAGTGGCGTTCGTTAAGGAAATAGAAAAGAATTGGTTTCGGAGATAAACCTATTCTTTCGTTGGGCACTTCTCCCGATGGAAAATTAGCACATTCAAAAAAATTAAATAATGCTCACTCTTTTGTTTGAATATGAAAGTATTAATTTTTTTGAATTCTTCTCTTCTTACCGGGTTTCACCATTTTCCTTTTAATCTTCAAAAATTCTATTGAAACATAAAAAAAAATTTTAATGGATTTTCGAATTTTCGGAAACTTTCCTGAGAAACATTATCCTACTATGTATAACTGCAATGAATTTGTAACATGAAGTTTCAACATATACATTTTTGTAGACTATTCGGAGATGGTTATCAAGAAGAATAATCTTGAAACTTATAACGTAGTGGAACCCGCTAGAAGCAAGAGAAACCTACGCCACAAAAAAAACTTTACAGATTTTGTGACTGAAAATACGGAGAAGGCAGAAAAAAGGAGGAAGGTAGATTTTTTTATTTTTCTTCATTCCCCCCCCCCCCCCTCTCTCTTTTTAAAATCTTAATACATTCCGTTTGCAACCTGATTTTTGTTGACATATCAGTAGGAGATATTCATTCAATAGAATAACGCAGGAGTTTCCAAAAAAGTAAAAAAAGGTATGGTCGAAAATAAAGATCAAAAAGAAAAATGATTACAAGAGATAAACAATGGACCACAGTCGTCTAGAACTGAACAGATTAACGTGAGCTTGTTATACTTCTTATCACTTATGTGTATACGTAATATTAAATTTATATCATATATATTTCGTACTAAGGTTAAAATTAAATTTATTACTATTTTTCTGTAGTGTAGATCAGTGAAATATGAACAGCTTTTTGAAATCACAAAGTACCGTTAGCATTTTTCAATTCATGAAATGGGCACACGTTATAAAATTCTATGTAAACACTATAAATAATAATATTATTCTGTAAAATTTAACTGTAGGCAGCCCTTGAAAATTCGGAAAGTGAATCAGAAGAAAATTATTTGAGGTTTCGAAAATGTGATCTTCAGGATAAACTTGATTTGTATAAACTTGAGAACGAACGTCTGCGTAAGGAAGTTGCACATTTGCGCAAAATTGTAAATGCACGCTCAGGTGATTAATTATAATGACTTTCATGTAAAACATACAAGACTTGAAGTAAATATTTTAAAGGCTTTCCATTCCTTCTATTTCATTAACACATCCTTATTGCAGATTTACTAGATATGGATGCCCTAACGGTGGGTATAATTGATCGTTTATTGGAAATGGATACTCTTTATAAAAAAAGCTTGGACTCACTGCAACGTGGTGAATCGAAAAAACAGGAAGAAAGAGTTGAGGTATCTTTTTCAGTCTGTAAAAACAGAAATATTGCAAAATACATTGTAGAAGTAATATTTAAAGACTGCATATACAAAAGAGAGAGTGGCCACTAACCAGAAAAACGGGAATTAGCCTGCAATTTTAAACGCGGGAAAAAAGCCGGAAAAAATCATCTCTTTTCGTTAAAAATTCCAGTATTTGTTTAAAAATTTAATGGGAGTGTTGAGATTTCCAACATTTTATTAGAAATTCATTTCTTTTGTTGTTGCAAATTCAAATGCTTTGTTGGAAATTGGTCTTTTTGGATAGAAAATTCGTCCTTTTAGTATGAAAATTTATCATTTCTTGTTAAAAGTTGATTTTTTACAAATTAAAAATAATACTATCATATTTTTTATCCAGGATTCACCTCTTTTGATTAAAATTATACTAATTCCCTGGCGGACCGGCCGAACGCAAACATTACGCTACAGCGTAACGGTAAAGTAATGGTAAAGTAATGGTAAAGTAATATGGCATTATAATTGATAAAAGAAACAAAATTAATATGTAAACTGTTGCAATTATAATAAAGCGTTGAAATTTACGTTAAATGGTCATGCCGTCATTGCAACAACTTGCTTTCTCATCGTTAACAAATAAAAAAACAAAGTGGCTCCCTAATAGCACGGAACGTTCCGGGAACGTTCCTGGAACGTTCCGCGGGCACCTTCGGAACGTTCCACTGGAACGTTCCAGGAACGTTCCCGCAACGTGTAAAATGTCCGCCCTTGGGAACGTTCCAGTGGAACGTCCCAGGAACGTTCCACTGGGACCTGAGGGGAACATTCCATTATTGTTGTTTTTAACAACAATTATCTCGTAAACCGTAAGAGATAGGTAAGAATGGATGTCATTTTTGAATTTTGAGTACCACATATACTAAACTATAATATGATATCCGCATCATAAATTGACATCGATTTTGACCTATCAATTACGTTTTACGCGTTTTTTATTGATAATAATAACAATAACGTTAATTTATTTTTGGAACGTTCCAGTGGAACGTTCCTGGAACGTTCCCAAACGGCGGACATTTTACACCTCCCTGGAACGTTCCTGGAACGTTCCGCTGGAACGTTCCGAAAGTTCCCATGGAACGTTCCGGGAACGTTCCAGGAACGTTCCGTGCTATTAGGGCTGTCATTCAAGTCAGGCCCCTGCAGACTGGCAACCCACTTGAAGCCCCGTTAGCGGGTTGCCAATATTCAGGGGCTGGACTGCAATGACAGTCACTATGTTTTTTTATTTTTTAACGCTGCAAAAGCAACTTGTTGCAATTACGGCATGGCCATTTGACGTAAATTTCAACGTTTTATCATAATTGCAAAAGTTTACATATTAATTTTGTTTCTTTTATCAATTATTATGCCATATTACTTTACCATTACTTTACCGTTACGCTGTAGCGTAATGTTTGCGTTCGGCCGGTCCGCCAGGGCATTCATCTTTTCTTCTTGAAAGTTGATTTTTCTGAATTGAAAGTCTGCTATTATATTTTCGATCCAGAATTCATCTTTTTTAATTAAACATTCGACTATTTGGAAAATATAATTATATTGTTGAAATTTCAAACAATTTGTTAGAAAGCCATCTCTTTTGGTCAACAAATCAACTGATTTATTGAACCTAAGTCTTTTTGGACAGAAAATTTGTCTATTTATTTTGAAACATTATCCTGTCTTGTTGAAACTTTTTTTTTTTAATTAAAAAGACTGCTATCATATTTTCAGTCCAGAGTTAATCTCTTTTCGATTGAAAATTATACTAGCTGCTTAAAAATTTAATTATGTTGTTGAAATTTCAATCATTTTGTTAGAAAGTCATCTTTTTTGGTTGCACATTCATCTTTTCTCGCTGAAAGTTGATTTTTTCAAATTAAAAAGTCCACTATTATATCTTTGATACAGAATTAATTTTTTTTTAAATGTACCATTTGGTTAAAAAGCTTATTATATCTTTTCTTGTTAAAAGTTGATTTCTTACATATTAAAGACTACTGTCATATTTTTAGTCCAGAATTCATCTCTTTTATTTGAAAATTTTACTACTCGGTTACAATTAATGATATTAATGAAATTTCACACATTTTGTTAGAAAGTCATTTGTTTGGTTAAAAATTGAACTGATTTGTTGAACCTAAGTCTTTTTGGACAGAAAATTTATACATTTAGTTTGAAAGATTATCTTTTCCTTTTCTAATTTTTTTAATAAGAAAGTCTACTATGAAAGTTCTACTATTTGGTTAAAAAGTTAATTATATTGTTGAAATTTCAAACATCTTGTTAGAAGATCTCTTTTGGTTAAAAATTTAACTGATTTGTTGAACTTAAGTCTTTTTGGTCCAGAATTTATCTTTTTAGTTAAAAAATTGTACTATTTGCTGAAAAATTTAATGATATTGTCGAAATTTCAAAAACTTCGTTAAAAAAGTCATCTCTTTTCCTTGCAAATTTAACTGTTTTGTTGAACATTAGTATTTTTGGATAGAAAATTCGTCCGTTTAATTTGAAAATTTATCGTTATTTGTTAAAAGTTGATTTTTATAAATTAAAAAGTCTGCTATTATATTTTTGATCTGGAATTTATCTCTTTTGGTTAAAAATTTAATTCGAGTGTTGAAATTTCAAAGATTTTGTTAGAAAGTCTTCTCTTGTGATTATAAATTCAACTGTTTTCTTAAACATCAAGTCTTTTTGGAAAGAAATTCGATCTTTTACATTGAGAATTCTTTTTTTTTCTACAAAAGTTATTTTTTTTGGCTGCAAATTCGTTTTGTTGAAAATTGTTTTTTTTTTTTTTTTTTTATAATTCAAAATTCTGCTGTTATATTTATGCTTCAGAATTCATCTCACTTGTTTAAAAATTCTACTATGTCGTTACAAGTCTAATTGTATTGTCGGAATTTCAACTATTTTGTGAAAAAGTAATCTTTTTTGTTTGAAAAACTAACTGTTTTGTTGAACATCAGTCTCTTTGGATAGAAAATGCCCCCTTTCAGATTGAGGATTCATCTTTTTGTAGAAAAGTCATTTTTTTGGTTAATAATTGTTTTAAACAAAATTTTAAGTATACTATTATATTTTTATTCCTCAATCTATCTTTTGCTAAATATTAACTGTTTGGATAGAAAAATTCGACCTGTTAGATTGAAAATTCTTCTTTTTGTAGAAAATTCCTCCGTTTATTTCGAAAAATTATCTTTTCTTGTTGAAAAATAATTTTTTTAAATTAAAAACTCTACTATTATATTTTTAGTTGATAATTTATATTTTTTGGTAAAAATGGTACTATTGGGTTAAAAACGTTATTGTATTGATAACATTTCAGCTATTTTGTTAAAAAGTCATCTTTTTCAGTCGAAAGTGCAATTTTTTTGCTAAATATTAACTTTTTGGATAGAAAAATTCGACCTCTCAGATTGAGAATTCTTTTTTTCGTAGAAAATTCGTTCATTTAGTTGGAAAAATTATATTTTCTTGTTCAAAGTTGATTTTAAAAAACTAAAAAGTCTACTATTATATTTTTGGTTCGCAATTCGTCTTGCTTGTTTAAAAATTCTACTATTTGGTTAAAAATTTAATTATAGTATTGAAGTTTCAAAGATTTGGTTAGAAAGTCATCTCTTCTGGTTGAATTTTTCAAATTAAAATTTCTACTATGATATTCTTAATCCAAAATTCATCTGTTTTAGTTCAAAATTCGACTATTTGGTTAAAATGTAAATACATTATTGAAATTTCATCTATTTTGTAAAAAGTAATCTTTTGGTAGATGAGTAATCTTTTTTGGTCGAAAATTTCACCATATAATGGAAATTTGTACTATTTTCTTAAAAAGTCACTTTTTTTAGGTCGAAAATTCTATTGTCGAGTTAATGGTTAGTCTTCATAGTTTAAAGATTCAACAATTTGGATACAAATTGAACTTTTTCTTGGAAATTCAACCGACTTCAAAATGATTACTAGCTTTGGCTTGAAAACGCAACTTTTAATGAAAAATGCAAATATTTTTGGGTGAATTTGTATATTCTCTTTTTTTTTAATTCGATCACTGGGTTGAAAATTAGTCTTCGTAGTTTGAAAATACAATTATTTAAATAAAAGCTAAACTTCTTGGTTGAAAATTTATATTGTGCTTAAAAGTTCAACTGTTTAGTTTATTATAACGGAAAGAAAGCAACTTTTCACCGGGAAACCCGGAAAATAAGCTAGATCTTGTTTGAAATTTGAATGGCCATCCTGCAAAAGTTTGTATACTTCTTGACTTTTCGACAAGATTGACTCTTGAACTTATATCAAAACTGACTTACTTGCAGACACAGGAAGAAACGATTGACGTTGAAGATTCGAGTGCATATAATAATTATGACACGGACACCGAAGTAGAGAAGGCATTCGACGAACATCTAGATTTTCTACAAACTGCTTCGCCATTGGAGAAACAAATGCACACATCTCTAGACTTAGTGAGTATCATCCCTAGTAGCAAGATAACTGCAGACTGGCGCAAGCTGGGCGCCAGAAAAAGAAGAATCTGTTTGCAGCCTGGCGCCCGGCTGGTTCCGCTTTGGCGTGCCGTTCTGGCACCAGAGTCTGGTGTAGCAGATCCTGGCCCAGACTGGTCATGATATACACCAGACAAAATTAAAATAACGTAAAATGGTACTAAACAGGTTTCTGTAATAGTTTTACTCTATATTTGAGCCCTTTCTGGGAGAATATTCTGCGGAGACGTCACAACATTAGACACATTGAAATATTAAAAACATAACCTGTTGTCGTATAAGCTTGCATGCTTGCATGTTTGGTCATACTTGTGAATCGTTCAAATTTCCGATTGCTAGATTTAAAATTTCATTATTTATATCCTACATTAATTACTAGTGTTTAAACTAAATACCAGAATCTGGTTCCTTTATTCACCAGATTCTGTTTTTCGTCTGGTCTGATCATTTCTCCCGCCAGTCTGGTCAACTATAGGGAGCAGATGCTGAGACAGACTCTGGCGTCTGTCATACAAGGCAGACGTTGCTACTAGGGATATGTTTACATTATTATTTTTATCCTGTAAGTGTATAGTCACGTTTCGACTCGCACGCCTTTCTGCTGCTTCTCATTTATTAGGTATTATTATAAAAAAATGTTTTAAGCATTGGCTTATTTTTGCTTTTAGGATGATAACGCAAATGACGGACGCAATTCAACAAATGAGAATAGTCCGCACGAACTGCACATATCTCCAGGATTGGTAAGTATCATGTCTTTACTCTCTAAATTTGAATCAGTAAGAAATGGGTAATTGAATCGAATCAGTAAGAAGGTCCACTGATTCACGACGCAATACTACTGATTGAAGTAGCTATAAATTGGTCAGTGAATGAAATCAGTAAAAAATTTTACATAAAATGAATGACGTATCACTGATTCAAATTTAGAGAGTACATTGATCCTTTTATCGTGTAAGTTTGTAGTTACACTCTAAAAACAGACTATTGACTGTCAAACGATTTATTCACTATCAAAGGATTTTCCATTCAAAATTGGCATGAGAGGAAATCCTTTCACAATTAAAGGATTGTCGTTTCAAATGCTATCCTTTAACTGTGAAAGGATTTCCTTTGATCTTGAAGTGAAATCTGTTGTAGGACAAAAGAAAGAATAATTTAAACGTTAAAAGAAAACTTATTGCATAATATTATGTGCAATAAATGTACAAAAGCCGAACTTTGGTGAATATAGCTATAAAGTCGATAATTATCAATTCTATCACAATAATTCGTTCTAGATTTCAGCGTTAAAAAATTTGAAAGTACAACTTTGTATGTGGTACACCTTTTTCATATACGTGTTAAAATTGCAAGTTCCTATAAAATATAGTCTGTTCAATACAATTATAATACGTGATGAATATATAATAATTAATAAATAAATGAATAATAAGTAATACATAATAATACAGAAATAATATTAAAATATTAAAACAAATAATACTTACTTTATAAAATAAATAATAGTAGCACAGTATTATTAGCAGTATTATTATATCAGATAGAAATATAACCATAATTTTCGCAATATAGTGACATTACACACAAAGAATGCAAAAAATAAAAATCCTAATTTATTTAATGTCACGTTTTCAAAATTTCTTTGAAAAAATTTTGATTCAATTTTATTATTCATATTAGTGTACATTCAAAATATCGACGTTTTGATAAAAAATTATTGTTTTTTAGATATATATTTCATGATATTTATTTTCTCGTCAAAAAAATTCTTCAATGTTTATATTTTTTTGCAATAATACAAATAGATCTGCAATATTTTTTTTTTAGATTTCGAACATCATATATATAGTTGAATAAAGAATTATGTCTATACAGATTTGGATGTTTTCGTTAACTAAAGTCTGCGGTTTCTAAGCTCCTATGAATATTTCACAACAATATTTGAAAGGAATACACTACAAAATACTCTAAAAGATGAAATGAATTTTTTTTTCATAGTATCTCGAACGTTTATTAGTTCTACACTCGTTTTCTTAACGATTACATATAATCTAACTTATTTCTATACACCTGTAAATTATTTTTACATTCTTCTTATGAGCAACACCTTCTTGGAGTCATCTATTTTAATTAAAGTGCATTATATAATATTTGCCATCTCCCACAAACAGCTATTTTTCTATTGGACCGTAATGATGTATTGAGATGGTGGATACAATTTGCCATTTTTGCGTTGGTTCGATATGATAGGCATGTACGTGGGAATTGAAACCGACTGTTTCCCAATTGTTAACAACAAAATAACAATCTTCTGCGCAAAAGAAGATGCGTTTGATTTCGCAAAAAAATGGTTCCAGTCCGTTGTGATCATTGCTAACAATGAAGAAACCTTTCTTATATATTTTATATTTGATTTCCACCCAATTTGTTATTGAAACGATTTTGGAAAGATCAACAGATCCGACGCATGAGGAAAAAAACTCGTAATTGTCCAATGAGTGTAAGCTCATTTCTCGTCGAGGTCCTGAATTGGTTTTCAAATTCTGAGAACTTGTTTTTCCAAAAATCGCAGCCAAAGATAATTGATGCTTTTCTGCTAAAGAAAACGGGACGTTTCTATGGTTTTTCATATTTTTAGCATAGGATAAAAATTTTTGATGATTCGCTTCATATCGCATGCACCATAAATGAATTACAGGTCCTACAAGCGCAATCATATCAGGATAGTGAAGTAGATAATGATGTTTGGGTTCAGGTCTTTCGGAAGGAAACAGGACATGCCTTCTGCTACCATGTCACCGAATAAGAATGAGAAATATTTAATCAACGTCATCATCTCGGATGCATACAAAATGATATTCTTTTGATCAAGATGTTTAGATGAAATAGCCGGAGGTTTGTCTCTCTGATCCATGCCATAGTTAAAATTGACTATCCTGGAATTGATAGCATTCAAAGAAGAGTTTGTGAGATCCATTATACTTCTTAATATCAATGCTATATCGATACGAAGATATCCTAAGTAAGCATCGTGCATCAGATCGAATACGACATTTTCAACTGCATGGAAGCTCAATAAAGAATTGAATATGCATCTTTCAGAAATTCCGGTTTGTGAAACATTATTTAACGCAAGGTCAGTTTCGTAATTTTCCTTATTACGCAACAGCTTGATATCCAGTGGCGAATTCTGGTGAATAGAAGTTTTATGAACTCTACAAGCTCTGCAAGGGTGATTGGCAGTGAACCCTTCAACAAAGCTTAAAAGACTGTGTACTCCCAAGTTGTCGCCAAGAATCAAACTCATTGCGAAATGAAGGACAATTCTTTTTCCTTCCGATTCAAAAATAAGTCCTTCATTCTCGAGATCTTTCAAGTCAGTCAGCAACGTGTCAAAAACTGCTTCATTTCCAAATTCATCTCTGTCATTTGATTTGAACAAAAGAGCAGTAAAAATATTATCGAGACTGTTTGATTCTTGCGACGTAAAAGCAGGGATTGTGTAATACACAGCACCAATTTTATTCGATGAACTGTGCGAACCCACGATATTTCCTACAGAAAAATCATCAAAGTACAGAAATAGTGGAACCAGGTACTTGTCGGGGAATTTCGTCTCAATTTTTTTCCACAAAGTACCTTGGCAAAAGTGTCGTAGCATTCGAGGATCGTCGTTCTCTAAGCCACTCATAAACGTTTGGAGTTTTTCTAAATTTCCCGTTTTTTCTAGAAACTTTCTCAACACAAGCTTTATCGGAATGTGTTGGCCTACACTTGAAGTATTGTCTAGCTTTTCTCCATCGTCTATCGAAATCTCTTGTGGTGGAATATACAAATTGTTTTCTTCTAAATTCCTTCTCCTCAAATGTCGGGTTTTTAAATCATTCAATGAGTTTGGAAAAGTATCAAGAAGTTGATGGATTTTTGTTTGATTGTCATCGTCGCAACCTGTAATGAGAACGATCGCATCTTTCAAAGAATTCAGAAGATCTTTTTTGAAAAATTCTCCAAAACCCTCGACGATATTTTGTACAACTGAATGGGGCAGTGATTGAGAACTGTTGAACTTGTTTACAAAAACGTCAACTTTTTGTTTTGTTATTTTTTTAAATTCCAAAATGGCGAAATCGAAAATAAAAGTAAAACGGAAAATTCCCTTTGTATGAGCGTAGTATTAAATAATTTACAAACTTTTCACGAAGGATTACGGATCATTACCTTTCGTTTCTCTCGATTTGCGCAATGCTTTTAAATCGGCAATGGTACGCGTCACTATTGGGATCTTTTTGTCAAATTTTGGCAAGTAAATTTCCAAAAGGAGTTGCTGCAAAAAAACCAAATGTGATAGCAAGCAGTAGGATATGCCAAGTTGAAAATGATGTACAAGTGGGAGAGAAATTCCAAAGCATCTATCGTACTACTCATACTCCACAACTGATCTTCCAATGAAACATAGATATTTTCGACTTCGGTTAAACTACGGGGAGCGACGACTAAAATGCAAGGTTGAGCCCGGCATGTCATTTTCTTGTATCGGTCCACTCTTGCTTCAATATCGGATATGACAGTGTGCGATGCTTTACTATGAATGATTAAACCGTCCTGGACTTCTGCAGAAGAAGGCAATGAGGTTGATTCTGTTGATTTTACTTTGCTTTTGGACATCAGCAAAAAAGGCAAGATGAGCAATCGCAAAGCATCTAAATCAACGTTTGTTTTACCGAGATGAGAGTCATAAATTTCGCATAACTTTTTACCGTCGCTCTTCTTGATTTTGTCTTTTTTCAGCGCGTAGAGATCTCCAAAAAGTTTTTCCCAGATTTTAACAACGTTCAACTCTCGACCTGGATACAATCTGCTGAAGTCTAAAGCCACCTAACAAGAATAAATTATTTGAGTATAACAATCAAATACTACTGAGGTCCTTTTTTATATCAACGAGTTAAAAATTTTTGAATAGCTTCTAATAAAAAATAATCATTTTATCATAGCAATCAATTTACCAATCGTGATGCGAGAGCAGATTTGAGAATCGGCCATTCCGTTAAAATCTCTTCATTCGTTGTCGATTCCTTATATCTTTTCGAACGGTATGTCGCTGTAGCGTCGCAGTGAATTCGCACTTCTTCCCAAGTTTCTCTTTTTTTCTCCTGCCACTTACGATGATCATCGACGTTAGAATCGACAATATTGGTCTCCGTTTTGTTCAAGATTACTGGAACGTGTTCCTTATTTGTCTTCGTTTTCGAGTCCGCGAATTTTCGAAGCCTGTACATCACATTTCTCCATTTATCTGGTAATTTTCCTTTTGCGTTTTTCGTATCATTTCCGGTAGATGAAGCAGGTATATGGTAAATGTCTTTGGTCTCAGTTGGGAATATTTCCAAAATGATGTTCGCGAGTCTCTCAAGAAACAGAGGTGTCTTGGCGATTTTCTCGACCACACATCTATTGATAAGGATCGAAACAATGGTTGTCCTATCACGATCGTCGAGCATCAATTCTTGTTTGTACTTGGCCAAAACAGCTTGACCTTCAAGATTTTCTTGCAATAACTTTAAAAGGACCTGGAAAACAGAAAAAAAACTTTCGAAAATTTGAGGAGAAGGTTTTTCTTGGAAACGGATCCCACTTTTTTCAGTTAAAAAGCATCATCAATTTAGATTTAAATTGGAAAAGAAATTCATAAAAATATTAATCTTAGTAAAATTAGGGATATACGTTACTTTGATACATTTTTTCAATAGTTTTTTTATAACTGATAACATATTATTGGCCGATTAAAAGAAGTAATAAATTGATCAGCATTTATAACTTCCGTCTGGACAAAAATGGGAAAAATATTAGCGAGATTAGTATGCGCTCTGTTTGATATATTAGCAATTCAATCACTAATAATAATATTAACAATTCAATCACTCAAAACTCCAATCTTATACTTTTAAAACATAGCTTACATGCTTTTGCAATGTGTCATCGCATAAGGAAAGAGAAGCTTGAGTGGAAGGCCCCGTAATGAGAGGGAGATCACGTGGAGGTGGATCAATGCATAATTTTTTAGAATCCGGGCTAACTGCATCAGAGGTCATACGTTTTTCTTTGGTATCAACCAGAGTCGTTTCGTCAATTGAAGAATTGATGTTTGGATCGAAAATAGTGTGATCTAATACCGGAAGTGTCTCCTCAGATTCGGCAACTGTGCTTGCTTGAGTGAACACATCAAACGTGAAAGTTTGTTCATTTCCACAATACTGTAAATTATAAGAAAATTAAAATATAAATCACAATACTGTTCAGAAATTTTTTGCATTACTATGGTATTAAACATTTATTATAATTAAAGATGATATCGATTTGTGGCACAAAACGTAAATGTTATATATCTCATTACTAAAAATTTCAACATATCTCTATCTTAAAAGTACAAGAATAATATTGAAATTAAAAAAAAACAAAAAAAAAACGAAAAACTCAATAGAACCAAAGCAGACGTGAGAGGTACGATGTATTTCTCCAAAATAATTTTCGCCCCGATGCTTATTTTGATATCATACTTTTGAAAATCCTCTTTGTCCATGACACGCAATACATCTTGAGTTATGTGATGTCCTGCAATGCATAACATCATTTGACTAATCTTTTGAAAATGACCTTGACACACCGGAAGATTGAGACAGAAAAAAGAATATTTCACCCCTCATACCACATTATCACGATTTCAGTTTTTACAAAGGATTCATCGATATTCATTTAACATTTTTCAATGCGATTCACGAAATATTTTATTTACTTTTCAAATATTTTATTCGTTTTAGTTTATCAGAAGTTAATTACGATTATATTTCCAAAATTGAAAGTTGAAGCAAAAAATTAATTTGGTTTTAAAGGAAATTGCCCAGTTTCGATCGACATTTTATCACAAAGGAATTATTATAATTGAAATTGGATTGAGTTTCAAAGAAATGTTTGAAAAAATCAACATTTGCAAACATTTGATTGGAACTCACTAAAATATTGGAAAAATCTAGAATCGCAGCAAATATTGAATTATCAAACAAATTTTTGATTTTGTTCCCAATAATTACGATTTTATCAGTTGATATGTCGTTATTAGGTTTTAATATATCCTTCAATATTTTGAAATAATTTCTTTTTAGGAATTTTTTTTCTGAACTCAAAGTTCTTATTATACATCTCATTTTAAATTTCAATTATTTTACAATAAACTTGAATTTTATTTGAAATAATTGGCGTTAGATTTTAAATGAACATTGTAATATGATTTGATGAGCAATCATAAAACTTTTTTTTGATAAAATTAATTTTTTTGCAAGTTATTAGTTGCAGTTATATACATTTAAAAGTATACTTTCAAAAATTATTTAAATACTATCAAAATTCGATCAAATTGGGATCTTAAAACAATCGCAATTTCGATAAGTTCGAATTTTCAATGAATTTTGGAAAAAATATTGTACTTCTCGAAATGAAATAAAAATCTTTTTACATTTTACGACAAATTTTGCTTTTTATTGCAGTCTTATTTTATTGTTTGGTGACACGCAATAATTATTTTGTCCCTTGCTTTTATATAACAGAGAGCATTTTTTAGGTTACATTGAATGTAAATGAAAAAATTGCGATTTTGAAGTCAACCTACATTTTGGATAAAAACTATAACATTTGATGAAATGAAATGCAATGAAAAGTGAGGTTGTGCAGATCAAAAATTGTTTTTTCAGTACACGTACCTTCCAAAGTTTTCCTGTCACGATCTGGGATTCCTAATTTTTCCCAGAAATCCATTTTAACATTATTTAGCACTTTTTTTCATTCACTTTCACGATAATTAGATAAATCGTGCAGTGAAAATTACTTGTGTACACTAGCTGTTAAACGATATTCACTCATGCGCACTTCCTCCGCTAGCCAACAAATGAAATCCTTTAATAGTTAAAGGAATTCTTTTCAAAGTCAAAAGAAATCGTTCATCAGTAAAACTACTTCTGTTTTGCATTTAACGGATAAGTCTTTGAACAGTGAAACGATTCTATTGATAGGTAAAAGAAATCTGCTTAATTTCAAAGGACGCATTCTGAAAGGAACGTAATTTTACTGTTAATAGACTTTTTCTTAGAGTGATATGTCGCGAAATGTACGTTTTCTTTCTGCTTCTCATTTAGTAGGTATCTTAACATTAAAATTTTGCTCAAATCAGATATTTATTTCTTGTAGGACAATAATGGTAATGTCGGAGAAAATTCTCCGCAAAGTTCGGTAAGTTACTACATTCCACATGCTGTATTAGTTCGCTTAATAAGTAAATATTTCTGAAATTGAATGTTTCTTGTTCATAGGATCGTAGGAGCAATGATCGACGCTCGTCGGCTGAAGAGGATTTGCGAATCCCCGTAAGTTTTTGAGTCTATCACCTTTTAATTGATCGTTGTAGTAGCAGATGTTCCATAACATTAGATATTCATGATTTAAAGGACGAGAAAACCTTTGATCCTCTAAATGCCAAGAAAGACAGTAAGAATGAGTTCATTCAATTTGGACAAAAATTGTGCAGCCGCGTAGCAGTGGATCAATGCAATAGATCTTGTATGGCTAGGTATGTGGGAGAATTGGCTTCCATTGTTTTTACCAAGGCAGAACTTGCCACTTCATCTTTGACAGGGGCGCAGTCCAACGCAAACAAGGACAAAAATGTACCTCCCCCAAAGAAACTGGACCCCCATCGAGTGACTGCAATGAAGCGTAAGTTATATAAATTATAAAATATCTTCTCTAGATAAAAGTAATTAGGAGAAACCAACATACAGTAAATAGTTAAAAATGTATAGTGTTTAACTGCATCAGTTTTTTTTGGGGTCAATACATACGAAAATTCACGAATCAAAGCAGAAAGTCTTCAAAACTTTATAAATAATAAAGAAAGCACGACTTTGTGTCAAAAATAAATATATAAAATTTATTAAACTTCAAACCTTGACTTCAATGTATGAACATGCCACATAAAGTTTTGATCATTAACTCTAATAATCTAAAACTTCATGCATTCACATTGTCCACATTGAAGCTATGTTTCCGCTCGATTTTCGCGTGATTTTTGTCTTGCGACTTTTTTATTATGAGGGCTGCTACAAAACATGGAAAACCAGGAGAAGTCCTGAAATCGTAATAAAGACCCTGGCGGACCGGCCGAACGCAAACATTACGCTACAGCGTAACGGTAAAGTTGGCAGTCTGCAGGGGCCTGACTTGAATGACAGCCACTTTGTTTTTTTATTTTTTAACGATGAGAAAGCAAGTTGTTGCAATGACGGCATGACCATTTAACGTAAATTTTAACGCTTTATTATAATTGCAACAGTTTACATATTATTTTGTTTCTTTTATCAATTATAATGCCATATTACTTTACCATTACTTTACCATTACTTTACCGTTACGCTGTCCCTGGCGGACCGAACGAACGGAGCGGATACGCTACAGCGTATCCTTATAGTATCCACATCGTATCCTCTCCGTATCATGCAAGAAAAACTCATTAAAAAAGAAAGATTAACATTTCACTTGTTGAAATTCGGATTCTACGTGAAATTTTGAGTTAAAAGGTCACAGAGTAATCGCAATAGTTTTTCTTGCAACATTAAAAACTTTTAATAAATATAAT
>CAKNXH010060771.1:0-10726 GCA_932178445.1 Andricus quercusramuli | reverse complement strand
GGATACGCTGTAGCGTATCCGCTCCGTTCGTTCGGTCCGCCAGGGATATGATAAAAATCTAAATGACAAATAATTTTTAACTGATATCGTATTTAAAATAATAACTTTTTGATTTTTAATAACTAATGTATTGATAACGTTAATTTATTCCTGAAAATGTCTTCAAATGTAGAGAAAAAGAAATAGATTAAATGCCCGTGTCAGGTTGCATGAAAGAAAACGGTCTATTGGAGTAAAACAGTTACGTCTGTCATTGCGATTGTTTCAACTTTTTGAAATATATATCAATGATTCAAAAATACTTGAAACATGTCAATCAAAAGTTTAACTTATTATCTACCTATTGATAAAGAATTTAAAGTTTTTTGATAGAGTTTTTTTTTTATTTAGGTGTTTCATAAATGGCACACAAATTTTTTAATAGTCCGTATTTATGGAACAGTATATTCAGTGTTCCATGTCCCCCGTACGCTCATTTCTATAAGTGGTCCGTAATTATGAAACAGCGAGATGTGAGAGAAATATTTATTTAATATATAAAAATGTGCGTGAGAGGGTTCATTTCGCCATCACGGGATGATAGTCACGTAGCTGCGAGCGTTATGACACGCATTTCGCTATCATATATGCCTTCACGAAATGCGTGCAAAATACAACGCACGTGTGAAGGCATCATACAGAAAACAATATTAATAGTATATATTATTGACTGTTTAGGGGTTCGTAGCCCCCCCCCCCTGATTAAAGAGCATAAACGCCAACATTTTTTTAAATAATTTTTTTTCCAACAAATTTTTTTGAACAAATGTTTTTTTTTCAACAATTTTTTTCACAAGTTTTTTTTTCAAAAATTTATTTTCACAAAATTTTTTTTCAAACATTTTTTTGAACAAAATTTTTTTTTCAGAAGATTTTTCCTCAAAAACTTTTTTTTTCAAATTTTGTTTCAACAATTTTTTTTTTCATTTTTTTTCCAAAAAAATTTCTTTACTCCACTCTATGCAATATAAAATTAGTATTTTTCGTTACCACCACCTAACAACTTTTTCAGGCGGGTGTTGCAAAAAATAGCGTGTAATACGCACTTGTATCACAAATAACTGTTTCTTTAAAAATTTTGTTTCAATTTAGAAAATAATTTTTTCAATATTTTAATAATACTTAATGAAACTATTAATAGGCTACAAGGCCCTTTTTGAGAACTTTCATATGGGCACATGAAAGCTCAAAAGTATTAATTAAATGGAATCTGAACTTCTATTATTATATAATAATGAGTAATTATTATATCATAATATTGTATTATGTAATGCATATATAAGTATAAAGAAGATTTGTATATTATTAGAATTATTATCTTTTGTGATAAGGATATATTACTAAGTGCGTTTACGAATTTGAATGTAGCGCGCGCTTAACAAAATGAATAGGTAGTCAAATGGTGGCAGATGGGAGGCTGTTTGACCAACGAAGTTGAAAGTTTCCCCCACCCGTACACAACACCAGCTGACATGTTGACAATCTAAGATTCTAAGGCATCTAAGCTGCATTTGGCTCACGAAGGAATAATAATTCCTTCGTGATTTGGCTGCATTACAAGAAAGGAGTTTGCCTTTTAATTAGCATTCTATGTTTGTTGGTCGTTCATTGTTTGAATAATATATGAAAGTTGAGAACAACACTTCCAGACTAAAAATCGTTTTAATAAATTTGACGTTTCGTCACCAGTTTGGCAACCTCATCAGAAAAGACCATAGTTAAATCTATTTGGGAAAATTACATAGAAGGTTACATAGAATAATTGCCTAAAAATATATTTTTCAAAATATGAAAACTTACCATTAAACAAGAAGTTAAATTCGGTTGAAAGTTATATTCTGAAGAAGGATAATTGAGAATTTTCTCTAAAAGCAAAAAACAACCACGATCATGCATCATAGTGACTTTGATACGTATAAGATCCGTAGATAAATTGTGAAGAATTATCAATTTAGTTAAAAATTACATTTTTTATGCCGAAATCCATTTTCGGTACTCGATCTGAACCAGTAATGAAAAAAAGAAAGGAAAACTTTAGTAAATTTATTAGGAGATTTTTAACGAAAATAATAAAAGGGAGGTTAGGAAATTACACCAATAAGAATTTATAAGTATAATAGGAAACTCTTTACCTGGATTGATCTTGACAGATGGTTAAAAATTTATTTATTCATAATAAAAGAGTAGTTTTTATAAATAAAAGTTCAAAACTATATTTTTTAAAACATTATTTTTAAATTATAAGAAGGCATGGTACTGAAGTACCATGCAGGTCCGGAGTAGACTTAATAATAAAATATTTATATAAATATAAATAATTTTATATTCATATGAATATTTTATTATTCTCTTATTGTTATTTATTATTATTCATGATTTTATTATTTCTAATGAAAAATCACAATGTGCATGCGATATCGCACGCACGTTATGATAATCATAACATGCGTGCGATATGAACCTCAATTGATGACACATATGCGTGCGGACTCGCACGCATATGTGCGGATCGATTCGCATATATGCGTGCGAATACGCCATCATTTTGCAAGCATTTTGTTATCTGGGGTGCTAATGGTGATCGTGCACCCCCCATGCTGATGTTTCCTTACAAATCAGAAGTCCCAGAGAAAATTGTTAAAAATTGTTCAGAAGGTTGGGGTATCGGCCTCTCAGATAATGGGTGGATGACTTCTGAGTCATTCTATGAGTATATAACGAATATATTTTATCCATGGTTAGTGAAACAAGGAACTGAGTTTCCAATGGTATTATATTTAGATAATCATTCCTCACACATGACTATGCCTCTGGTTACATTTTGTCGTGAAAAGGGTATTGAGTTGATTGGACTTGTTCCCAACTCAACCCACATAATGCAACCACTCGACATTAGTTTTTTCCACCCGTTCAAAGAAACTTGGAAGAAAGCTGTACCAAGATGGAAAAATTCTAAAAATGTTGCCCGAGTAAAAAAAGAAGATTTTCCATTGGTTTTCCAGTTTGCTTTAGACAGTATGAAAGAAGAAAAGAATGCTGTTATCAGTGGATTCAAAGCTGCAGGCTTGTATCCTTTCGATCCTTCAGCTGTTGACTATGATGTTTTTAATAAAAGAAAAAAAATCAAAAACAACTGTTACTGAAGAAATAATGCAAGAAAAATTGACTGAAGATAAACAAAAACATCTACCAACTTTCGAAAACAATTTATCAAAGGATACTTTGGAGGACTTTAATGGTGCTTGGTTGAATCAGACGTGGCGCAGGGATTTACAAATGAGAGGCTTGTACCAGTACTGGCTCGATATCAGTGGAAAACCTGGTAAAAGAATTAACAACACTTTATTTTAATAAATATTTGTACGATATTCATTGAACATTGTTACCGATAACTATATTTGAAATTAATGAATTTTTCTATGTCGATTTTTTTTATGGATTGTCATATTAATATTTTTTATGTTAAAGCATTTTTTTATAGACATTCATATTGATAATTATATTTTTAAGATTTTTTTGTTCAATTTTTATAATTTGGTAAATAGGTTTTCATGAAAAAGGTAAACCATCTGTTAAAGAAGTGACTTTGGTAAACATACATTTTAATAGAATAAGACAAGAACAGTCAGAAAATAATTTGATTAATAATCAAGCCTCGATTTCGAATGATAAAATTAACGATGATATGAATTTAAACGATAAAAGTTATTCTTCTAACCAAGAGTTTCCTCCTCTGATAAATAATCCTACTCTAAACGAAGCAGCATTTCCTGAATTACTATATGAAGTTGTCTCTCAAGCTCAGCCAGTCAGTGATGAGAGTAGTGATATAAATACACTCAATTTGGCTGATATTTTAAAAAATAACGTTGGTGATGAATTAATATTTGATTCAAATGTCTTGGACGCTGATAATCAAACAGGTTTGTAAACAAATTAGAAAACAATCTTTCGTACTTAATCTGCATTCAAGAATAAACAAATTTTTAAATTTTTTTCTTTAGATTCTCTTGATACTAATTCCGCTATTACAACTGCTACTAACACTCCCGGTAAGAAGAGAAAAATTCAAAAAAATTAATACTTTCATATTTAGACGAAAGAGTGAGAATTATTTAATTTTTTTGAATATGCTAATTTTCCATCGCGAGAAGTGCCCAACGAAAGAATAGGTTTATCTCCGAAACCAATTCTTTTCTATTTCCTTAACGAACGCCACTTGTGTTGTGTTCCATACAGGCGAACATATTTTCCATTTTTTTAATTCCTCTTAATGCGAGCAGTAGACGCACCTCTAATGGTTATTTTTAATTCCATACTTACATACTGTATTTTCGATTAATTTAATTCTTTCTAATCCTCCACAAAATGCGTGGACTTACATGATTTCTATTCCTCCGTGTGTAACATAAGTTTGAAAATTTCAATTTTGTTGTCCTCTCCTAACCCCTAAAAAGGATTTCAGATGTTTAGCAGTCAAGTTGCAAAAAGTTAACCTAAACCAAAAATCTAAAGTCAAACCAAGAAAATGGTGAGCAGGAAATTTTAAAATTTGATTTCGACTATTCTGGATGATTTTCATAATTAATTTTTTTTAATAAAATATATCTTCGAATTGATCTCGGTCGGATTGATATGTAACTTACGTATTATTTATATATTGTTATTTATGACATCATTTGAACATGATAACCTTTTATATTGTTAAACTTAATAAAAACTCTATGAATGATTTCTATTCTTTATTTTACATTTCTCCACTTTTTAATTCCTCTCAATACGCTTCCATTAAATTTTTATGAGTCGATTGAAAGGACTAGCTTTTGCGTCTTCAAAGTGACATTATTCTCTTTCTTTCTATTCTTTCTTTTGCATTCCTCCACTTTTTAATTCCTCCCAATTCACTTTCATTGAATATTTCTAAGTAAATTAAAAGGAATAGGTTTTGCTTTTTTTTCCTACTCGTTGGTGGAACTTTCAATGGAGGAAAATTCACGTATTAATGAGAATTCAGATTCTGAATTTTTTTGAATTCTTCTCTTCTTACCGGGTAGACGCGGTCTTAAATTTAATGATTTTTGATTAAAAATAGATTTCAGGCGAAAGACATCAACATAATATGAATTTGTTGAAAATTTTTAAATATTTTTGTTTGAATCAAACTTTTTATTAAAAATACAAATAATTTTCAACGAAAAACACGAAGAAAACTTAACAGACAATTGTTCAGTATTGTGAATCTTCTTGGGAGTTTAATCATTTTTGTTTCAAAATGCCAGTTTTTGGTGTAAAATTCAAACGCAACCTAAAATTGTTCAAAAATGTTGAACCGTTGAAATCTAATGACTAACAAAGTGAATTGCTGAAAAATTTTAATCTTTAACATACAATATTTTCTGATTTCAAAAAACATTTCTAGTGTGAAAGGCTAAGGAAACCTACAATTATTGAAAATTGGGAATCTTAATGATGATTCTGGTTAAAAAATGCAAATTCCCGGGTAAAAACACTGACATAAGACATGTATATTTTCAATAATTTTTTGCACTGTTTATGGTTACGGAATTTTCTGGAACTTTAACCCCTTTTCCAGCTCGTTAATGGCTAAAGTTACGGAAAATTCCATAACCATAGGCAGTGCCTAGTTGAGTATAGATAATTTGATAATGACAAAAAAATTATTCATAAAACCCCCTTTTGAGAGAAAAGATTATACATAATTATATATAACTTTTTAGACACTTACCACCATAGGCGACGATTTTTGTTACTATGCAATCCCACTCGATTGTCTCAAATTGGAGTACTTTTTTCGTTGCGGCTGCGTTTTTTATGTCACATTTAGAAAAATTTACCGCGACAAATGTTTCATCATTTTTCAATTTCTCCATGTCTTCGTCACTGACTGGATACTGCGCCATAAAACTTCTAAATCCCACTTGCACAACACCACTGATAAGCTTAAATAGAACAACCTCATCATCCCGAGGAAAATTTTCTACCGGCAGATTGACCTTCGACATTTTCATATATTAATATATTAATACGTTCTTATTCATTTGAAATTCGCAGCCGGCACGGCACGCACGCGAGTTGTTTATGTCTGCTTGCAACACTTGCAACTGCTTGCGACGACTGCTCACGACGCGTCTTTGTTAAAAATAATCGGAATGGAATACATACTTCAAATGCTCGGAAAGTTGGAATTTGGAATTCTGATTCTTGGAATAACAAACTTCGCATTCTTCGGTTGAAATAAATCACGTGGCCTACGAAAATTGCAACGATGCGAACGATTGGTTCATCGTCGTTTCGTGAAATTTAAATTTTTTGTCTGAAATTTTTTTTTCATTTTAATTTCAAAACAAATTTTTATATAAATATCGAAAAAAATATTTTTTTCTTCACTATTATACAGCAATAAGTGTTTGGTGCTTAATTTCGGTGAGTTCCCTTGCCTCTCACCATCCATCGGGGTGCTTGATTTCGGTGAGTCCCCTTGCCTCTCACCACAGGGATGCTTGATTTCGATTAATTATTTTACAATAAGTGCTCAAAATGGTGTCCTCGCACTTCGATGCACTTCTTAATCCGAGTTTTGAAAGATTCCACACAACTGCGAATTGTGTCTGGTGATATTTGTGCACAAGCAGACCTGATTCGCTCGATCATGTTATCACGAGTTGTGGGCACTTCTTGATACACGCGATTCTTTAGATAACCCCACAAATAGAAATCCGGCGCCGTAAGATCTGGCGATCTGGCAGGCCAATTTACTGGACCTCCTCTACCGATCCATCGTCCATTGAATTCGCAATTGAGTACTTCCCTCGCGATCGCCGCATAATGTGCTGGACAACCGTCATGTTGAAACCACATGTTGTGTCGCACTTCCAAGCTTAGGCCTTCCAGCACTATTGGAAGTTGATTTTCTAAAAAGTCACGATATTTTTCACCGTTCAAATTTCCATCAATAAAATACGGACCGATAAGTTGATCTCCAATTATTCCACACCAAACGTTCACGGACCATGGACGCTGATGCTCGACTTCACGCAACCAATGTGGATTTTCTACACTCCAATAATGCATGTTGTGCCGATTAACGTTACCATGGTTTGTGAAAGACGACTCGTCTGTGAAGAGTACTCGAAAAAAGAAATTCGTGTTTCCTTGTATCTGCTGAATCGCCCATTGACAAAATGTTACTCGGTTCTGAAAATCATTTCCATGAAGTTCTTGATGCAGTGAAATATGATACGGATGATAATTATTACGTTTTAATACCTTCCAAACACTGGATAGAGACATTCCGGAATCGCGGCTCAGTTGTCGAGTACTAACATGAGGGTCATGAGTGACTGCAGCTAAAATTGCAATTTCATTATCAACTCCAGTAACTGTTACTTGACGCTTCCTTTTTTGCGGTTGTCCGTCAGTGATGAAGTTTCGAACAACCTGGTAAAAAGAAGCGCGTGAAGGAACATTTTCTGGAAAGCGTTGAGCATAAAGCGTGAGAGCATCATTGATATTCCTGCCACTTTCTCCATAAATGAGAATCATTTCAATCTTCTGTTGCTGAGATAGAATTTCCATTGTAAAAGTAATGAAGTAAGAAAATGAGGAAATACAACGACATCCAAACCAACTCAAACGAACGTGACCAACAACAATAACCCAAACGAAAGCAACCAACACACCCAAATCAAATGAACACAATCAACCTTCCTAATGAATAAGCGTTAAGCACGGACAGATGCGGTTATCGCTCGGCCGGAATGACGTCGAGGATTGCAGACAGTGGAGACTCGATGATATGTAATGTCTACATCCAAAATCGACTGTCGTCAACCAACTGCATTCGGGAATGGTTTTCGACAGTTTTATCACTTTTACTGTCCCGTTGCCAAAAGTTCAAGCACCCTGATGGATGGTGAGAGGCAAGGGGACTCACCGAAATTAAGCACCCCGAAGGGAATAGACAACTACTACGTCCGCGTCGTTATTCCTGGGTAGAGCTTAAAGTAGTGTCAACAATTTCATTTTTCGCAATTGCAGCGCCATATATCGCGAATCGAAACAAATTTTCCGAATAAAACTTACGTATTTCGTAAAGGAGAATCTGAATCTGTGATAAAAAATTGGGGTTGCCATTTAAAATTACAAAGTTACCCCCACCCCTGCCTCCTGTGGGGGTGGGAGTGGGGTAAATTTTAACAAATCTTTTTTCCCCCTCGAAAATAAAAAGTTTTTATTCCAGACATTTTTTCCGTAGGATGCACAAATTGCATAAACTTCCACAAACTTCATAAATTTCAATGAATTTCATAAATTTCTACAAATTTCATAAATGTCCACAAACTTCATAAATTTCATAAATTTCAACAAGATTCATAAAGAACCCCGCACACAATACATGGGAAAAAAACATTCGGTCAAATTGAACGAAACTGCGAGAAATGATAGATCTTGAGGTCCTGATCAAAAGTTCTTATGGCCACAACCACCCAAAATAAATTGCTGAGGAGCTAGAGGTCGTCCAAAGTCAAAAATAGTCCGAAATTGAGTACATTATTTGTTATTTATAGAGGACGACCTCTAGCTCCTCAGCAATTTATTTTGGGTGGTTGTGGCCATAAGAACTTTTGATCAGGACCTCAAGATCTATCATTTCCCGCAGTTTCGTCCAATTTGACCGAATGTTTTTTTCCCATATATTGTGTGCGGGGTTCTTTTTACAAATTTCATAATTTTTCCAAAAATATCATAATCTTCCACAATAATGATAAATTTCCATAAATTTTGCCCAATCCCATGCTTGCATCGGTGGAACCAACCTGGCTGAACTTAAACGCAAACTTGGCTATGGATTGCTCGTCGGTTCCGGAACGTTAGGAAGAGTCAGAAAATTCATCCATTTAGTTTGAACATTCATATTTTTTTGTTAAAAGTTATTTTTTTTTCACAAACTAAAAAGACTACTATCATATGTTTAGTCTAGAATTTATCTTTTTCGTTTAAAAATTGTACTATTTGCTGAAAAATTTAATGATATTGTCGAAATTTCAAAAATTTTGTTACAAAGTCATCTCTTTTCGTTGTGAATTTAACTGTTTTGTTGAACATTAGTCTTTTTGGATAAAAAATTCGTCCGTTTAGTTTGAAAATGTATCGTTACTTCTTAAAAAGTTGATTTTTATAAATTAAAAAGTCTGCTATTATACTTTTGATCTAGAATTTATTTCTTTTGGTTAAAAATTTAATTCGAGTGTTGAAATTTCAAAGATTTTGTTAGAAAGTCTTCTCTTGCGATTATAAATTCAAGTGTTTTCTTAAAAGTCTTTTTGGAAAGAAATCCGATCTTTTAGATTGAGAATTCTTTTCTTTTGTAATAAAGTCATCTTTTCTGGTTGCAAATTCGTCTTGCTGAGCGGTTATTCCGCTCATCAAAGTTATTTTAATGTTATTCCGCTATATCAAAGCGTTTATTTCAAACCAGGATGATTCAATTGTAAAGATGACTTAGCTTAGACTTTGGAGATTTTCTGGTATGAACTGATATAGTTCCTGCAATTAAAAAATTGCATTTCGTTATTTACTAATTTTTTGTTGAGGTCCTAGATGTCTAAAATAAATTCCTTGGCATTCTCTATAGCAATAATTATAGGACGACAATTACAAAAAAAATCTAATGATAAATAGAACATTGAAATTTTGAACCAAACGTCAGGTGATGTGAAAATAAGTCGTTCATCATTTTTTGATAGGTTTCACCATTTTTCTTTTAATCTTCAAAAATTCTATGGAAACATAAAAGCATAAAAAAAGAATAACGCAGGAGTTTCCAAAAAAGTAAAAAAAGGTATGGTCGAAAATAAAGATCAAAAAGAAAAATTATTACAAGAGATAAACAATGGACCACAGTCGTTTAGATCTGAACAGATTAACGTGAGTTTGTTATACTTCTTATCACTTATGTGTATACGAAATATTAAATTTATATCATATATATTTCGTACTAAGGTTAAAATTAAATTTATTACTATTTTTCTGTAGTGTAGATCAGTGAAATATGAACAGCTTTTTGAAATCACAAAGTACCGTTAGCATTTTTCAATTCATGAAATGGGCACACGTTATAAAATTCTATGTAATGATGGTGTTAAACACTATAAATAATAATATTATTCTGTAAAATTTAACTGTAGGCAGCCCTTGAAAATTCGGAAAGTGAATCAGAAGAAAATTATTTGAGGTTTCGAAAATGTGATCTTCAGGATAAACTCGATTTGTATAAACTTGAGAACGAACGTCTGCGTAAGGAAGTTGCATATTTGCACAAAATTGAAAATGCACGCTCAGGTGATTAATTATACTGCCTTTCATGTAAGACATACAAGACTTGAAGTAAATATTTTTAAGGCTTTCCATTCTTTCTATTTCATTAACACATCCTTATTGCAGATTTACTAGATATTGATGCCCTAACGGCGGGTATAATTGGTCGTTTATTGGAAATGGATACTCTTTGTAAAAAAAGCTTGGACTCACTGCAACGTGGTGAATCGATAAAACAGGAAGAATGAGTTGAGGTATCTATTTCATCCTGTACAATTTTTTTCATTCACTCACTGCCAACGCAATAATTCGCACATGGGAATGGTTGACTGAAAATAATTTTTGTCAC
>CAKNXH010060770.1:70753-112471 GCA_932178445.1 Andricus quercusramuli | reverse complement strand
ATAACAATCCATCTACTCAGGTTGAAAATTAAACGCTTTTGTTGAAAGTTGAATTACTTTCTTAAACTTTAATTTTTTTTTGCGTAAGATTCATATTTTAGGTAAAAATTGATCTCTTTGGTTGAAAATTAAATAGCTTTGATGAAAATTATTTTTTTTTGCTAAAATAGTTATTTGTGATAAAAGTGCGCAAAATAGGTGATTGTGTGCGAGTGTGGATTTTGCAGCATAAGCCGGAGGCTCGCATTATTAGTCGGTGGTTAGCGCAGGAGTAGAGTAGTAGACGAATGATGCAATCACACGAGTAACCAATCAACTACGCGCACGTGTATCACACGCTATTTTTTGCAACGCCCGTCCGAAAAAGTTGTTAGGAGGTGGTAACGAAAAATACTAATTGTATATTGTGTACAGTGGAGTAAAGAAATTTTGTTGGAAAAAAATTTTTGTTTTCAATGTTAGAGAAAAAATCTTCTGAAAAAAATTGTGTGCAAAAAAAATGTTGAAAACAAAAATTTTGTGAACAAAAATTATTTGAAAAAAAAATTTGAATCAAAAATTATTTGAAAAAAAAATTTGAATCAAAAAAATGTATTGAAGAAAATTTGTTTGGAAAGAAATTATTAAAAGAAAGGTTCATGTGGGTAGTATGAGTAGTACTACCCACTCGGAAAAAATCCCTGTGGGTACTTACCCACTCGGAATTCGCGGACAATAGTATATTATGCACCTAGGGGGTGAAAAAGTGCCTCTCCCCTTGGCGCATACGATATTTTTTATAGCAAATGGATGATTTAAGACATTTCTCGAAATACAGTCATGATTTCAGTCCACATTAGATTTTGAGTGAAGAAGCATGAAATTAATGTTTACCTTATTTATGGTAATTTTAGAGGTGATTTATGGTAACGTGCCATAAATTATGGTAACTTGCCATAAATTATGGTAACTTACCATAAATTACGCAAAATAAATTTTTTTAATTTCCATAAATTTCCGGAGATTTATGAAAATTTTCCGTAAATTATGGTGATTTTATAGGTAAATATCGTAATTTACCATAAATTTCCCAAAATTCATTTGTAAAAATTTCCATAAATTTCCGGAAATTTATGAAAAATGTTTGTCATTTATGGTAATTTCACATGTAAATATGGTAACTTACCCTGCATTCATTTTTTTAAATTTCCATAAATTTCCGGAAATTTATGAAAAAGTTCGGTCATTTATGATAATTTTACAGGTACATATGGTAACTTACCATAAATTACCCGAAATTCATTTTTTTTAATTTCCATAAATTTCCGGAAATTTATGAAATTTGTCGGTCATTTATGGTAATTTTACAGGTATATATGGTAACTTTCCATAAATAACCGCAAAATTCTATTATCTGGAACCAAAATTTCCTCACAGTTTTTACCGTGAGTGAGCTGATAATCATAAAATACGAGCTCATAGATGCATAATTTTCATTTTGGTTGGAAGTTCAATTATTTCGTTGAGAATTCAACTATTTTGTAGAAATCTTGTCATTTGGCTTTTGATTTAAAATGACAATCTTTCCTTGTTGGAAATATTAAATATTACATTTTTTGTTGAAAATTAATCTTTGGTGGTTGAAATTTCTACTACTTTCTTGAAAATTGAACTAACTTGGTAATTCATAAGACACAATAATAACCAAATTCACAAAAAAAATGTAGTCGGCAAAAATTATGTAAGATAGAGAGAGGTGTTGAGAGGATTGAAAACTTACGAAATCTAACAAAGGTTGGTTTAAAATTTCAGAAAAAAACTTTATGTAATTTATGCACGACCCCTAATTACTTTTACTGATATTCTTATTTAGCCTTGGAAAGCCTTTTTTCGTATGCATTCTTATCAAGAGACTTTAGGAATTTGCGACTTAGAACTCTAATTTGAAACGACCTGTGTTTTTAAACGACGCCTCTGGGCTCTCTTATTTAGTTTCGATGAAATAACAACAAGGCCAATTTGTAAATTGAGGGGCTAACTAACTCTGAATACCGCAATTTAAACTGGCAGATGGTAGATAAAGTGAAAATAATTCTACAGAATGCCGGAAACATCTTTGTGATGAAATAAAAACAGGTTGTTTGGGCATTTAAGAAACGTAATGACTGCTACGTAAATCATATCAGAATGCTTGATTGCCTCTAACAGGTGAGTCTCAGAAAATATAAAAGAAAGAGGAATTCTATGATGTGCTGAATTTGAAGACCAATTTCAATTACACAAAAATCGATAATTTTTCAGTAACAATTTGTTTATTGCAGTTTTAAATTTGAAACGTATATGCGAATACCAGTAATGCACACGTGCGTTAACGTCCCTGGATTTTTGTTTCCGAAAATTAAAAATATAAAGAATTGAAAAATCCATTATAATGAAACAAATGTTTGAATACTAAGAGTTTTAAGATTTTTGAAAAAATAATTAATAATTTCGAATTGAAGGCGCTTGAAATAAAAAAATGCAATGATTTTGAATAGAAAATGTTTCAAATCAAACAATTTTAGTGCAATTTTGAAAAAATGAAAATGTTCTAAATGCAGTGTAATGATGTGCAATGTAATTATGAATTAAAAAAAAAAATGAAAATATTGTCAATGCAATGAAAAGGGATTGAACTTATAATATAACTTCTAAATAAAATCTCTCAAAATTGAAGAAAGTATTCGATGAGTAGGCTCGAATGTCTACCTTCAAAGTCGACTGTCGAAAACCCGACTGAATTTGAGAGGTGATTTTCTGCAGTTTTCCTCTCCCCTGACCAAACGTTCAGGCAAATGTGAGTACTTTTAATAAAGTCGGATGCAGCTGCGGGTTATCACGGGTTCTAATTGAATTAATACAGTGATTGGAAGCCCCCCTTAGTGAAAGAAAAAATTTGCACTGGCCTATACCCAGTGATGTGGAGTCGTCTGGCGGTATATGTACTCATGCTGAAGGACTTAAATGATACTTTAGCAGCGAGGGTGACGCGTGTACAGATAAAAATAATAATAGAATGAAGATGAAATTGTATAATTTTACTTTGAATTGAATAATCTCGAAGTTGATTGATTTCAGATTAACATTTCAAAAATAGGACAATTTTAAAATGTTCAAAATTAAAGAATTTCATATTAGATTTTTGAAAACTGGATCATGTAAAATTTAAAGAAATTAATTGTATTATTTATAATTAAAAGCGTTCAAAATTGAAAACATTTGGATTTAAGAATAATTTTTTTCCTTCAAATCATTAATGATTTTTTTCAATAGAAAAAGCTTGGAGAATCCTTTCGTAACTGTAGTAAAAATAACAATTAAAGAGTTATAAATCGTTGAAGAAGAGAGTATCCCCTCAAAACCTACTGAATGCTTATTTTTACGCATGAATAATAGAATTTTAATTTTTTAACCTAACAGTATTTTTGCCAATTTCGTGTGCTGGCATGACTGAATCCCTATCCTATGATATTCCTAATGATTGAATAGATTTTTCTAAACTCAAAAACTAGATTCATGTGAAGAAATGCAGTGTCGTTTTTACGGTTTGAAATTGAATAATTTGAAATTGTGAACGTTTCACGTATATTTGAATCTAAAGTGCAAAATTAATAACTTGAAAGTTAATGATTGAGCATGCAAGAGAGCCTACCTCTAGCAGGAAGACAATTTTATGAGGTGTCAAACTGACGTATGCTAATAGAATATCACATTGAACTCATAGTAAAAGTCGCTAGATTATATATATATATATATATAATTTCTCAAGGTGCCATTACACGCGTCAGGATTATAGTGCTAATATAAGAGATATTTTTAGGCCACTCACAAACGATAGAAGCTGCAAATTTTGATTTATCTTCTTGAAATTCTTTTTCCATGCTTATAGTTTGAAAGAATGGTTGGATTGTAATGATAATTGTTATAAACAAGTTCTATCAACAAACCCTGAACATTATAGATTCGTATGAGACATTTCGGCATAATATATTACTTACTTTTATCGGCAAAGTGATACTTGATCATAAAAATATGTCTTTGGATATTATTCGATAATTTTAGGAAGAAATTTCCATTATGAACATTTGAAGTCAACAAAAAATTATTTTATCTCTCAAATTGTTCTTGATTTATGTTGCCATTGAGATTTATAAGAATTTAGTCAGGAAATTTTGTCATTTAGTATTATTTGTTAATTTTATAAACAAAGTGTGTGAACAATTTTCAGCCAGTGTAAGCAGAATGATGATAGCAGCATCAGTTAGCATGATCATTGGTTATATAATTTGTTTCTAAATTCAATATCGAATAATATGTTTTCAACACTACACATTACTGGCAATAATTTAAGGACAAATAGGAGATCACATTTTTTTACTTCAAATGTTCACAATACGTATTTGCTTACATACTTTGTTTCTAAAATTATTTAATAGTATCAGGAGACACATTTTTATGATTAAGTATTGCATTGTCGATAAAAATAAGTAATAGTTATGCCGAAATAATATTTTACAATTAAACAATCTATAATATTCAGTGTTTGTTAATAGAACTTGTTTAAAATAACAATCAGCATTACAAGTTTATTCATTTTTTTTCTTCTAACGCACCCCTAAGTATCAAACCTAAGCCACGCTGGGCATGGAAAAACGTTGCCCAAGAAGATAAAGCAAAATTTGCAGCTTCTATCGTTTGTGAGTGGTGACACTGGCAGCACAGCACAGCGAAAGGTCTCACTAAAATGACGATAGCTCCGAAACCAGAAAAGTCTGCATCCAAATTTTTGTTTAATGGAAGATTCCCGGGTAAAAATATTTGGTCTTGATTTTGTCTTGAGTAAAGACCAGTCCAAGACAATTCCAAGTCATTCTGTATGTCTAGCTCGTGAGACGGAACCAGAGTATTCTTGATGTCTTAGGACGAATATTTTTAACTTGAAGACACAAATTTATGTCTTGAGGGTCATCACTAATCCGCTTCAAACTTTATAGGATGTTTAAATTATTTATCTTCATGGTATTTATTGTTTATGTGTTGATAATTTCATTGGTCTGCAATAGTTATGTTGTTTGGATGGCGAATCTAAAAATGTTGTCCATTTTTTCCTATCTCCAACAGTTCACTAGATACTTCTAGAAAATGACAGTTTTAATCTTTTCATCAAAAATTTTATATGCCTGCAGTTGTTGAGACAGACAGGTTCCGAATTTCTTATTTAAAAATTATTTATTACAAAATTACAAGTTTTATCGGTTGTAAAATTTTAATCCTCAGCAGATGTCAACTGCTTGGTCCTCACCTAGCTACCTGATTCCTGGAAATGGCAGGCCCTGTCTGTGGGGTCCATAGTTTATAGAGGCCGCAGTATAATGGACAATAAAATTTACAAACTAAAACTTCTTTACTTTTGACCCTGGCAAATGTTAAGGCCACAAACTGGCAATATAATTTTTTTAAAGAGCAATTCGTTATATTTATCAGGACTTACACTTCTTGTCTTGAAACAAGTCAACCTGGTATTGTCTTGGCTCAGTCAACAGTCATAAATGCAAGCAAAGCCTGTATATCTCCAATGTCTAGCTGGTGAGACGGAGCCAGATATCACTGTCTTGGAGACATATTCGAGACATATCGAAGACATACAAGACAAAACCAAGACAAAATATTTTTACCCGGGTTATTTCATAAGGAATCTTTATAGGGGAGAGTGGGGTATGGTGTCCGTGCGGGGCATGATGTCAATTACAAAAAACGCCCACGTTTATTGATTTTCATATTATTTTTTTCCATAAAATGACTTTCTTTGTTTGGAAAAATAGTGATGTGATGAAATTTTTGTTTTAAAATACGTGTCAGAAGAGTTATTATGAAAAAAACAGTTTTGACAGAAACAGATAAAGTCTTTGGCAGAAATTAGGTAGTTACACCATATTTTAAAATACTTTTGAAGCTTGAAAATGTGAGATTCTAATAGGTGAAGTATTTCTTCAAACGTATGGTATCATAATTTGTTTTTATAAACGTTCTGAATGTACTAAAATTAATAAAATCTTGAATCATTACATACGGGGCATGCTGTCTCAAAAACTTTGTGGAGATGGTTAAAGTGCTTGATAACAGATCGTTAATTTGATCGATAATGTAGAAAAACACAACCATTTATTTATGTCTGTTTTGTCTAATTAAATTTGAGGTTTTTAATAATAAAGCTATACAGATAATGAAAATCGAAACGTGCTTTGAAGTTATATTTAATAATAATACAGCAAGTACCAAGTTCACGTTTAATTACTTTGAAATAGACTATCATGTGAAATTCGTGATTATAACCTACAAATATAAAATTTGTCGTTATACAGGTTGTAAATGTATTTACATTCCTAATTATAATTTTCTATTAGAATATACGTGAGAGGATTCTCTTTACTTAACCGCTCAATTTCATGTTTTATTTCTTTGAAAGAGACCAGCATATAAACTTTGAGGTTATAACCTAAAAAGATTAACATTTATTGTTATAAAGTTTTTTCCATTCCTGCTTATAAATTCCCATTTCCAACACACTTCAAGCAATTCTTTTTATTTATTAGGGTGGTGCTAATTACATGGGTTGAACAATAACTCAATAAATAGTATTTCGAATATTCTGAGGTCGGAGATATAATTAAGAATTTGAAAAACGGTAAGGCTGCGGGTATAGACAATATTAGCGCTGAAATGCGAAATGCGGTGGCGAGTACATACCTCACAGGTTGTGCGAATTAATAAATTTATGTATCGAAACGGGAGAAGTCCCAGACGATTGGAGAAAAGCGATTATCGTACCAATATACAAAAGAAAAGGAGATAAAAGCAACTGCAGTAATTACAGAGGTATCAGCCTACTAAGTACCGTAAGTAAAATATACATTTATTGACCTAGAAAAAGCATTCGACACGGTAAATAGAAGTAAACTTTGGGAAGTCCTTAAAGAGTACGGAGTGAATGGAGGGCTCCTACAAGCAATAAAAACAATATATACAGGTAGTAAAGCGAATGTAAGGGTAAATGGGAAACAGAGTGAATGGTTCGATATTATGCAAGGCGTGAAACAAGGATGCGTTATGTCCTCGTGGCTATTTATCATATTCATGGATAAGTGTCTAAGAACTGCCCTCTTCGACGAAAAAGGTGTAGATCTCGAAACCGTCAAAGTACGTGGGTTGGCTTTCGCAGATGACAAGATTGTTATGGCAGAATCAGTCGAAGACTTGCAAAGAATGTTGAATAAACTTAATACAAGCATGAAGAACATGGACCTCAAAATTAACGTGAATGAAACGAAAAGCATGGTGTTTGAGGGAAAAAGTGAGAAAACAATATGCAACATTGTCCTTAATGATGAGAGATTAGAACAAGTTGACAAGTACGTATATCCAGGTAGTCTATTCACTAACGACGGAAAAATAGATGGGGAGTTAGATAGGCGCATGAATAAGGGTAAGCAGGTTATCGGTAGAGCAGGGTCCATCCTCACAAATAAAAACATATCAAAAAAAGCTAAAATGGCCATACATAACTCTATTTTCGTACCGACTGTACTATACGGTAGCGAGACATAGACCTGTCAAGAAAAGGAGAGGAGTAAAATCAACGCGATTGGCATGAAACCTCTGCGCATAATATGCGGGAAAACACTGATGGACAAATTACGGAACGAGACAATCCTCAAAGAATGTGGTACAGGGGAGACACTAGTTGACATATGGGAAAGAAATCAGCTAAGGTGGTTCGGACATCTTGAAAGAATGAAAGATGAACGACTAACCAAGCAAGTGTATAAAGGTAAAGTAAATGGCAGAATGCCCAGAGGTAGACCGCCGAAAGAATGGTTAGAATCTGTGAATGAGACACTAATACGAAGAGGCATAAGAAGCCATAGAAATACAAGAGCCTGCATGAAAAAATGCATGGACGTGAATGAAGCTAGAGTAGTATGCCAGGACAGAAATGTGTGGCGACAAATAGTTTGTAAACATAGTGACAATAAAGTGAATGATGCCTGAAACAAAGACCTTGGATATTAATGGGCCCAAGTGAGGAACCATACATAACAATTTTGTGAGGCTCCGCACTTGGGGTGATCGCTAGAGAGATTGATCAGCAACCTGGGTCGGAGCAGTGTTGCGGAGTGAACGTGTCATTTATATAAATAACACGAGAACTCCAGATCAATTTAAAACATCTATACCTAACACCTATATACCCATCTACCCTATACCCATATACTGATTCACCTCATACCCATATACATATTTCACTACTCTCCAACCGAGCAAGTCACGCCTACCCCGAAAGGGAAATGGCTTAATGGTATAATTGATCAATGCCTGTTTTGAATTTTCGCGCCTTTGGTACCTTTCGGTAAACAATATATATCTGTTAAATGCAAATGAAAATCTTTGCACGGTAAATAGAATTTCCAAGGAGTAAGAGGTTATAACTAGGTTTTGCGACATACATTACTTTGATTGATAAGAAAATATTTATTTAGTGTTGATCATGTCTTGAGTAATTTTTTTCCGTTACTTTCAAGAATTATTATATTGTACGCTTTTTATTCTACAACGTTCATATTCATAAAATAAACCGGGACTAATATATGATGGACACCATGCCCCATGGCATGGAATATGCTGACCCAAACGCAAGACCAACGAATTAATTAAATATGAAATAATGACGTCGTTAAAAAACGGATTTAAGTAATTACATATGCGTCCTGATAATGTGAGCTTCTCACCAAATAATACAGAAATCAAAATCACATTTCAATTATAATTTAAAGGACATTTCATTCAAAGCCTGACACCATACCCAACTCTCCCCTATCCGGATTTAACAGAAACTAAAATGGAAGTATTTCACGAAAAATTGAATCAAATTTGTTTGCACTTTTTTTCAGGCAAAATTTCGAAATTTTGTATTCAAAGTTCTTTAGCTAAAAATTTTTTTATTTCATCTCTAAAACTTTAAAATTTCATCAGAATTCAATTATCTATTCCAGATATTTCGATAATTCAAAAAAATCCAAACCAAAAATTCAATATGGCGTGACTTTAAAAATTTTGAAAATCTAAAAAAATCCTTTCGGGCCCAAAATGTCTCTTATGCAGCACTATAATTTCATCGAGTTTTTAAAAATCGAAGAACCACTTGCAGATTCTGATATTCCTGACGTGCACTGGCCCTTCTGAAAAATAGTTTGTATAAGTGTACAATACGCGTAGCTCAATCTAACAGAAGGCGTTGTGTTTCATGTGGTGCACAACTTGGTAACACCTGACCCTCATGCATGCGGCTGTTACTTTTGATAGCCAACTAACTAAACCAAACAGCTCCCGGAAATCACCTGCTCTCAGCATTGTGTAATGTTGATGCCCCATTGCTCTACTGAAGAAAATTTATGTTTGTAGTTCACAACTAGTTTTAAAACGAAACTGTGTGTTAAACTACGTGTGGAAAGGCCTATAAAATCCAAAAAGAAATGAAGTACAATCAAACTCGTATTTATTATGTTTAAAATTCAAACTATAATCTATCACGGTGAGGCTGAACCAAGTCCAAATGAAAGTGTCAAGTAAATTAGATTTTTTGATTGTTCATGGTAATGTGGTATCCCACGAACATTTTAAGATGAAAATTGCTCGAGAACTTTCTGAAAAATAGCGATTATTGTATTTGATTACTAGGAAATGAAGACATTTTTATAAGACTGGAAAATATTGGTTAAAATTTTGTTTATCAATATTTATTATTGAATGTGGTTGTCTGCCACCTCATGAGTATATCAAGATGAAAATTAAAATAATTGGAGGAGTGTTTTTTTAAAAAACTCAATTTTTGCTAAACTGTAAACGTGCTACTTAGTGCCTTTTCGAAATTTCAACTCAAAAAGTAAGAAGAAGCTTCGAGGAGAAACGGCGGAATCACAGTCAAATCGCAAAAGCTAAGTCATAACTTTTATTGTTAAGAATTTAAGTATCTTTATAAGAGATTCCACGGTATTTCAGAAAAAAAATTTAATATATTAAGATACTTCCTAATTTAATAACTTTTATTGTTAGGAATATATGAATTTCAAGATTGTAAATTTTTGAGATTGAACTATTTTTTGTCTCCGCCGGGCGAGGTAGGGGGGGGGGGGTTATACTATTTCTTCCCTAAATTAAAATACGTTAAAACTCTTTATCCGTTCATTTTAGTTGAAAGTTCAAACAAATTGAACCTCAGATATTCAAGAAATGTAGAATTCCATGATTGCGGCTTTACTGAAGCAAAACTTCTTCAAAAGTAAACTGTTTGGGAATCATGTTATTTGGGAATTTTATTATGCTGGAATTTTATAATTCAGAAATTTCATTATTTCGGAAATTATCCAGTTTTGTAATATTGTGAACTGTTCGGGAATTCTTTAATTCGGGGATTTTATAATTTGGGAATTCTTAAATTCAGGAATTTTATTGTGCTGGAATTTTATAATTCGGAAATTTTCCAGTTTGGATATTTCATCATTCAGTAAATTTCTGTCGGGTATTTTATAATACAGGAATTTTCTAGTTCGGATATTTTATGACTCTGTAATTTTCTGTCTGGTATTTTTATTATTCGGGAATTTTCAATTCGATAATATTATAAACTGTATGGAATTTCATTCTTCAAGAATATAATTCGTATGAATTCATTTAGGAGTTATTTAATTAATAATTGTTTAATTACAAATCCTCTCAACTGAACATTGTGCTACTATCAAGTCTTTCAATTTGATATTCTGCTATTTCGAAGAATTTAGAGGAAAAAAGATAATTTGTCGTTTAAAATTGAAACCAAACAATTTATAATATTTAAATCTTAAAGTATTCAATTGTAAACTGACTTAAGTTGAAAACAATAAATTTAGAATGAATAAATCTCAAAATTTTTAATGTTTTCAAATTTGGGCTTTTAAAGAAAAAAAAATCTTTAGTTTCTAGACCTAAAAACTTAAAGTGTTTTAGAATTCAGCGTTCAAAATCTTTGAAAATGGAAGAATTTTAAATATTGTGAACCTTTATAATTTAATTATTCTCTTGAAAATTATATTCTGTCTAATTGGGAACGTTCAAAATTAATTAATTTAAACTTGAAGCGTCAAAGATAAAAAAATTCGAAACTAGTTTAAAAATGGAAAGATTCTTCAATCAGGATCTTGCAGCTAAGTCTCAAGAAATAATTAAATTTCAAATTGCGAAAGGCGAACGGAAACATAGAATCTTCAATTATGAAAGAATGAATGAATTTCGATTCTTACAGAATGAATGAATTGTAGATTATTATATATACTAATAATCAGATAATTAAAAAAAAATAATGAGAAGGTTTTAAAAATAATATTTGGCACAAATTCATAAAAGGACCCCGCACCAAATGTACAGAAAAAAGCCTTATGATAAAAAATTCTGAAAAAAAATGTTCTTGTATTTTCGAACCTGCAAACTAAAAATTTGAAAGGAAAATGTCAGAAAGATGGACAGTTTTTAGACAAACACTTGTCCAAAGTTTCGATTTTTACATGTATTTTAATGGAAAAATGCTTATTTTAGCAAAATGTTGTTTTTTCTCAAAAACGCTATGATAGATTCGACTAATACTTTTATGTTTTGATGATCAGGCGTACCGAATCGAAAGATTCATACCCACCAACTAGAAAGATTAACGATTCTTTGGGTATACAGCATGTTTTTGGGGTTGTTTTTGTACCCTAAACATCCAAGTAACATCTGTAAATCATCATTTCTTAGTAACTAAAATCAATAGAGATTTTTATTCAACTGCTACGGTATGAAACGACTTTCCAATAAGTGGAGTAAGCGTACATAGCGATAATATGTTTTGACCTAATTTTAGAGGATGTTTTACCATCCCTTAAACAATGAGTCTGAAGTTCCTAACGCATTAATCAATTACGAAAAATAATTTTATTTTTAAATGCATGAAAGCTGCTATTTTATGAAAGAAAATAGTCACGTATACAATCCTAAAAACTTCTTACAGCACTTACAACCCCTCATCAGATACAAAACTCACCCAAACTACCCAAATATTTTTTAAATTCAACAAAACCAACCTAATTCAAAAAACCGCCCAGTTTTTTCTGATAATAATTTCAAATGATGCCAAAGGGGCACACATAAAGTCTCAACCCTTCAGCACATGTAGAACTCACCCACCCCAGCCACCCCAAAATATTTTAAAAGTTCAATAAAATCACCCTAATTCAAAAATACGCCAGGTTTTCCTGATAATGTTTTCAGTTGATGCCAAAGGGACAAAAAAGTGTCTCAATCCCTCAACACATATAGAACTCACCCCAGCAACCCATATAATATTTTTAAAATTCAATAGAATCACCCTCATTTCAAAGTACACCTGGATTTTTCTGAAAATGTTTTCAGTTGATGCCAAATAGGCAAAAAAATGTTTCAAAACCTCAGCACATATAGAACTACCCCCAGTCACCCCTAAATATTTTTAAAATTCAATACAATCACCCTAATCCCAAAGTACGCCAGGTTTTTTCTGACAATGTTTTCAGTTGATGCCAAATAGGGAAAAAAATGTTTCAAAACCTCAGCACATGTAGAACTCGCCCCAGCCACCCCCAAATGTTTTAAAAGTTCAATAAAATCACCCTAATTCAAAAATACGCCAGGTTTTTCTGATAATGTTTTCAGTTGATGCCAAAGGGACAAAAAAGTGTCTCAATCCCTCAGCGCATATAGAACTCACCCCAGCAACCCATAATATTTTTAAAATTCAATAGAATCACCCTTATTTCAAAGTACACCAGAATTTTCCTGAAAATGTTTTCAGTTGATGCCAAATGGGCAAAAAATGTTTCAAACCCTCAGCACACATAGAACTCACCCCAGTCACCCCTAAATATTTTTAAAATTTAATACAATCACCCTAATCCCAAAGTACGCCAGGTATGTTCTGCCAAAGTTTTCAGTTGATGCCAAAGGGGCAAAAAAATGTCACAGCCGCTCAGAACATGTACTTTGAAATTATGGTGATTTTATTGAACTTTCAAAATATTCGGGGGTGGCTGGAGTGGCTGGGGTGAGTTTTACATGTGCTGAAGGATTGAGACTTTATGTGTGCCCCTTTGGCATTAATTAAAATTATTATCAGTAAAAACTGGGCGGTTTTTTGAATGAGGTTGGTTTTGTTGAATTTTAGAAATATTTAGGGGTAGCTTGGGTGTGTTTTATATCTGATGAGGGGTTGAAAGTACTTTAAGAAGTTTTTAGGGTTGTACGCGACTATTTTCTGTCATAAAATAGCAGCTTTCATGCATTTAAAAATAAAATTATTTTTCGTTATTGACTAATGCGTTAGGAACTTCAGACTCATTGCGTCAGGGATGGTAAAACATCCCCTAAAATTAGGTCAAACCATATTCTTTCTATGTAAGCTAACTCCACTTATTGAAAAGTCGTTTCATACCGTAGCAGCTGAATAAAAATCTCTATTGATTTGAGTTACTAAGGAATGATGATTTACATATGGGTAATTGTCAAATTGAAGGCAAACTTGAAGTCCCAATAATATAACATTAACTTAGAAGCTCGTACCGATTTTTTTTTAATTTTAATAAACACTTATTATCATCCTCTACAGAATAGGCAGTTCCTTTTTTTCATTTCTGTTCCTATTTACTTTAATTTAATATAAGAACACCCGAAACGTCATTACCGTACGGCGTCCCAACCTCCCTTTGCACAAGGATAAACTGATTTTCTCCGTTTTTTTAGACAGTAACGTGAAAAACGCTTAACGTATCAAGTTTGTAAACTTCACATGAACATAAATTTAATGTAGGCGCATTTTTTTCATTCAAATAAATAATATTTTAAAAGCCTTGATGTCTGTCCCTCAATTTTTTCCATTTCAGAAGTCATTACTGTACGTCTGTTTTTCTAGTAAAATATTGTAGTTACAGTAGAGTAATAAATACAAAAATATTAGGCGTATTGTTTAATACAAGTTTCTATAAAATTGAGCTTAAAATATTAACTCTCTTTTCTGTGAATCCGATATCAAAACTGAAAAGTGCATCTTCCCGGGTAAAAATATTTGGTCTTGATTTTGTCTTGAGTAAAGACCAGTCCAAGACAATTCCAAGTCATTCTGTATGTCTAGCTCGTGAGACGGAACCAGAGTATTCTTGATGTCTTAGGACGAATATTTTTAACTTGAAGACACAAATTTATGTCTTGAGGGTCATCACTAATCCGCTTCAAACTTTATAGGATGTTTAAATTATTTATCTTCATGGTATTTATTGTTTATGTGTTGATAATTTCATTGGTCTGCAATAGTTATGCTGTTTGGATGGCGAATCTAAAAATGTTGTCCATTTTTTCCTATCTCCAACAGTTCACTAGATACTTCTAGAAAATGACAGTTTTAATCTTTTCATCAAAAATTTTATATGCCTGCAGTTGTTGAGACAGACAGGTTCCGAATTTCTTATTTAAAAATTATTTATTACAAAATTACAAGTTTTATCGGTTGTAAAATTTTAATCCTCAGCAGATGTCAACTGCTTGGTCCTCACCTAGCTACCTGATTCCTGGAAATGGCAGGCCCTGTCTGTGGGGTCCATAGTTTATAGAGGCCGCAGTATAATGGACAATAAAATTTACAAACTAAAACTTCTTTACTTTTGACCCTGGCAAATGTTAAGGCCACAAACTGGCAATATAATTTTTTTAAAGAGCAATTCGTTATATTTATCAGGACTTACACTTCTTGTCTTGAAACAAGTCAACCTGGTATTGTCTTGGCTCAGTCAACAGTCATAAATGCAAGCAAAGCCTGTATATCTCCAATGTCTAGCTGGTGAGACGGAGCCAGATATCACTGTCTTGGAGACATATTCGAGACATATCGAAGACATACAAGACAAAACCAAGACAAAATATTTTTACCCGGGTTGACAACAAAAACGTCATTACCGTACGTGCGTTAAAAACCATTTTCGGAGTGAAAACAATTTATGAAAACAATTCCGTTACTTGCTTGGTGGTTTTTTCTTTCATAAGTAGGTGACTTTTGATAATTACAATTTTTTATTTTTTTATAAACAGTAAAAAAGGTTAAACTTTAACAGTTTTCTCGCATCATTACCGTACGGTACAATAGAAGAGCGTACGACTGATTATATGCGCGTGCCCATGGATTGATTATTATTTCTTATTTTCATAACTGCCCCTTTTGGATTTAAAATATTTACATGTGATAAGATCGATTTCCGTTATGAAATATTTAATTCCTAATAATAATATGATTGCCACTGTAGGTGCTGAAATTTGCCTACAATTTGACAATTACCCATATGTTACTTGGATGTTTAGGGTACAAAAACACCCCCAAAAACATGCTGCATACCCAAAGAATCGTTAATCTTTCTAGTTCGTGGTTATGTATCTTTTGATTCGGTACGCCTGATCGTCAAAATATAAAAGTTTTAGACAAATCTATCATAGCGTTTCTGAGGGAAAAAAACATTTTGCTAAAATAAGCATTTTTCCATTAAAATATATGTGAAAATCGAAACTTTGGACAAGTGTTTGTCTAAAAACTGTCCATCTTTCTGACATTTTTCTCTCGAATTTTTAGTTTGCAGGTTCGAAAATACAAGAAAAAAATTCTTTTAGAATTTTTTATCATAAGGCTTTTTTCTGTACATTTGGTACGGGGTCCCTTACCCTCTTTGTCTTCAAAACACTTTCATCCACCATCCTAGTTTCTATGAAAATGAATAGTTTTGGAAATCTTGCTATTCAAAATTGCCCGCGTAGAAAATTATCGAGGAACTATTCGGGGCGAGGATAGCCCACCCTGACTGCAAATGTGGCGGTCAAGATGTTCTGTTATGGCGCTGAGTAGAAGCGAAACGTTTTTGCATAGTCAAACGTAGGTCAGTCGGTCTAGTTAAAATCTATTTTAGATGGTTCACGCTGAACAATTTTTTTTTTCAAGTTTATTTTTCATTTTTGATACTATTAAACACCCGGGCTCTCTTTGGAAATGCACAAAAAATATTTCAATGAGACACTTAAAAAAATTTGTTGTCCGGACGGGGTAGCCAGCACCCCATTATAGGGTCCGAAAAGGCTGACTACTATCGGTGAGAAAATTATAGGCGCATCTGCTTTTGAAGCTTAACAACTCAGCCACAAAAAGTGCTAGAGTAATAAGTGAATAGTCATTTGAAAGGTGACAGTATTCCACGTAAATGAGCTTGAACACGTTATTGTAGGAAAAAATTTGTGCTCTGCAGACTGGAAAATGTAAAAAAAAAAAGTAAGGAATTTCGGGCACATTTAAGAAGAGTGATGAGGAAAAAAATTCATTCTTTTTTATTTTATTTAGCATTTTTGAAACTCTCAAACACCCTGGATCTTTTTGAAAATTTACAACAAATATTTCAATTAAACATTCTGCGGTACATTTGCGAAATATTGCGGATTTTGCACTCGAATTTTATGCCGAATCGCAAATCTGATAGCGGAAACGATTCAAAAAATAAATGGCATCTGTGCAAACGAGTATTGGCAAACGATCGGTCGATTTTGAATTTGCCGCAGCACTAGTTTCGCAGTCTAGAAATTTATGGATGGGAGCCCAGCCAAGGTATCGCTATTGCCACATTGGTCTTTGTGGTTCATAACATATTTATTTTTTATTATTTTTTTTTCTATCGAAGAGGGGATCGAGTGAAATAATGGAGGGTCGAATTCAGTTTGATAGAGAACGGGTAATTATTTTCGGCGGCCATTTGTCGACATATCCCCGGGCCTGCCGTCTCAATTCGCGATCATTAACATCTCTATCGCAAAATCTACGCCAAAGAGGCGGCACAGTCCGTCCCTCGACGCGTCAGGTGCAAGTCTCTTCACATTGGCTTCGAAAATACCCTCATTTTTTATCAATTTACTATTCTACTTAGAATTTGTAGTAATTCAGGGTGGTCGCTGGCTCGGGAAACCGGGAAATGACTGGGATTTGTTTGAGACCAAAAAAAACCGGGAAATATGACAGTGAATTTATTTTTTGAACGGAAATTTTTAAAAATTTTTAGAAGGTCGCTTAATCTTTCTCAATTCAATCACTTGAAATATCACAAATTTCAGTTTTGAAAACTCAAACAATCACAAATTAAAAGCATTTTACTTTTTAAATTTGGAATAAAAATCGTTTTAATTTGATTAACTGTAAATATAAGTTAATTAATAATTTTTTCAACTAAAATATAGTTCGAATGTTCAAAATTGAACAATAATTTCTTTTGCAAGGCGATTCTGAATCTGTTCAAAATGTTATAAGATATATTCAATTTAAAAATAATTTCAAATTAGTAGTAGATTCTTAATCAAATCCTATTCAAATATTTTTTCAGTCTTAAATATTCCATTTTTTACCCATTCGACTCGACATTTTTTTATTAAAAAGAGAACCCTTTTTTAATATTTAGAAATATTTGACTGTTTACTTAAAATTTTCAGTTATAAATAAAATATTAAAAATTAAACAATTTGAAGCTAAATTTTTTGGAATAGGAAGCTCCTTTCTACTCATTTTTCAACAGAATAGACCAAGTCAACGTTCATTATCGTGAGATTGCCGTTTTTGACCGTGCTTTTTAACCGCTTCATCCAACCGTAACTTTATTTGTAATAATAATCTATGACGAACCATGAATGGAGAATTTGCTCAGAATGAAATTATGTTTACCGTGAAGATTGTTACGTTCTGTAGCGATTGTTTTCAATTACTTCGTCAAACTTTTATTGAGAGGTCAACATTTTTTAGACCTATATTGTATAGTAGTCGTATCGAAAGTTCGGGACGACTAGCTAAACTTATAAAAAATATTCGAATCTCATTCCGAATTTCAGGACGACAAGACACTTAATAAATTTGAACTTTGAATTTGACAATTTTAACTGTTCCATTAAACAAATTTTTAATTTATATAATATATAATATAATATATTTAATTTATATATTATAGTATAAATAACAACTGAGAAATTATTCTTTTGAAATGACTTTAAATTGAAGTAATTCAACTTAAAAGGATTTACGTATAAAAAAAAGTTTGGATTTCACAATTATAATTTTTAAAGAAAAGGAAGAAATTTTGGTATTCATAATATTTGTATTGAATTTGAAAAAAGCAAACTTTAGTTCTTAATTTTTATTTTTTTTTTTATTTTGAGAGGGCCATTTTATATTTTTAAGATTTTCATCCAGTTGAAAGGGAAAAACGTTGGTTTTGGATATTTCATGAATTGGAAAAAGGATCATTCTTTTATTTTTTCTTCCTCATAGAGGAAGCTTTGTAATGATAAAATTTTTGAAAATTTTTAAATTCATTTAATTAAACGTTCCTCAGCTTTAAAATGTCTGATTCAAAGTTCTAAGCAATCGTCCGTGTGTGTGTTTGTGTGGATGTGACACTTTTTTGTGAACACGACAACTTGAAAATGGTATGGCAGATAAATTGATGAAATTTGGAGGACTTATTTTCACCACTAATATCTTCAAACTGACTGAAGAATTTTCAAAAATATTGATTTCATTTTTTGAGCACTCCATAATATTTATAAAATCGGTTTTCATAGTAAAACTTTGCTCATTAAAGTAATTCAGAGTTGATGCAGAAATATAAAAGATTCCTTGGTTCGAGATGAATCTATTGACCTATAATATTAATACATTTCATTAAAGCAGTAGGGAAGTTATGGTAATTTATATATTTATATAATCGATTTTTATAGTAAAAATTTGCTCATTCTCATAATTTAAAGTTGATACGAGAATAGAAAAGATTCCTTAATTCGAGGCAGATCGATTGATCTATAATATAACGCAGAAAAAAATGCTGTTAAACTTACTGGATTTACTGTTAAAATAGGGACATCATACATTTTCTGTAAAGATTACTGAATTTTCTGCAGAGTTTACAGAATTCTCAGTTATTTGATGAATTTACAGGTATTTTCTGTAATATTTACTAAACTTTTCTGTCAAATTTATTTTTGAAACTCGTTGCAAAATATAAAATGTTCATGACTTTTATATACAGAAACTTTTGGAATATGTTCGAATATTCGCGAATGCAGGGATCACAGTCAGTCCCCTATTCCCCTTTTCGCCATATTTTTCTCAAAATCCCCCTATTCAGCAGTATCGCTAAAGAGAAAAAAATACATCTGATACTTAACTGAGATACTTTTTATCTCAACAGTAATCCTTTTGCAGTAAAAATTTTCTTTATGCGACTAACTTCACCTAATCTTGCAGCCAAATAATTATGTTTGTGTAAAAAGCATTTAATTTATCAATGAACAGTATTGTTGTTGAAAACCTGATTGGTTTTTCATTACTTGAAGTTTTTTCATATCTTAAATTTGTAATTTTGAAAAGTAAATTTACAGAATTACTTAATCTTTAACTTGATTTACAAAATTGTCAAAAAAAGGGCCCATTGATTATTTCAACTACTTTTAGAGGAGAACCCCAAGCGTAGATATTAACCCTCAAACGGCAGACTAGTGCGAATTCGCACCAGCAAAAATTTCAAAGCGCTGATATTTTTTCTAAAACTATTTTCAAGGTCTCTCACCGCTACGTTAAATATGTCCATACACCCACAAATACATGACGCGTAAACAGATAGTCATCCGCCTGCGAGCAGCCGAGTGAGACAATATAAAAGTTTCAAGTGGTGCAAATTCGCACTAGTGTGCCGTTAGAAGGTGCCAAGTCGAGTTTTATGAAAAATTGTAAAACGTTGTTTCTGTGCCTGAAACAAGATCTTTCATAAAAAGGTAAGTTAATTTGTTCATAAATATGTCTATGAACAAAAAGAAAGATTATAAACAATAATAAATAACATTTCATGAACCAGTGAAAATATTGCACGAAAAGCACAAAGTTTACAATTACTCGCTATTATTAGACTTTAAATTGATATGATGATATTTTTTCAACCATTTTTGTTATATTAAGAATGGCGGAGTAAGGACGTCGTTACAGTTTGGGAAGTTCTAGGACTGTTCTGCAGGCACTAGCAGAAGAGTCTGAAGACGATGTGCGTCGATCACAGAGCTTCTGTCTGCGTTGACTGCATTGGTCTTAATGAATAATGTTCAATGATGATTGTCATAAGAGTAATAGTTTCACAATATAATAATGTTAATTTTTTCTAAAAATAGGTAGTAAAACTTTTTCTTTTCTCTAAATATTCTATGTACTTTTACTCTTTCCTAACAAACCCTCACGTCGCACATCACCGCCCTGACACAATTCACTGATCAATGTTTTTACCAATCAGTCACATGGAGAGCTTCCCAAAGTTATAATAAAATGAATTCTTTCAAACTTTGACACAAAAACACTATTTATACAATAATATGCTTGTATACTACAAAAATAACAATGTGTGCTGTCCTGCACTCGTGATATACTTCATACAAAAATACCGAAAATCTGACACATCTTGAAAAATACTTAATCTAATTTTATCGGATTGGCATATTTTTTTCATGAAAGAACATCTATTTAAATAAAGAATCGCGTTAGTTACATTTCAATACCTTTAATTTTGAAAAAATTATGTTTTTTTGTTGAAAATGTCTATTTTTCAAGAAAGCCTTTTTTTAATAACAATTTTGTGATGAGTTGATATAATTTTCGATAAATTCAAGTTGCCCCAACGGATTGGGCGAGAAATTTTACCCCAAAATCATATATTTATACGCAGATTTTGGAAATTATTTTCATATTAAAATGTTCAGCTGAAATCAGAAAATCCCAATTCGCACTAGTGTGCCGTTTACGTATGCTGGGTTGAAGTGTGCCGTTTGAGGGTTAAAAAAGTAGTTGAGGTCATAATTGTTCATTTAAATAAGTCACAATGCATAAGGCATAAGTCGCGATTTTCATATTCAATTTCAATTTACAAAAGCTCAACCTATTTCTTGAAAGTTTATGTACAATTATATTTCTCACGTTTTTATCAAAAATAATTATTTGAGAAATGATACGTACAATTATTTTTATTTAATCATTCTTCCATCACACAATTTGCTAAATTATATTTAATAAAAACTTGGCGAACAGCCTTTCCGTATAAAGAGCCTTTCAAGGATATAATGAGTTTTTGTACATTAAAATTGAATTAAAATTATAACTTGCCCAAAGCGGAAGAAAAAAGACAAATATGCAAATGACTACATATTAATATTTATATTCAGTTCATATAAGAAAGATTATAGAAAGTCTTATGCGAATTGAGAAATATTTGTGCTTTTTGAAAACCCTTCAGCGGTTAAATTTAATGTTTCAAATTATCTAATAAATTATTGATTGAAATTTCTAAAAATGTTAATTAAACAGTTTTTCATTGGAAATTATCATTTTCGAAGAAAAATCATTTGATACAAAATCATTAGATTTCAAAGAAAATTGTGTTTGAACTGAAATTAGTATTTTTAAATAAAACCCAATAGATTCAACTCCAATGATTTTTGTTTAGAATAATAAAATTGACAAGCTTAACAAATTTCTGATGGTGTTAGTGTTTTTCTTCGGCAATCGTCAATTTTACCTAAATTAAAGAAAAATTATATTTCAAAGAAGATTAGTAATTTTGTAACAATTTTGGATTATCTGTGCGTTTTACAACGGAAGTTGGTATTTTTAGGAAAAAATCATTACATTTTGATGAAGATTTGAAATTTTTGTTTAAATATAGATGAAGCTAGCTGTTTGATCTGAAATACCAAAAAAGATCTTAAAGAAGATTTACAACTTTGAAACAATGCAAGGTTATCTTAGCGTTTTTCGTCAAAAATCAATTTTTTCAAACGAAAGTAAAATTACTTCAAAAATTAAACCTACAGTTTTGAACAACATAGGTTACAATATACATTAATTCTGAAGTTAAGATATTCACTTTCATCAGTTATCAAAGTGTTGCTAATAACCCAGTCGTTTGTTCTTTTTTTCCATCAACATAAGCCATAAAATCTTGTTCAGACACTTCGGCTGAAATTATGAATTTCGACCCAAAGAAATGATTTTTTTTCAAAAAGCAGCTGCGATTGTGCTGATCCCTGGGAATGTTCCCGATTTTTCTAGGATTTCTGAAATTTTGCAGAATTTGCCGAAATATGAACTATTATACAATAATTATAATAGATTATTTTGTACTTTTCTGTAATATTCATGAATGTTTTAAATGCTCTGAGATTTTTCCGAATTCTAAAATGTTCTGGACTTTTTTTAGTACTAAACATGAATGAAAGAATAATAACGAAAAGTAACAAATCAGAGACAAACGTCGATGCTTATATGTAAAGAAGGGACACCCTCAATGAAGAAGTGCCAGCTTGTGCGAGCACGTGAGACATAAGCACACGCCGGAACCGGAAACTATTCAAGCACGCGAGCAACACGCGTACAGGAAATTAGGGTGAAACGATTTGAAAGGCTCGAAAACAGTTGAACCTGGGGACATTTATGGGGCTGCTCTTTTATAAAGAACTTTTATATACAAGATAATAAATCGTAATACTAAAAAAGAAATATTCCGAAGAAATATATGCAATGCAGAAAGGTAATATTTTCAGATTATTTTCAAACGATATTAGAAGGTGGCTAATCAAAATTGCCCAATTTGGTATTATTGAATACTCGTTTCGCGCAAAAACTGAAATCCGAGGTCACTCCAAACCAAGACGTGAAGTAATTGTGAATTTCACAGTTATGACACAAAAAAGTTGAATAATGTTGTTATTCACAGTAGTACAGTGGTGAAAAATAGTACTTCTCTTTTCTGGAAATTCGATTCTACATATAATGAAAAATCATTGAAAAAATGTCGAATACGCTATGCATAAAAATTTCACTCCAATGTAGAAAAAACATTTTTTTTTTCACATTATTAGTATAGTGTGTAAGTATGTAAACTGATACTGAAAAACGTAAGTGTAAAATGTGTAAATTGATATTTAAAAATGCAAATGTACAAATTGATATGGCAGAACGAAAATGTGTAAATTGATACTTTATATGGTATAAAAATCATGTAAGAAGTGAGGCAACTACAGTAAGAAACTGTACATCGATATTCAGCTTTGGAATGATTCTTTTCGCATGGAACCTTTTCGACCGAACCCACGTATTAGTTTCTAAACGATTGCCCCTCGCGTAATTAGATCCTTGAATTCAGTGGCAAAAAGCAGCCGCGCCACCTTTCGATTCCGTTTCTCATGCTCCCACTTATCCAATAATTGTGAAATAATACCATTACTCGCAATAAACGATTTGCTGGCGAACCTAGACCTTCGACAACATTAATTAATTAGAGCTTAGAATATACACATTCAGTAAAATCAATGCACTATTTTAATTACCTGATCAATCTACCTAGTTGTTAATGACAAAGATCAGAGAAGAATGTGAAATATGTTCATTTATTTTTTGTTATTACCAAACTTTAGTCTATTAGTCCCATTTGAAAAATTTATTCCTCTGTTCTCTATATTCCTGTCCAGAGATATAATTTACTAGAATTACATTACTCCCTTCCTCACCGAGTGAGTCACGCTTACCCCGAAAGGGATATGGCTTAATGCTATAATAATAAATAATAATAAATTGGCCGACGATGAAGGTTTTCTCAAGGTAGAGAATAGATTTCCGTTCCAAAATAAATGAACTATTGTCCCAAATACGGAATGCTTCATCAATTCAATAATCTTTGTTTGGAATACTTCCTAAGCCCAATCTAACGTATGGTTCCCCAAACACCGGACTTCCAATCTGAACATAAATCTGTTACATCGCACCAGTTGGGCCTTATGGTCTTACCCTTCGTTCTTTCTTTTCTCCTTTAGTTTCTTATTTCTTTTTTGGGCAACAATATTGACTCGTAAATAGACAAGGGCCGGATGTGGGTCAGATGTCATGTGGGCAACCCCCGTATATATGTATATTGTACAAAAGCCACGCGAGTAGAGTCCCTTAGCCGCAGGTTGCGCGGCCGGTGTGTGGGCCGCAGGTGAACTTCGCCACCTGGCGGACAGCTTTGCCAACTGTCTAATTAATAACAATCGCGCACATCTCAAACCCACTGAATATAACCGTCCAACTGCGAGCTTCAAGAATGAAAATATAAGAATACGTGCATATTTACACGCCCCTCACATTTGTCAAGTACACGTGTTCTTGCGGTATTCCAGTCAATGAGGGAGACTGAAATAGGTCATGAACAATTGACCCACTTGATCAAAACTGTCATTAGATTGAAAGATGCCTCACGAATTCAAATAAAAACTTATTAACATTTGGGACTTATTCTAAAATCAAGTATACTGCTTGTGTTCAGAAATATGTGGTAGGAATTATTGCCTCAAAATATATCCATTCAAGATCAAGATGCCTAAGATTGTATCAAATTGTAATGGTTCCGAGTGGTCCTGTTCAAAGATCGTTAACTGAAGATCTATGTGAAGCCAAATAATGATCAAGATATTGAAAACGTCGGAAACTATAGAATCATATTGTACATCACCTAATATATAATTGGAAATGATAGGGTAATTCTGAAGCAAATTGATATGTATTTACTAGTTATAAGATTCAACTATTGCTGTTGATCTCGCTGATGATACTAGACGAGACTAGTGGAATTGTAGAACATGGTGGTGAAATGTCTTCCCTTCAATCTTTATCACGATCTGGCTGTACACGTCGAGGAACGTGTTAACAGTATACTACTTAACTCGTCTTACTTGTTTCGTTGGCACACGTCGTTTCTTCTCACTCACACTAAAATAGTTTATGTCAGTGATAGTTAAGTTTGTTTGTTCTTAATAATCGGACTGTCAAGGACTACTAAACGTCCGATGAAGCGACCGCTGACGGGGAAAGATCGGAGATTGAAAGATTATAGAGAAGATTGCGCTATGTTAATTCCAATCAAGCATTATAACATCAGAAATCAGGCAACACTTCAATCAAGAAACTTTAATTATACATCTGCTTTTCAAACCAAAATATTTTTAAAGAAATAACTCTCAATAACTCAGTTACTCTCTTAACACTCTGTAAATAAGTATTATAAGTAAAAAAAATATATTTCCAATTAGGTTTTATTATTGTGCAGTAATGGAAATGTCTACTTATTCTTAAGATAGCTATCAAGACAATGCCTCTTTCGAAAGTGTTTTGCACCTTGTAATTCCTTTCTTGTAAATGATACCCGCGCGATGGAAATTAAAAGCAACACCTGTACCCGCACATATACAAGGCCCAATTTTCTACTTTTATACTTGTGTGTTTGTGGATACAAGATCTTGCAATGTAATGTGAAACTTCAGTCAGTCGAGACAGACATAATGGCCATCAGTTGCGAATTATATCGATCGCACAGGTGTATTTATATTTATCTGGAGTACGAACATAAATTCTATACCATATAATTTTTTATTTACACTACACGACTAATTGAGTCCATAAAAAGTGGTGAAATACATAGAATTTGTGTAATTGTTTTAGTTGAATCGAATAGCGCTATTAGTTTTTACGTTTCTCGAATTTTTAAACACATTGCACAGAAAAAATATAAAGTTCCATTTTCAACAAAGCAACGGCGTCAAAATGTACTGAAACAAAATTGAATCACAATTGGTTCATATTGAGCAATACGAATATTAAAAGCCATTTAATTGTTTTTCAGGTCCTACGTTGATCAAGAGAGCGAACATCAATGAAGTTAAAAGAGATTTTTTAAGAAAATAACCAGAAGTCAAATTGAATCTCCTGATTTGTTTTTTCAACCCAAATTATTTGTTGAAAATAAAAATTTGGTCAGCGCAAATAAACCTTTGGTTATTGTTAAGAAACACAACGAATTATTATTATACCATTAAGCCTTTTCCCTTCCGGGGTAGGCGTGACTTGTTCGGTTGTCGTATATGGGTATAGGGTGGATGGGTATGTAGGTGTTATGTATAGATGTTTTAGATTGATCTGGAGTTCTCGTGTTATTTATATAAATGACACGTTCACTCCGCAACACTGCTCCGACCCAGGTTGCTGATCAATCTCTCTAGCGATCACCCCAAGTGAGGAGCCTCACAAAATTATTATGTATATGGTTCCCCACCTGGGCCCATTAGTATCCAAGGTCTTTGTTTCAGGCATCTTTCACTCTATTGTCACTCTGTTTATGAACTATTTGTCGCCACATATTTCTGTCCTGGCATACTACTCTAGCTTCATTCACGTCCATGCATTTTTTCATGCAGGCTCTTGTATTTCTATGGCTTCTTATGTCTCTTCGTATTAGTGTCTCATTCACAGATTCTAACCATTCTTTCGGCGGTCTACCTCTGGGCATTTTGCCATTTACTTTACCTTTATACACTTGCTTGGTCAGTCGTTCATCTTTCATTCTTTCAAGATGTCCGAACCACCTTAGCTGATTTCTTTTCCATATGTCAACTAGTGTCTCCCCTGTACCACATTCTTCGAGGATTGTCTCGTTTCGTACTTTGTCCATCAGTGTTTTCCCGCATATTATGCGCAGAGGTTTCATGCCGATCGCGTTGATTTTACTCCTGTCTTTTTCTTGACAGGTCCATGTCTCGCTACCGTATAGTACAGTCGGTACGAAAATAGAGTTATGTATGGCCATTTTAGCTTTTTTTTATATGTTTTTATTTGTGAGGATGGACCTTGCTCTACCGATAACCTGCTTACCCTTATTTATGCGCCTATCTAATTCCCCATCTATTTTTCCGTCGTTAGTGAATAGACTACCTAGATATACGTACTTGTATACGTATATCTAGGTAGTCTATTCACTAACGACGGAAAAATAGATGGGGAATTAATTGGGTAAATTCAAAGTAATTATTTAGTTGAGCATGGATAGTTGATTCAACCAAATAAATGCGTGGAGCGGAATATATTATTCATTAGAAAATGATTTGGTTAAAGTGACGAAATAATTTGGTTAATTCTACCAAATACCCACGCCGGTGACCAGTTTGCGAGTGACAGTATGCAGAACATTTTGAACGTATGTACAAAACCTCGAAATTAATAAGTGACGAAAGAACCTCACATAAATGTATGGAAAAAAAGCTTTTCTGTCAAATTGGGTGAAAGTTCGATTTTCTAATGCTGCAAGTGATGCTTATCAAAAGTTTTTTATCAACAGCTTTTGTCCTAGAATACAATTTTTTGAAAGTCAAGATCTGGATACATTTTGATTGAACGAAGCAACCAAAATAGTTGTTTGCATCAAACAAAATATTTGGTTGAATTAACCAAAATATTTATTGTAATCAACCAAAATATTTTTACAATCAACCAAACTTTATTTACCAAAAAATTTGGTTGAACCAACCAAGCATTTGATTGACCATATACCAATGCATTTATTTGTATGACCCAACCAAATTTTTGTTGAATCAACCAAATTTTTTTCTGGGTGTAGGTTTCGTACTATTAGTTCCCCAATGATTTTCTGATAAAATAAAATTTTGAAATTCTGAAAAATTGGGAAAAAATGTAATTTTCTACTTTTAATTCTCCTGTTTGTCTCATAATACGTTTATGTGGTTTCACTGATATGAGAAAACGATTGAAAAACTCAAGTTTTGCATGGCACATACATGGTTACGACAGACTGAGATTTTTTACTATAGAGTTCTAAATCAACTCTCAAATATAATTTCTCATGAAAGAAATAATAATAATTAGAATTTTGAGAACAATGAGAATGTTTTTTGCTCTCCTGAAAAAAATTTGTTCTTGGCAGAAGGGTTGAAATTAAATGTTGTAAGATTAGTCTACTTTTAAACAAAATTAATCCTATTTTAAGTAAAATTTGTCTGAACTGAAGACTCAATTCTAAAATTCATATAATGCGAGGTCTGATATTTAGACCAATTTTGCCTGGATCCAGACGAATTTCGCTAAATTTAATCCAAACTAATTTTAAGGAAAGGAACAATTTTAGGCTCTGACTAGTATTACGGATTTTCCCGTAAAACTGACCAGTATTCTTTTTTACTCTAAACATTCTGGAACATTTTCTAGTCTAGAGTATTCTAAAAAATGGTGGAATGTTATCGACTTTAATTAAATATTCTGTAACTTTCTAGAATTTTTCATGAACGTTTTGTGGGTTTAGCTAAAATATTCTATGGTGTTTTTGAATGTTCTTGAATATTCCAGAATTTTAATCATCATAAATTATTTTGGAAATCTAATGTTCTACACTATAAGTATACTAGAATGCTCTATAAGATTTTGAAGTATTAGGAACGCTTTGGAATTTTCTAATCCGTTACAAAATGCTCTAAATTATTTCAAAATTTCCGGAACATTATAGAAATCTCTGGACTATACGTTTTGAAATTTTATTGAACATTCGGGAATGTTATCGTTGAATGTTCTTTATTTTTTAGAATGGTTCAGAATTTAATTGACCATTCTAAAAATGATACCATGCATTCTCTGTGAAATATTCGGTTGGAATATATGCTGTAGAATTTTCTATAGACTGTTGTATAGAAATGTTTGTATCTCTATTTTATGTATACTGTATGTATTTTTGTTCACTTTTTCCATTTGATAACAAAGAAACCTAATTTCATTTGAATTTATTAGCAGAGATTGTACAACAAACTCTCCGTTTCAGTCCCCCCGGTTTCCGCCTTCATAGAACTGCTGTCTCAGGCGAAAGAACGGTTGCGACGTTTGCCGCAACGTTTCTCGCCAACGGTTGTTTATGTTTGAATCTCCCCGATTCGGAACCGCAGAAAAACCCCGACCCTGGACTGAAACCGAGAGTTTGGTGTTACTTACAAAAGCATCATTTTCATATTTCAGGTGAGTGCAACTTGCAAATATCTTTATTGACGTTCTTTAAAATGTGAGGATGCCACTAAGAAATTATTCGTGAATAAGCAGGCACTATCAAATTTATCATTTTCGATTTAATTCGATGCCCAGCAGATTAGATTATTGACAAAATCAAGTTTATAGATAGATTCGTTGAGACTGAAATATCTTTCACTAGCCGAAAATTCAGATGCATTTTTTAAATCCAATTTTATATACACTAATTTCAATATACTGTATGTTAATTTAAAAATTGAAATAAAAAAAATGAGAATCTCTTTGATAATCTACTAAACCCTAAGAACCTCTTAAGATTTATTGAAACTTCCGTTGGAGGATGTTGACACGAAAATGAGATATATATAGATAGGACACTCTCAGGAAGCAGAATTTCGTTTATCTATGATTTATAACTAGAGATTTTTCTGGATTAAATTGGTCTCTGTGGAATATTGAAAAATGTGCAATATGGTTTTGCTTTTCGCGACAAGTTTCTTTTTCATCGTGGGAGGTTTCGGTCAATCGTGGTCGAACGATCGAAGGTTTTCTATGGTGGTACATCATTATCCCAGGGACACGAGTCGTTGACTCGCAGGTCAGCTAGGGCGACTAGTCACGAAGAGCCTATGCGAGACCAGTCCTAAATTAAACTAATTGTGAGTCATTAGTTGCCAGCTATACTTCGCTGAAATTCTCTCTTTGCTCTCCATTTAAAAATTATCTTTGAACAGGAATCGGGAATTAAAAATTCGGTGAAATTGCTCAGTTACTTAAAAAGAAATATAAGGGGACGTGTCAATTATTTTTCAGGTAGATAAATTAAGGGTTAATGTCACTATAATATAATACATTTTTTTAATCTTTCTTGGATAGTTAATCTTAAAGAACTAATACCTAGATGATCATTTTTGCAATAGATTAAATGAAAGAAAAAAGTTATAATGATCTAAAAAGGGACTAAATTGGGGTATCCCAGTGGCGGTCGAGATAATTGTTCGATTTGAAAGGGATCTCGAGGACTATTACGAATTCGCCTACAGGGAAGGTGGAACTCGAGTCCGGGTGCAGTTGTTCTGTAGGCGGGAAAGAACCTCTCTAATGTCCGTAGAGCGTGGGACCGGTGAGGATAGCAATGTGAAGACGATCTGAGATTCAGGGTACAGTTGCATGTGTGAAGTGCAACCAAGTTCGCAAGCTGGAATGTAGAAATCCTAACTCACATGAGACTCTAATTATACCTTCACACATCTTCAGGATACCATTTCCTACAATTCTCCAGACGCCCACGTTACACGAATTACTCCTTAAAGCCGCTTTTTCTACCATTCAATTTTCAACCCATTCTCTCTCTCTTACAATCTACAATTAAAATAAGAATCTCTGGAAATAAGGATATCTAAAGAGTGAAATGTCATTAAACTGTGGTTGTAAAATAAGTTTCTGAAAAGCAGATAGAGTTGTATGAAATGTGGAGGTCTAACTTCTTGACACGTGCTATCACTGAAAGATCTCCTTATCAGGAAAGAAATCGCCTTATCGGTCGAAATCGTATTACCAAACCGATGAAAAGGTATATTCATAATTCATGAGTTGTATAACTTATATCGCCTGACCGTATGCAACTACTTGTGCATCGATGCATTAAACGCCGGTGCATTACGATAGGGTCGGATTCAGGTACCAGGACGCCTGCGGTAAAGTCTTTCTTGGAGAATCCTTAACCACTACTATTTTTTAATTAAAAATTATATATTCTGACCATGTTGCAACAGCTCTGTTCAAAACACGGGAACTTCTACAAACGATTAATTGACAATAGAAATTGCAGATTAATGAGGCCTGGGTTTTTCAATTCGTTCCTATTATCTCCTGATAATTTCTTATTCGTTTTGATCAAAAATCATATTTAGAAAATTTTTCATAACCAAACAATCATCCAGAGATGGTTTTAAGACAAACCAGGACAGCATTTTTCGGATCCTTAGCATCTCCAGATGGTTGAAAATGAGCAGATAAGCTAATGAAGGGTCGATTTTATCAGAACACCGAGTATGTGTACTGAAGTATTGCACAGCAAGCATCTCTTTCTTATGGGTTTGCGTGATTGTGGCGTGTGCCCGCGGGGGCGTTCAAGACCTTACCGAACTCAAAAAAGAAGAAAAGGAGGAAGGATGATCGCGTGTGTACGAACCGTGCAGGTGGAGCGAGGAGTCCTGGTTGCATAGCCTTTGGGGCACACGATGGCAGAATGGCGGTTTGCACGGTGTGCACCTTAAACGTGGGCGGACCAGGAGGTGCCCGGGGTGTTTCTCACTAGCATACCTGGCATACATGCCAAGCACCTTCTTCTATACGCTCCGTTACTCTTCCCTTTCGTCATCTCCTGGGAGATTTTCTGTCCACCTTTGCATCAGTACTTCTCGATCCAGTACTCAATGCTCTATAAGTACTGGGAAGTACACTAACGAGCAGCCGAGTACCTGCGTATTAAGGTCGTCTTTCTTCGAAAACACGAATCGATTTAAAATTCACATCCGACTCCTGAACGTCGACGCAGTGTCGCCTCGGGGTGACCAGGTTGGTCTGGACCTTGGTAGTTTAAATTTCGATCCTCTTCCTTTTTCAGTTCCGCTCGTGCGAACCTGCCTAAGGATAGTCACTCTTGCCCATCAGAAAAGGTTGTTCCGGAAATTGGTTCTTCGTCTAGTCCTAGGGGACTACTAGTGTTAGAAGATCGTGCTGGTCTATTCGAATTTTATATTTGGATATTGCTAGCACTTGGTACCAGCTGGTAACATCTTCCTATTGATTATTATCCAATTTGTCACATAATCTTATTGACTGATACCAACTGGTAACGATTTTGTATTGATTGGTACCAGATGGTACCACCTAGACAAAACATGCTACCACTTGTTACCAATAGATTCCAACTTGATTTTACCTTGTAGCCCTCCTTACCGATTAAAATTTCTGCATTTTTTGAAAGACCCGAGACATACTTCCTAATTAAATTTAAGGCAAGGGAGTTTTTTTCTCAGACGCAGAAGTCTTTCTCTCTCGCCACATTCCGACAAAATTGCCGCCTCCCACCGATGGCTCGTGCAACGAGCAGGTCGTGTTTCTAAATCGAAGGCTTACAGAGCCGCGAAGAAACTGCTCATAGCCCCGAGGAAGTTCCCATGAGTCGGGGGCGGCCACCAATGGTAGTCTGGTAGGCTCTGAGGTATATCTTAGACCCTGGGGCCATCTACGCTCTACGCTCTCTCTGACCGATGCGTGCAACCGCGCGAGTTCAGAGTTCCAGACTTCAGACGCGTTATTACGAGAACCCTTAATAACCGTCAGCCGAGCGGCCAAAGCCATCTCGATTAACTATTTCTCCAAATCCGTTGGTGCTTTTTGCTACTCTCGTACCGAACGATGTGAACGGACGGTTCATCGCTTTATTCGGCTGCCCAGGCGGCTTTCTGAAACCTTTAGTCCTCTCCAGCATCGAGGTTATCGCTCGGTTCATTTTTCGTGAAACTATTCCCAGAAATAGTTAAACAGTCGGGTGAAAGAGGTCATTAGGAACGAAATTCGATAGTAGTTGTGGGATGTTGGTAGGGTCAGGTCAGGATTTCCGATTCTGGTTTTGATGAGACCAGTTAGATTTGGCACTGGTCTAATCTGGATATCAAAAATTGTACCTTTCTGGACTCTTTAGTTAATTCCTCCCAATTCGAAAATATTGTGATCTTCGTGTTAGATGAGGACCCTTTGAATTGAAGAATTAATCCGATTTGGATGATAACATACCAGGTTAGTGGTAGGTTTGATAGTCCTTTCAAGAAGAAAGCGATCCTTTGAAATGCCCTTCTCTCCTTTTGATCTGGTCAGAACTGTTTTAATTATGAAGGTTATATTTGAAGAGATAAAAATTAGAGTATGCATCATAAGTTAAAAGAGCAAAGTTGTTTCTTTGTTATCTTATAAATTGAGGATTTGGTTGAATCTTAACTCCTATATAGTATCTACTAGTAGAGTAAGTAGAGGTCGCTTGGGGGAAAGGGTAACCTCGTTGGTGCTTTCGATCTGCTCGTTTGCGAACGTTGTGCGACGAACTCACGAGCAGAAGAATCAGGAGTAAATGCAGCTTGAGGAGGCAAACCCGACACTCCGCGCATTTCTCTACCAGTGAATACAGATACCGGAAAAGAAAATATTTTCCTAGGCAGGTAGCATCGTTTTGAAAACGTTACATTTTAGTCGAAAGAATAAAACTATGATAGGGAAAGGGTGTTTTGAATCAGTATCAATCAGGTATTGATAATTTCGTATTGTCCAAAAATATTTTCCTCAAGATTCTACCCAAGAGAAACAATTATCAAATTATTAAGCATGAAAACCTGCTATTTTCAGGAGACGTTTCCTAGACCGAATGAAAATTAACAAATCCAGATAGAATGAAAGTCCAAATTTAGAAAATGATGGTCGAGGTCGCACCTAATCCAACTTTTATAACCAGTAAACTCAGAAAAATGAATAAAAAATTGTCGTCCGTGCGAAAGCTACATGAGCATGCCTATTTCACATTACCATTTCCCTAAAAATCTAAAAATTAGAAATAATCCTATATGGGTCCTATTCCTATGAATTATTCTGATCCATACGAGGATCCATAGGAATAGGAAGAGATTCTCTCTTCCTGTACTTAAACCGCACTTGAAAACATCGGTCTCCGCAAATGACGTCAACATATCCACCTGCACACCTTGAAATCTCCTAATCCTCATTGCCAGTCAGCAGGTATTTCCCGGCGGAAACCACCGGCATCTGCGCCTCTTCCTGTCTAAGGTCTAAACTCTAAACACTAAGCCAAATCCCCAAGAACTTGGATTTTATGATTCCGTATCATTCTTCAACACCTGAAACTCTCGAATCAAGGTCCCTATAGCTGTATCCGTGTATCGTATAGCCATAGCGGCCTATACATAATGCCATAGTAGTATGATACAAGATTCCGCTCCTCGAATCTCGACCCCAGGACTCCTTGGAGGCTCCTCTTACCGTTCCCCCTTCCCATAGGCATCGCGTTCGACACCCCTAGGAACGTTAGACGCAAGGGAGTCTTCTTCTGAAGCCGTTAGGTATGACCGTAGAATCTTAGGAATTCATGGACTGCAGCACTGAATTCAGTTGCTATGTCGAAGCGATTAAGAAATCAGGAAGTTTCAGGAGCAACATCAGCTGATATTTGCCGCGCGGGACCGCCCGCTCGAGCAGTCTGGTATAAGGAAGACATCAGTTTTAAGAGTTTTTGAAGCAGTTCTGCTACCGATTGATGCTTTATACGCTCTTGGTCAGTTGTGATTAAGTAAGGTTTAATCAGCTTTACAAGCTAAACTTCTTTTGTCAACATGCACGTGCATGATAATCCGCCCATCTTCCTAGTCCACGGACACTGGGAAGATGCTCGTAGAGACCTATTCCGATTGCGAAAAGCGATTTTCAGGATACAAACACATATCCTGCTTTCCTACTTTCGCGACCAGATCTCAAATACAGTTTTGTTCTGCGACGCGGCGCCAAAAGATGGACACTACTCGGGTGACTCATGGTCCCCGGATAATAAAATTCACAGGATGTTAGACGCAGAGTTCTCGCAAGTGGAAGACAATACGTGATCGATGGTATAATATAAGGATGACTGTTTGAAGTAAACAAGCGAGGTGCTTTCGAAGAGATAGGTCTAAATTTCTCGAGAATTGAAGATTGGGAGGTATTAGGGAAGTATGAAAGCGACTGTCGCTTTCGGCATTGCCTATATAGGTGAACGTGAGGGTGAACGTTACTGGGTGTGTGGTTTGCGGAATTTATCGTAGAGAATTTAAATTCGGCATTAGGGTAATGCTAAAAAAGATATTTTTTTAAAAATCGAAATGAAATTTTTCTTTATACCTCGGTCGAAAGTACGCAACTTTTGCGCCTATTTCAGGGCAGAAAGTTAATGATTTGTGCATCGGTAATGCTGCACGCACGCCCTCTGTAATAGCGGGAGCAAAAATTTTTTTGATTTGTATTGAGACGTGAAACTGGTTTCATTACCCCGACTGACATTATTCATTTGTTAGTAACCATGGTTTGTTATTAACTGTCTTTTGTTTAATTTGAATGTATTTTATGTTTATTTAATTTCAATTAATTTATATTTGTTAAATTTAAATTAATGTTCATGTTAGTTAAATTGGAAAACTTTTATGCTCAGTTAACTTGAGAAATTTTCATGTTTTGTTATTTAAAAAAATACATGTTTATTAAATTTAAAAATTTTCATATTTGTTAGCTTGAGAAATTGTTTAAAAACCGCAAATGTCGGGGGCAGGCATCAGTATTTTATTTTCGATGCAATACATTTATTATTTTTCTCCGTACTTTCGACCGGCTATAAAGAAAAGCAGTATACACCACACGGGCAGAAAGTGTGAGATTCCTGCATTGCGCGCCATGATGCCCGAGGCGAAGCCGAGGGCATCGCAGCGCGCAGTTCAGGGCTCTCACACTTTCTGCCCTAGTAGTGTAATATACTATACTTTCTTATGAACTTTTTTAAGCACCAAAAACAAAACACATGAAAGCTCACAAATATCAAAATTAGGCTTCCAACTACATTCCCTCGTTTTCGGTTATTTAGAAAAAAATGAATAACAAATGGAAAAAAAGGGAGGAAAAGGAAAGATTTAAGCAAAACTAACCCCTCACTCTTTCCTCATTTCTTTCTCCGTATTTTGTATACTATACTATAGGAACTAGGGACCCAACTCACAATTACGAAAGTTTTATTTTAATGCAGATCTAATAGTTGAAAATTAAAAATTAATACTATATGGACTATAGGTTGAATTTGTATTTATCTAATTACGGCATTTCAAATGTACGTATATTGTGGAAAGTACAAAGTCTCGTCGAAATTCTCAAAATGTTTTATTACCATACTCATATAACTTAAAGAGCTTCTAGTGAGACTAAAATTGTAAACAAATTATGAAGCTTTAAAATCTAAGGATTTTTGTTTAAAAATGTCAATTTCCAGTAAGGGGCCGTTCGTTAATTACCTAAGGGCGATTTTTGCCATTTTTGAGTCCCCCCACTCACGTGAGGATACATAAGATTTCTTGACCCCCCCCCCCCCCCCCTTCTGACGTAACGTTGAAGTTAGAATTATTCTAAATAGCGTTGAATAGTTACATATCATTAGAAAAACTAAAACACGTTGTTATTTGACATAGAAAAAGTGAGAGGTTGGTTTTTGGTTGACTTTTTCACCATTTCTCCCTCTTTTTTCAATTGGTTATTCTTGTCTCTAATGAGCCGAAAAGTGAGGTAGTTTAGAAGCCTACTTTTTAATTTTGAATCTTTTTCATACTCATTTTGTAGAAAATTATTCATGATAAAGTGGATTTCTTTTTCGATCTTAATTTCAAAATAACAGATTTTTATTCTTTGAAACAAAATATTAGTCTTTGGAAAATGCATAATTATAATAAAATAAAAGATAAGATTTGAAACATACTAAGAAAACAAAGTAGTCATTAAAAGTAAAAAACTACAAACTAGGAATAATTTGCGTAGCATATTATGAACGACTAAATTTAAAACAATCTTAAAGATTAGTCAAATAGATCAGTAACACAGGCGCGCGCTAGATCAGTTTACTAAATGGCATGCAGCGTAATATATTACGGGAGAATGCCCCCCCCCCCCCGGTAAGGGCGGTGGTGGAATTTTAACCCCCCCCCCCCCCAGGATCCTTACGTAATTAATGAATGGCCCCTAACAAACAATAAAAGATCTATAAGCAGATTATTTAACGTTGCCATAAGTTTAAGTAACTTTATTTGCTTTAAAGTGATCAGAAAAATTCCAAAAAGAAAATAATTTTTCTCTAAAGTTTTCTTTGCAAATACTTTTTTTTACTTTTTTACCCCGAAAGGGAAATGGCTTAATGGTATAATAATAATAATAATAATAATAATAATAATGATTCAGCCACTTAGCCCCGCATTCTGGTCTGGGGTAAATTTGCTTACTCTTTAAGGAATGAAAAGGGTCAGATAGACATAGATATTAAATATTTGAAACATCAATTCCTGATTGAAATACCGTTTAGCAGTTTATTGTGAAAAACCGAAAAAAAACAAGCCGCTTAGCACCATTTTGTAGTACCATTTATAATTTTATATTGATCAAAGCCTCAAGAAGAACATGAGAAGGTAGGGAGGTAACTGACAAGAACTATTGCTTCAATGTTCTGTTTTCCTGATACGAGGTCGCAGCGCCGCAGCGCCACGCGTCACGGCGAGGGCACCACCGCAACGCTCGACGTACGCCGGACATCGCGACGCAACCGGACGCAACACTGTTCAAATCATACCGGAAAACGTGTCAAAAGTCTAGTTGGCCCGAAATTTCGCGGGTTTTCTGTTACCGCACCCGCGGTGGACACTTATTTGTTTCGCAGTTTCAACACCCAAATAGTATTCAAATTTAAAGAGCCCTTACCATCTGGGTCTATCAAGTTTATTCAGGACTTTTGATAGCAGAGCCATCTGTGCAACGAACATTGAAACCTCTCTTCAGCCGGCAAAAATACTGTTGATAACTAACAGATAATCAATATTTATTTACATTTTTTGCAATTACAATATAAGTAGAATCGAAAAACAATTGTTATAAGCTAAAAATTTTAGCCTGGAATTTATTTATTTTTTGTATATTTCATTGGTAACTTACCATCAATCGGTTAATCATATGAGCAGTTTTTCCAAATTTGGATTCATAATAATTTAATAGTAAATGCTTTTTGCTGAAACTTCAAGAAATGGTGAAGAAGATGAAATTGGACGGCAATGCACTGCTATTTTTTTGGATGATCATAAAAAAAAATTTATCATGTTGGTAAAATAGAAACGAACAAATATCGTTTTATTTGGCACTAGCAGTGTAGCACGCGCGCAAAATGCGCATTTCCATCCTTGGGTTTTTATTTTCTAACATTAAATATATAAGCAGTTCAAAAATCCAATATTAAATCCATGATTAATAATCCATTATTATTAGGTAGTATCTATAAGTACAGACAGTCCGTACTTTTAGTATAGTTGAGCTAAACGTACGGACAGTCCGTCACTTTAGACACGGCCTTATTATTAATTATTAAATTTTGAATTGAAAACATTCCAAATGAAACAATTTTGGATTAGGTAAAATTTGTAAAAAAATAAAAATATTTCGATTGGAATTAAAAGAATTTTATCTTCTATCATTTCAAAATCCTCCTATTTAGGTAATCGTTCACAAAGTGTGAAGACTGTAATGCTGATATGTCTGGATGGGTGGAAGTTAAGAGTGGAGTTCCGCAGGGGTCCACACTTCACCTATACGCTTTTCAATTTGTATACTTCTGATCTTGGAAGTGATCTAAAATTATGTGAGTATCTTAAATCCGCCGATGACTTCAAATACCTTTCCGGACCTGCTGCAGAATTGAATAGACTTCTCAGCACTTCTCAGTCTGATCCAAGAGGACATGTCGCTACTCTCCCTCCTTTGAGGGTTGGTAATGTTACTATTGTTTTTCAAGAATCGGTCAAGGATTTAGGTTACTTGCTCAACCGTACTCTGTATTGGAAAGAGCATGTAATGGCTATTTCTCGGAACACCTACAGAATTCTACAGCACACTGAAAAAAATTCTTAGTAGATTTGACTACTTTTCAACTAAGTTGCTTCGTTCCCTAAGGCCCCAATATCGCTTTTTTAGTTGAACTAATTATGTGATACATAGTTAAGTGAAGTAAGAAAAGCAGTTTTTGTAGCTAATATTTGTGTTTGATTTGACTGATATCAATGAGAATTGGAACTGTAAGGAAGTAGTTGAAGTAATTAGTGTTGACAGTTGATTCAGTTAATTTTCTTGGTTAATTTGACCAATTCTTTAGTTATTTCAACTGATATTTTCTTAGTAAATCCAACTACTTTTCTTAGTTACCTGAAACCCTAATGTAATTTTTGTAGTTAAGTGAACTGTAAGAAAGTAATTAAAGTGAACGAATACTGCTTAATGCAATATTTTTTTAGTCAATATCAATATTTCTTTGTTCCCTGCCCCAATATAACTCATGTAGTAAACTATACTTATAAATAAACTATGAATATAGGTATAATAAGGATATTCCGAAAATAAAAGAAATTGTATTACTAGACCGTTGCCTATATTTTTTATTATTGGATTATTCGTTTGAAGTTACTACAAAACTTATAAATCACTATGTATATATCAATTTTGAATTATGTTAGTGAAAAAAGTTTTACTATAAAAAATCGTGTTTTCAAATATTATGCATTACCATAGCTTCCTTACTCTTCAATAAAATGTATCAATGTTATAGGTCAATCGATTTCGTTTTGAATCAACACAACTTTTCTATTCTCGCATCAACTTTAAATTATGAGAATGAGAAAATTTTACTATAAAAATCGATTTAAAAAATATATAAATTACCATAACTTCCCTATACTCTTTAATGAAATGTATTAATATTGTAGGTGAATCGATTCGTCTCGAACGAATGTTACCATTACAAAGCTTCCTCTATGAGGAAGCAAAAAATGAATTGAAAATTTTGCTCTCAACATGGAAATTCAGAAGTCCAAAACTGTAACCGTTCAAATTGAATAAATTATTTAATCATTGAGATATCAATTTCAGAAAGTTATATTTTTATCCATTTTGATTTTATTATTCATCATTGAAATATTCCAATAAAATATTTCACAATTTTAAATGATTCATTTTTCAAATATTGAACTAGAAGTCGATACATTTTTGACCTCCTTACTTCCAAAGCAAAAAAAAAGCTTTAGTTTGAAGGCCCTAAAAATTAAACTATAATTATAAATTTAAATTACAAAAATTTTCAAGATGACCGTTTAAAATTCAAATTACAGTACAAGTTCGATAAGTTGCCGCCCGATAAGTGTAAACTCCCCTTAAAACGTCATCACACGCACGGCACGCACACTTATTGGGGTTCTCCCACTACGTGTGCTATTTTGCTTATGATTTGCGCATCATTCTTACGCATGCGCGCACCTAATATCGTGCTACTAGAGGGGGCATCCGATAAAGCGGGGCGCACACACATTTGCACAGCGCACAACGCATGGCGCACAAGGTTCTCGACCAATCACAGGGCTCCATTTCAATGGCTGTGATTTCCGCACAGCATGGCGCAGTAGGCGTCGAAAAGTTCGGAACGTTGAACTTTCATGCAATCTGCAGCCGTCTTGTGCAATCTGCAGCCACTGGTAGCAGACGATTTTCAATTTTCCAACTTCAAATTTCTTGCGCGTCGCGTCATTTGTTTTGCAAGTGTCACGCGTTGCATCGTTTATTTATAAAGTGTTTTTAGTTTTAAAAGTGGAAGTTATATAATAAATTGAAGTTTTGAGCTGGACTCTCTACAAATAACCTTTTGCTCCTCCGACGCCTTTTTAATGCCAATGCTGTGATACATATCTGATAAGCACAAAGAAAGAGTAACTCGTCTTCATCATCCATCGTGTCCATCGCTGCAAATATGATAAAAATATAAGATATAACAAAAACAATTTTTTGTCTACGAAAAGAGAAGTCGAAAACATTGAAATTTTGAATTAATTTCTTAATTAAAATGCACAAATTGAGTAAAAATTTTTAAGTTAATAGTTAAAAGAAACACCGTTACATTATTATTTATTATTATACCATTAAGCCATTTCCCTTTCGGGGTAGGCGTGACTTGCTCGGTTGGAAAGTAGTGGGATAGGTATATAGGTGTAAAGTAGGTCGTTATATGGTATAAGGTAGATAGGTATGTAGGTATATGTGTTATGGTATAGATATTTTAGATTGATCTGGAGTTTTCGTGTTATTTATTCAAATAACACGTTCACTCCGCAACACTGCTCCGACCCAGGTTGCTGATCAATCTCTCTAGCGATCACCCCAAGTGAGGAGCCTCACAAAATTGTTATGTATGGTTCCCCACTTGGGCCCATTAGTATCCAAGGTCTTTGTTTCAGGCATCATTCACTCTATTGTCACTCTGCTTATAAACTATTTGTCGCCACACATTTCTGTCCTGGCATACTACTCTAGCTTCCATTACGTCCATGCATTTCTTCATGCAAGCTCTTCTGTTCCTATGACTTCTTATGTCTCTTCGGATCAATGTCTCATTAACAGATTCTAACCATTCTTTCGGCGGTCTACCTCTGGGCATTCTGCCATTTACTTTACCTTTATATACGAACGTTATATAATGTGTCAAATTTTCAGGTTAAAACTTTAACCCAATATCTTTAAATAAACATAAAACAGTGGCCTTTGATAAACTTGAAACAATACTGTTTCATAATCAAAGACATACGAAGAAGTTATTTCAAATAAATTCACTTACTTTTATAAATATTAGATTAACTGTCCACGAAAAACACACTTTTTACAATTCTCACGTCAACGCTTCACATTTTGAAGTTACAAGCGCTAGCCCGCAAGCCTGGTGCATAGGGATCCGTGTGCGTTGAAACTTCTTCTGTTGTGCGTTGCGCCTTGTGCTTATTCACTGTGCAAATGTGTGTGCGCCCCGC
>CAKNXH010060770.1:0-70353 GCA_932178445.1 Andricus quercusramuli | reverse complement strand
CTTCTGTTCCTATGACTTCTTATGTCTCTTCGGATCAATGTCTCATTAACAGATTCTAACCATTCTTTCGGCGGTCTACCTCTGGGCATTCTGCCATTTACTTTACCTTTATATACGAACGTTATATAATGTGTCAAATTTTCAGGTTAAAACTTTAACCCAATATCTTTAAATAAACATAAAACAGTGGCCTTTGATAAACTTGAAACAATACTGTTTCATAATCAAAGACATACGAAGAAGTTATTTCAAATAAATTCACTTACTTTTATAAATATTAGATTAACTGTCCACGAAAAACACACTTTTTACAATTCTCACGTCAACGCTTCACATTTTGAAGTTACAAGCGCTAGCCCGCAAGCCTGGTGCATAGGGATCCGTGTGCGTTGAAACTTCTTCTGTTGTGCGTTGCGCCTTGTGCTTATTCACTGTGCAAATGTGTGTGCGCCCCGCTTAAAGCGGGGCGCACACACATTTGCACAACGCATGGCGCACAAGGTTCTCGACCAATCACAGGGCTCCATTTCAATCGCTGTGATTTCCGCACAGCATGGCGCAGAACGCGTCGAAAAGTTCGGAACGTTGAACTTTAATGCAATCTGCAGCCGTCTTGTGCAATCTGCAGCCACTGGTAGCAGACGATTTTCAATTTTCCAACCTCAAATTTCTCGCGCGTCGCGTCTTTTGTTTTGCAAGTGTCACGCGTCGCATCGCTTATTTATAAAGTGTTTCTACTTTTAAAACTGGAAGTTATATAATAAATTGAAGTTTTGAGCTGGACTCTCTACAAATAACCTTTTGCTCCTCCGACGCCTTTTTAATGCCAATGCTGTGATACATATCTGACAAGCACAAAGAAAGAATAACTCGTCTTCATCATCCATCGTGTCCATCGCTGCAAATATGATAAAAATGTAAAATGTAACAAAAACAATTTTTTGTCTACGAAAAGAGAACTCGAAAACATTGGAATTTTGAATTAATTTCTCAATTAAAATGCACAAATTGAGTAAAAATTTTTAAGTTAAAAGTTAAAAGAAACACCGTTATATGAACGTTATATAATGTTCTTTGATAACTCATATTATTTTACAATTAAGTGTAATAGTATAATAATTAAAAAAATTTCTCTACTTGAATGTGTCAAATTTTCAGGTTAAAACTTGAACCCAATATCGTTAAATAAACTTAAAACAGTGCTCTTTAATAAACTTGAAACAATACTGTTTCATAATCAAAGGCAGACGAAGAAGTTATTTCAAATCACTTACTTTTATAAATATTAGATTAACTGTCCACGAAAAACACACTCTTTACAATCCTCACGTCAACACTTCACATTTTGAGGTTACAAGCGCTAGCCCGCAAGCCTGGTGCATAGGGAGTAGCTATGCGGATCCGTGTGCGTTGAAACTTATTCTCTTGTGCGTTGCGCCATGTGCTTATTCACTGTGCAAATGTGTGTGCGCCCCGCTTAAGTCCGCAATTCCTGGAATTTTCCGCCCCTACAGCCCCAAAATGAGAAACTTATCAGACTTCTACTGTATATGATTTCTAATTGTAAACTTTCAAAATTATTAAATTCAGACTTGAAGTGTTGAAAATCGTTAAAAATGAATAATTTTCAAATTGTGCATCATGATTTTCAAAATTTAATAGTTTTAATTTAAATTTTTTTATAAGGTGACAAACTCAGGTATAATAAATAATAAACTGTCACATTGACGTAACAAAAAATGTGCCTAATTGAAATAAAAATAAGTCTCGAAATAAGTGGAATTAATAGCATAACTGATTTTTAAATTCTTATATTTTTCCAAAACTTGGAATGCTAACTTATATAGTTTCTCCGTTTTTCTAATCTAACCAAAAAATTCTGCATGACGTTTCAATAATGTTAGGATTTGGAATAATAAGGCAGAATCACTTTAAAATAGAAGATTTATTTAAATATCAGTAGTATACCTATGTAAACGAGATAACGGCCAAAGAATTACATCAATTTCCTATCTTACTTAATTATTGTTTAATGCGACTTGCATAAGTCAAGTAAAATCACGAATTAATCTCGAAAAAAATTTTGAACGATTTTTACAATAAATTTTCTAAATGTATATAATTCTAAACTTTAACACTACTCAATGTGAGGATATGATTGTTTGCCGTTTAAAAATGATATATGTAGTGGAAAATGTATACGAAAGTATGTAAGAGCATTATACAATTAATGTCATATACAGAAACATAAAAAAATCACAACTTTGGTTTGTTTTGCATTTTCACGATAACTTCTGTGCACACTTACCATAAATACATTTAAATTATTATTATTGTTAACAACTATTATACTAACTGTTATCTTTTCTTTCAAAAATGTCAGAATATTGCAATTAAAAATGTAGAAGTCGACTTTTGCTACAAATATAAAAAAGAAAAATTCGAAACCTCTTGGCTCAAATATTTTGCGATATAGTCTTGCATAAATATATATCTATTGTTATGCAGACGATTAACTGGAATTCATCAGTTGATTTTGAATACTAATTTATGAACCAGTGCGCACTTTTTCAGACTCGGAGAAATAAAATCAAAATGATTTTAATGTCAATCACTCTTCTTAAATTTCCCAAACTCTGAATATAATTTAATGTGAAAATCAGTATTATTTTCAGACGAGCTGCAGTCTAATGAATCATCTTGTTTTCCTAATAATACTATGCATTTATCTGATCATGTTTCAACAGATCATTTCTTACTTATCATTGTGTAATAAAAAAATGTAATTGCACAAAAAGTTCACAAGAAGGAACGGTAATTCAAAATATTTTGAGAAAATAAAAGTGCAACTCAACACTCATTTCTTTACGACACAATTTCTTCCAAACAATCAATATTTCTATAACTCACTTTTCTTCAAAAAACTATCTTTTCATGATGAACTATGTTTAGTTTAATTGGTCCATAAGTTTAAGAAACTTCTTCTGAGGATAAACTTTGCATTATTCAAATGTTCTTTGAACTTTCTATGCAATTTCTGTGGCTAAATACAATCTTCAAAAAAGTACTGATGCAGCACTATCTCTTTTATTCAATTGGAACACGTAGAAAAAATGTATTCAAACTAATAAAGTAAAATGGTGGGAAAATCATTTCCACGAAATGAGGAAATAAATTCTCAATTTCCTCCAAGTATTCTAGGTCTAAATTGACATCCTTTCTAGCTGACTGAACTTGAGTACCAGTTCGCGATGACACTTTCAGTTTTTGAATGTAGACTTTTTTCCACGACGCAGAAGATATATTTAATACAAATATATCAATAGAGTGATGGTCATTGCTGTTGTCATTGCTTGCTGTCATTCTATGGTAAGAATGATACCATATTGAGGTGTAATTAGAAAAGCAAAGTGTTATTTTCTTCTTTCAGAGGATAATATCAAAAACTAAATTTGTTATCATAAGACGTTCTTGTTTTTGAGAGGCACTGATTCTTCAACTTCAGCACCAATTTCTTGATTAGTTTTCTTCTTTTCATCCTCGCCTTCCGGACTGTTCCATTTTTGCAAATTTCCCGTACCGAAGAAGGCAAAAGCCATGGCACCAATTATGTACATCCCAGATAATATGTAGAAAATTATTCTCCACTGGGAAAATGTTCCGGATTTTTCGTTTGTTATACTTCCGACCATGAAAGTACTCAAAAACCCACCCAGGGAACTTAAAGTGTTCGCTATACCGAAAATTGTTCCCGAAAAATTGGGGGCTATATCCAAACCATTTCCTAGATATCCAGCAGTTACAGCACCGTTGAGTGTCAATGCGAGGGTGAAAATTGCCACTGATGTTGTTGGATCGTTTCCAAAGTTTGCTTGAACTATCATCAAAAGTCCTGGACTCAAAACCGCTAGAAGAAAACAAGTGTATTACAATTTTAGATTTTTTTTAAATCAAACAACATTATAGATTATAAATCATCATAATATTATCGTAGAATAAAATATTATACGTTGAATATGGAATAATAAATCAATGTGAATGTGAACTTTATTGAATATCAAGATATAAATTTAACATAATCATAAGTTCCTAAATTTAAAGAAAGTTTTCGAATTTGACAAAATATAGCTCTCAACGGTAAAGTTCAATAATTACTTAATACCTTTGGAAAACATTTTCATATTTCAGACTTCACACTCTTTTCCATATTCCCCTAGTTTCTCACTTATTAAAAAATACTTATTTTTCCTCTGTTTTCAAAAAAATTACCCTTTTTTCCGTTTTTTCGCTTGAATGCGAACTGAATCAATAGAACCCAATAAAAGTCTACTATTAAATTTTTGATTCAGACTTCATTTCGTTTGGTTAAAATTGAACTATTTGGTTGAAAATTCAATTCTTTTGTTGAAAATGCTACTATTTTGTTAAAAAGTTATATCTTTTGTCAAAAATATCTCTACTCGCTTGGTTGAAAGTTGAACTACTCTGTTAAAAATACATTTTTTGTGGTTTGGTTGAGAATTAATTTTTTTAACTTAATCTTTTTTTTAATTCGTCTCTTTTGGTAGAATGCAACTGCTTTTTATTTTAAATTAAAACCTTTTTTGGTTAAAAAATCAACTACTTGGTTTAAAGTTAAACTGCGTTTTAAAAATTATTTTTTTGTTAAAGTTTCTTCATTTTAGTTAAAAATTCATATTTTGAGGTCAAAAATTCAACTTTCTTCTAGAAAATTACGTCTTTTTTGTCTTGAGGATTCAACAATCTGGTAGAAAATTGAACTATTTTGATGAAAATTTAACTAATTGGTAGAAAATTAACTGTCTGTTGAAAAATAATATTTTCGGGTTGAAAATGTAATATTTGTATAGGTAATTCGTCTTTTTGACTCCAAAATTCCACAATTTGCTAGAAAATTAAACTATTTGGTTGAAATTAAACTTTTTTGTTGAAAATTCAACTATTTGGTTAAAAATGAAACTATTTTGATTAAAATTTATTTATTTGATAGAAAATTAACTTTTTTGTCAAAAAATCATATTTTCTGGTAGAAAATTCATCTTATCTGTGGATAAATCGTCTTTTTCGCTTCAATATTCCACATTTTCGTTAAAAATTCAGCTTTTTTGGTAGAAATCTAATTTTCTCTAAAAAAAACTCATTGGTTGAAAATGCAACTTTTTTATTGAAATATCGATTTCTTTGGGTAAACATCAATTTCGTTATCTCACAATTTAACTATTCGATTTTCAGTTGAAAATTTATCCTTTATAAATTGAAAAATCATTTATTTGCTAGAAAATGCATGTATTTTGTTGAAAATTCGTCTTCTTTGTTAAAAATGCATCTATTTGATTTGAGATTGAACTATTTTGTTGAAAATGCAATATATTTCGACTCGAAATTGGTTGGGAATTTCAAGCGTTTCATATTGAATTTAATATGACATTTTCGTGAAAAATCGCCCTTTTTTTCTTGTTTTAAGAGAATTTTTTTGCTACGGTACTTTTCAGGGGGTTCAAGGGGGTTGGGGCAAAATAACAGTCATCAGCGAGAGGGGCGAGGAGCGAATTTTTATGTATAAAAAGGTACTCTTCGACGAATGTTTTCAAATTTAATTTGTTTGAAAATATTAAGAATCAGTCTTTTATATTAACATTTTGAATTTAGAAATTTGAGAATCTTACCAAAAGTTGTGAAGGTTTTGCGAATAGCAGTAACAGAAAACCTGTTAGTTTGTCGAAGATAGTCGGCGAGAGTTGACATCGCAAGAGCAAAAAGATATTTTCCCAAGTAGGGCAACGAGGAAAGAAGTCCATTCTGTGAAAAGAAAAATGAATTAATTTCACATCAAATTAGCAATTTATGACAATTTCAAGTATTGAAAAATATCCAAGTCTACCCTCAAAATCAATTTGTTTCTTTGAATACAATTAAATTGAATACAATTGTGTAAACTTTGACAACATTTCCCAACTTTACAATAAAAATTCACAAAAAGCTATTTGTAAATTTCATTTTTCCCAAAATCAAGTATAGTGAATAAGGATTTATTACCTCCTTAATGTTGAAATGTAATATATTCTTCATGTAAGTCGGTAACTGGTTCACAACCGTGAAATAACCAAAGACACTACAGGCATGGGTGATTATAATTGCCCAGACTGGTGCTGATGTTAAAATCGAGATCCATGGCACTGCAAAATGCTGCAAAATGAAAAAAGAAAAAATTTTTATGTTCATATGCAAGTAATTCGAAGCTGCTTTTGTAAGAGTTCTTTTGAAAGCCACTTTTTAAAGGACATTTTTTAAGTAGCCACTGTTGAAAGGGGAATTCTTAGACTCTCACAAGAAGGTTTCTGAGCTTCTAATACGAAATTAATGCTTAGCCAATTTTTCAAAAGCAGTTCGGAGCCTCTAATACCAGAGGCATTCTGAGAATTTTTTGCAAGAGGTGTTCTGAGCTTTTTTTACATACAAAGACACATCAAAATTGCATGTAGATAAGGTTTTCGTTCCGAATCGGCTGGAAGAAGGGTGTTCGTTTCGAATTGTGCGCATGGAGAAGGAAGACGCGCTTCTTCTGAACTGTTGGTTCTGAGTTTAATCCAAGAAGATGTTCTGTCGGTGAAGTATTTAATTCTTGAAATTGTATAGTGTTACCAGTAAGATAGGGAATCATACTTTTTCAAAAATTAAATTTACATTAGATATTTAACTTTAAAATTCATACTGTTTGCATAATCACATAAAAATAAAATAATGATAGTTTTATTTAGAAAGTTAAATAACTAACGGGAAATAAATTTCTGAAACAGTTCGTATATCTACGTTAGTGGTACCGCGAACAAATTTCATGAATGAATGAACTTTATCGAACCAACACCTTCTTCTAGCCAGTTCCGAAGGAGTACCTTCTTCTTGTAGCGAATTCGAAAAAACAGCTCATTCCACCCATAAGGCGATTAATGTTGAAAGTAAAAAACTATTTAACTCATTATACTGAAATTGTTTTAAAAAGAAAGAAAAAAATGTAAATAACAAGCTGATGTAGAAAAAGAGATATGAAAATAGTAAGATAGAGATACCTTTTTAGTTGAAGTATTTCCAATAGCTTCTTCAATATATCGCCTCTCGCTGTCTGAGATTCGAGGATGCTGTGCAGGCGAGTCGAATACGAGCAAAAACCATGAAACGCTCCACACGAATCCTATTCCTCCCGTAACATAGAAAACTGATTGCCATCCCAAGGAGGCAATGAGATAACCACAAATTGGCATCGTAATGGCAGCACCCAGCGAAGAAGCTATGAGAAAAGGCGTGTCTTGTAATAATGTAATAGCAGCCTTGAGAGCTAGGGAACTTTACTGCAGAAACCTGAACAATTTTCCATTTGTAATCTGATGGGTGCGGGATACTTGTAACGGTCATTCTTTATACACTCCCTAGACTCCTTATTACAATCCTAAGATTATAATTAAGAGTTTCATACGATACCAGATTTCTTCAACTTAAATAAGGACATGTTCTAAGACGTAATTACGTCCAGATCGTGAAATTTAAGAAATGCAATTCTTTGTTGAAATCAGGGCATTTATGAAAACATTTAGAACGTTGAGGAATATTTATTATCGTTATAGTATTCATATCTAAAAAAATGGTGTCATGGTATGTCTAAAAAATCTCGCTATCATTGTTGTTGAAAACTTTATTAGCCTTTCATTGCTTGAAGTTGTTTTATATCTCAAATTTGAATTTTTTTAAATTTATTCTACAAAAACATTTGTACTTTTTAATACTCTTGCAGGGTTAAATGACAATTTTTAAATTAGATAATAATTTATTTAAAATATTATACATGCTTTATGTTAGTGGTTTTCACTGGCAATTCGTATTTAAAAAAAAAAATAATTTTCATATATAGTCATAAAGTTTCGAAGAAGACCTTATATTTCTAAAAATTGCAGGTTGTGTTAGTATTTTTCGCCGGAAATTATATAATCATTATCAAGACTCCCAATTTTCAACAATTTTAAATTATGTACCGGAAATCGATATTGCTGGTAAAAAATCATTAGATTTCAAAGAAGATCTAACATTTTTGTACGATGTATGAATATAGATTTCAAAAAAGTATTACAATTTTGGAACAATTTGAGGTTGTGTTAACGTTTTATACCGAAAATCAGTTATTTTAAACAAAAATCATAAGATTTTTCAGATTATCCTTCAAGTTATGTTAAAATTTGTCATCTGAAATCAATTATTTGAATCAAAAATTATTTGACTTCAAAAATAAAATTTACGAGTTTGAACAACTTTAGTTTATGTTAGTGTTTTTCGTCGAAAATTTGTATTTTGTAAGAAAAAATGCAAAGGTTTGAATGTCTATATATAGTAATAAAATATTATGTAATAATTCTCAAGCTAAGCTATCAATTTTCATCACTTGTCAAAAATATTGTCTTTGCTTGTTTCTTTTGTTTGAAAATTCAACTACTTACTTCAAACTTCAACTAATTTGTTAAAGACTTTGGTTGAAAATCAATTGTTTATCTAAAAATTTAAATATTCCATTGCCAGATAAAAAATGACCTTTTTAGTTGAAAATTTGTTTGTTTTTTTTTAGTTGCGAATTAATTTTTTTACTGAAAATTTATTTATTCCATTTTTTGTTGGAAAATTATGTTTTTAGGTTCAAAATTCAACTATTTGGTTGAAAATTTATGTATTTATTTAAAAGTCGTCTTTTATGTAGAAAATTAATCTTTTTGGTTGGAAATTCACCTTTTTTGTTGAGAATTCAACTATTTGGTTGAAAATTTATTTTTCTTATAATTTATAATAATATAATAATAATATATAATAATATAAAAATAATAATAATTTATAATTTATAATTTTAGTGGAAAATGCATCTGTGTGGTTGAAAATTCGTATTTTTTTACTTAAAAATTATTTTTTATATGAAAATGTAACTATTCAATTCTCGGTTAAAAAATTCTCTTTTTTAGTCGAAAATTCAACTATTTGGTTAAAAATTAATTTTATTTTTTGAAAATTCGTCTTGATCGGTAGAAAATTAATTTTCTTGTTTTGAAAATTCGTCTTGCTCGGTAGAAAATTAATTTTCTGGTTTTGAAAATTCATCTTTTTTGTTGAGAATTCAACAATTTGGTTAAAAAGGTAGAATGTGAATCTTCTTGATAGGAAGTTCATTTTTTTTCGTTAAAAATACAACTATTTGGTTGAAAATTTATTTTTTTACGGAAATTTATTTTTTTGCTGAATATTTAATTATTCCATTTGAGGTTGAAAAATGATCTTTTTATGTTCAAAATTCAACAATTTGGTTGAAAATATATAATACATAATCTTCTATGTAGAAAATTAATCTTCTTGTTTGGAAATTCATTTTTTTTATAATTCAACTATTTAGTGCAAAATTCATTTTTCTGGTTGAAGATTCATATTTTTAGTTAAAAATGAAACGGAATGGTTAAGAATTCGTATTTTTAATTTGAATATTATTCTTATTCTTATATTTTAATGTACATGGAAGTACGTTGAAAATTCGTCTTTTTTGATAGAATATGACAATCTTTTTTGCTTGAAGTATGACTGTTACATTTTTCGTTGAGAATTCATCTTTTTTGTTCGATAATTTAATTAATTGATTGAAAATCTAATTGGTTAGAATTTGAATTATCTTGATAAAAATATCATAAGAAAGATAAAAATGTTGGTTATCTAGTTATATACCGCAATCCTTTAATTATACGATTAAAATTTTTACGCACATTCCCAAATGATAATTTTGCAACAAATTAATTATTTTTATTCATTGTTGAAATTATACGATGAAGAGTACTTTATATTTTGAGATATGCTTTATTTTATCTACTGTCGAAAAAATGTTATTCTTCTTCTCTTGAAATAAATGAGGGATTAGATTTAAAAAAAAGCCTTACTTTCGAAGATCTTCAAATATTACATTGAATTTATTCATATTTGTGAAGTACACAATAAAGCAGATTTTAAATATAAACTATTCCCAGATTAGTATCGGGAAAATCTATTGTATTTTTATCTATTGGAATTGAAAATTCTGAGCAATTTTTTTCTACATTTCTACAATTCTTATTTCATTATAAATATTGGAAGCCCGAAATTCAAATTGCTTCGCTTCATATATTGAATTTATAGTTTAAAATTTAAATTCTTGAATGAAAGAAGAATAGAATTTGAAATTAAATAATTAAAAAATTCCAGTTTCATTTGATTATGATTATATATTTTTGTTTGAGTCATTTATTATCAGAAAAATGTTGAATTAAAAATTTCTGAATTTCATATGGTTGCATCTTGACTATTTAATTTTTCAAATTGGATCATATTTTCATGGTATGAAAAATCTTTCAGTAATTATTTTTAATTAGTCTTTGTTTGGGATTGTTCAATTTTGAATTAAGGTATCTGAAATTCGAATGTTTCGAGTTTATACGTTTTAAATTTATAATTTAAATGTAAATCTATGAAATCTATGAAGGCCAAATGCTCGGTTGAACGCCTCAAGTTAAGACTCTTTAATTTTAAACCCTTTTTTATATAATTTGAAATTATTCAGTTTGATAAATTTTAAACGTTCACACTTGAAATCACACTGTAATATTTTTCACAGAAGTGATCAGTCATTTGTTTAGTTCTGAATTTATCTTAGAATAGGTCCTGCTTCAATATCTTAAAAACTCACAAGTATCTCCAACCCGGACACCAGTTCTTAACTTTTAATTACTCCATTTGATCATTTTCGAAAAATTCAGGGGCACTGTTCATGCAAAAGTGCATGACCAGAGGTAAATAAGAAATTCAAATATTTCAAAATAATTTATAACAAAATTATTCGCAACTGAATCATTGTATGACGATGGCAAGTACATGTACTCGGTTCAAAGCAACGTTGTGTCATTATTTCAAGGCCAGGGAACTTGAACTACTTTCTTAAAAAGAATCAACCACTGTATTGGTTTCATTTACTGGAAGTTCCAGGGAACTATAAAACCTGTTTTTAAATTGGAGAGAAAAGTTATAATGATAACTTGAAAGTGACACAGGTTATCAGAAACGCGATTGTTTTAAAATAGAATCTAGAATCTAGACTGAGAAACTATTTCAAGCTTAATTAATATCTATCTGCAATGAGCACAAATCTTCCATTATTCAGACTGCCTACTGAGGATGTAAGACATCGATAAATTATTTAAAATAAAAATTGTATTCTCTATTGCATACCCATCATGTTCGATACGAATTTGCTGCGCTCATTTGGCGGAATCCAGAGAGCTGTCATTGGATGAATTGCAGGCCAAGTGGCGCCCTATAAATGTAATAAAACGAATTGATAATTATATTTGTAATGTGATTTTCATTATAGAAGTGAAGATATGTGATTGAGAAGACCAATGCGCAGTGGGGGAAAAGCAGCCTTTTGGGCAAAAATCGACCGACAGTACAATAATCCTTAACGGATTTTGATGTTTTTTTTTTTTAAGAAATGACCATAACTCTTCCAGGTATAAGAAGTGATTGCGAATATTTCACTCGGACTAAACAAAAATTAAATAATCATTGCATTAATTTATGACCTGTTTTAATAAATTTGAAAATTTTTAAAGGAATGGTATCAATGAAAAGTTAAACAAAAAATTTCAAACTTTGTTGTTAAATAACCAATTTTTGTTCAATCAGAATTAAAATAAAGTTCTGCTAAGAATTGTACTGACTGTCGATTCTTGCCCCAAAAAAAAGGTGTTTTTTCTCACATTTCATTTTTTCACGGATTTTCATTTATTTTATTTTTAAATCAACATAAAGCTTCCAGGTAGCGAGCAACTCCTAATAAATGATTCCAGCCAAAGCAACATTTTTTCTTCAATAACAATAACATTTCTATTTATTTAACTTTTCAAGTGTGCCACTATGATAAAGATTTTCAAATTCAATAAAAGAGGTCTGAAATCAGTATAACAACTATACAGAAATAATTTATATTATGTTAGAGTAAGAAAAAAAATTGTTCATGTTATGAACAAATTAATAGTTTGACTATGTCTGAATGAATAGGCTCATTTTTTCGCAAAATAAACTCAACATTTTATTTCAATTACTCCTTGTTCTTATATTTTGTAATTTAACAAAAGGTTTTATTTGTTTGAACAATTCTTATAAACAAATGCCTTTTTTCACAATTCTTGCATGAATACTCAATTGTTTTTGCGGAATTGACCAAAAGTTTCTTGCCGAGCTGACTTCTTGCTGTCATATTTTTCGAATTAAAAATAGCTGGTAAGTATTTAAAAAATTAATATGAATAAATGCACATTTCGATTTTATTCTCGATTTTTTTCCTATGAATAGTCTGATCTAATGTTTTTTAACGAGCAAAGATGCATTTCTATGTGACCCTTTCGAGTTGATACGCAAGTAATAAAATGTTCCTAATTTTTGAATGATTTATGTTGACAAATTATTTCCTTAGAAAACATATACGTTTCTGAACAACTTTTTCACTGAACGATTTGTGCAACTCAAAATTCGCTCGACTCACCATGAGCTTGAAGATATAAATACATGATTTATGTAATGTCTCAGGTCAAAATGTATAACTTTTGTTCAAACGAAAATTGTTGTATGTTATCTGCTTTAACAGTCGTATAACACTATAGGAAATATTTTCTGTGAATGCAATCAAAAACTTATTTAAATTGACTAAATTAAGAGGCGAGTTGAAGTCAAAAGAGGCGAAAAAATAAGTTTGTTAAAACGAGTTTTTCGGGTCTACTTCGAAAACGGCAAAAGCTACAAATTTTTTGTTTACAGAAAAAATATGTGTAATGGAATTTTATATAAGAATATGTAATTCAAACATCAAAATTCGAAACTTGAATGAAAAGTTTCCAGGGGACAAAGCCTTTTATGGAAAAAATGTATAGGGGAGACCACCCTACAGTAGATAGGGAAAAAATCTACAGCATTTAACTGCATCAGTTTCCAAAATTAAAGAAAGATGATCATTTTTAAATAAAGCTTACATATTTAATTAAGTATTCTTATAGAAAAAAATATCACGAAATTAATCAATTAGCTGTATTAAACTTTTTTATTAGACCTGGTCAATGGTACGATTTTGACACCTTTGTCCATCAATAGATAATCGTTTCTGGTATTACTCCTGGGCAAGTTAGAATACTCAATTCTGGATAATTATAATTTATTATTAGTATACTTACAATTAAAATCAATTCATTGAGTAAATAATACTTGAAACTACGATAATTTTACAAAAAACGCAAAAGTTTAAATTATTGACATTTTTTTATCTCTGATATTTCGTAAGGTTGGTGCGATTGGTACAAGATGTTTAATCTTCATACAATTTAACCTGACTTGCGATGACAGAAAAGTGCAGTTTTTGTACGAACCTTAATCCAAAAAATTATACCTTTTCCGAAAGGCTCCTTGAAACACAATTAAAATTTATGAGCTTTTTAATAAATAATAATTTACATTATTTTCTTACTTTATCATTTGAAATAATTTGAATTTAAAAACTTCACAAATCAAAATAAACAAACAAACACAACCTTTAATTTAAAACAACTGCGAGACAGTCGCAGAGCTGCCAATTTTGACAAAGACATTTCTTGTAATTTTCCGATTATCTACTGTTGGTTATCTACTGTTGGAAAATGTAATATTCAATGAAATGTCCTTGAATATTTAGAAATATTGAAGAAAAAACACTTTGTATTTATGAATATTGTTCATTAAACTTCAAGCTTTGATTCTAATGTATTAACATGTCATGAAAATGTTTCATTAAGTTAAAAAGTATGAATAAGGAATAGGTGAAATTTTTTTTTTCAGGTTAAAAATAAATTTTTTGCTCTCACGCATTAATTAATTATGAAATTTCAATAAAAGTTCGTCAGAGGATATAGTATCCTTGCTGAAACGTTATACTAACAAAAGTAATGAACATTTGTTGTCAGTTTTCCAGTTAATTAAGATTATCTACTGTAAATAATTATCTACTGTAGGGAGGTTTCCCCTAGACGATTATCGAATCCGGCTCCCCAATTACTAGGTGACTTGATAGTAGAAAAACTTTTTCTAAAACAAAACAAATTTTGCCGGCCTATGATATTATTGTAAGATCCTTACCAGGCAAAATCCTAAAAAGACTCTCAAAGCTGCCACTACAGTAAATCCGAGCGAGGCTGCAGCTGGTGTAAAAAGGGTAATTGCACTAGAAAGTAGCATACTGTATCCAAAAACTCTTCTAGCCCCAATAATTTCCGCCAATCTTCCACCTGGAATTTCTGTACAGATGTAGCCCCAGAAGAAACTTCCGAAAATCAGATTTTGTTCGTATTCGTTCCACCAATATCTCGTTTGTTCCCTTCCTTCCTGCAAGTTTTCAGATTAAAAGTGATTAATAATAACCTAATTAAAAAAAATGTCCAAACGGGGATGAAAGTACTAAAAAATTCCATTTCATTTTTATTTATTTTCGAAATTTTCACACGTGTTGATGGGACTGATGCCCGAAAAAGTACTCCTGAAGTAGGACAAATTTACGGAAGAAGTTGAAAATATGTCCGGTTTCACCAGGACTTTTTTAGGACAAAAACACGGGCAAATTCCCATTGAATTTGTTTGGAGCAAGTTTTTTTCATAACAAAAGTACTGGAAAAGAACCAATTAATTGTTTAAAAATTTTTACAAGGCTCAAATAATTTTTGGGACACAAGTTCTAGATAATTCCATTTTAATGTTTGTGACATTTTTACAGGCGCTCGCGACATTTTCGCCCCAACAATGTACTCCTAAAAAAGGAGTCAGTATCAAAAAAGTTAAAAATATGTCCCGTTTCATAAGGATTTTTAGGACAAAAGTACCGGAGAATGCTCACTTAATTTTTTTATCATAACTTTTTTTTTTACAAAAATACTGGACAAGTCCCACTCAATTATTTTCAAACTTGTATTATTATATTACATTATATTATATTTTATTTATTTATAATAAATTATATTATTACTTTAGTCCGCAAAAAGTTCTGCTAACAAAAAAATAAGTGGAACTTTTCCGGTATTTTTATCCTAAAAATGTTATAGTTAAACGGAAAATATTTGGAACTTTTTTTGTACTGCACTCCTATTGTAGCAGCACTAATTTGGTACACGAATCCCATCAAAAAATTGTAAAAATTCCGAAAACAATAAAATGTATGTTTTCTGTTACATAATTTACTCCCAAAAATTATTTAGGACTTATGCAAATTTAACAAAAGTTAATTATGATTTCCCGCTATTTTTGTTCTAAAAAAATCCTTCTTGAAAAAATTAAGTGTGCATTTTCCGGTACTTTTGTCCCAAAGATTGTTTAGGTCTTCTAAAAATTTGAAAAGAAATAAGTGGGACTTTTCCGATCCTTTTTTTCTTAACAGTCCTGCTCAACAACAAAATTAAGTGGGACTTTTTAGGAATTTTTGTCCAAAAAAATATTTACGGCTTGTACAATTTCAAAAGCCAAATTAAATGAGACATATTTTGAACTTCTTTGGTACTTTAGTCCTATTTGAGCACTACCTTTTCGGTTCATAAATCTATTCAGTACTTGTAAAAATGTTGAATAAAAATAAAATGGAACTTTTCTAGCACTTTTGTTTAAAATAAAACAAAACTTGAGTTCGACCTTTCCGGTACTTTTGTCCTAAAATAGTCCTGCTGAAACGGGACATATTTTCAAATTTTTGGTCCGTAGCCCTATTTCAGCAGTAATTTTTTGGGACATTATTCCTATTAGAACTTGTAGAAATTTTGAAAAAATAAAATAAAATAGAACTTTTCTAGTAATTGTTCGACATTTAAAACTTTTAAAATTTTTAAGAAAAGTTGATACTCAAGTACTGATTTTTCTCACACCCAGTTCCTTAGTTATAATAATTATCATAATTATAGTTTGGACATATGAAAATTGGGTTGAAAAAATCCGCTAAATTAAAATTATGGCTAAATTTTCTTCAGACACATGAATTTCAGTAATTGAAAATAAGAATTATAAAATTCCATACGTAACATAAAAATATAAATTATTCAAGAAATCTTACTAGTTGAAGAGGTGTTCCATTACTGGAGTTCCTGACTGGAATGTTTCCTGTTTCGTTGAGTAAAATAGCATTTTCAGATGCTATCGTCAAATTGGAATGTGAATGATTTGAAGGATAAACCATTGCAACCATAGCTATGGTTAAATTCACTCGAAGCATGTAGTTTATCATGAATCCAATTATCACCATTATATTCAGCACTTGACGACACGTCAGCCCTCCTGAAAAAAATATGATAAGGAAATTAAAATAAAATCTTCTCATACACACATATCGATTTCAGTAAAAATATTAAGTGTTAAACAAATTTTATATCAATGGTTTTTCCAGTTTCCTGGATTTGAATCACAGAAAAAAAACAAAGTGTAATCTTTGCCCCAATTTCAGTGTAAAATTTACGTAAAGAAAAATTATTTCCTTTTGTTTCGATTTGAAAGAAACCAAATTTACCCACTTGAATATTACCCGCAACAAAAATGACATCTGTTTTTCTCTGTAACGATTTCCTGTAATGTCTGACGTAATATTGAGGCTAAAGACTGCAAAGATCACAACACAATTTTACGTAATCGAGCAACGTCAGTTGTAGAATCGTTTTTTCAATTAATCTTAACCCTTCTTCTTAACCGCAAGAAATATGATTCTACCAAGTGAATAAAGAATATTGTTTTCATAGCCTTCAGTTTCCTCATTATATTATTCAGAAGCACTTAAACCAATAATTTTGTGTCATCACAATGTTTGCGCCGGTATTTTACAATAAAACAAGAACAAGGAAACAAATGGTATCTCTACAGAAGTTAAAAATTCAAAAAGTCCTTTATGTTTGATAAAATTCATACAGTTTATAAGATAAACATTCATTGTGAGTTGCACCAAATCGAGTGGAAACGTTCTCAGAGTCTGCCTCTAACATTTTCCACATTTTATTTTCATATACTTTTTAATCTTTCGAAACTATATTACTGCTTTTGTTTGAACTTTGGATTCAACGATGCAATTATCAAGCGATGGAGAATATCTAATAGACCCGGGTCAGTCTCGTGCACCCTCGGAATCTCTTAAATTTTATCGGTAATGTCTCGATGAGTAACTCTTTCTTACAAACACTAATTTTATTTTTACTTCCAATTAAGAATAAAAACATGAAAATTAATAGATAATGATATTTTTTAAATACACTATACAATTTTCCTCGTAAATATAAGAAGTGTATGAGCAATAACAGTCTATATGTATTGAAAAAATATAAACAAATCCTGGAATTCAGTTTCCTTATTATGAGGGAACTTCTCTAAAATCCTTAGGTTAAATTAATTTGTAACAACAAATCACAAACACTTATTTGGGGCCGTGCATAAATTAGTTACATTCTTTTGGGTGAAGGGGAGGGGGGTCAACGATTTTTCTATACCATTTCTTACGTAAGACATTTTCAAGTCGGCGAATCACTTAAAAACAACAGTACAAGCGACTTTTTGGTAAGCAGTATTACTTGTGACTTACCTAATAATATAAGTACTATATATATAATATAATAGTAATCATTATATTATATGTTATACTATTACTATTGTAATTAATATTGTTACTAATAATACTATTGAATGTAATAATAATAAATTTACGAAATAATAATAAATGAATAAATAAATAGAGGGTCATCCATAAATTACGTAAGGTGTTTTTCTGAAATTTCAACCTGTCTCCCTCATCTTGCTAAGATTTTATAAACTTATGGAACGAAATGCGTTAATAACAATAAAAATTTAGTTTTACAAACATACAATTTTATCATTTTATAATTTCTTCGGGACCTAAGATGTCTTTTTTGGCTTAAAATTTCAACGATTTGATTGAAATTTTTTGTTTTGTTTTTTTGTTGGAAAAAAATACAACTGTCTAGCTGAAAATTAATCTGTTCCGGTTGAAAATTAACTTTTTTATTAAAAATTCTCATTTTCGAGTTGGAAATTCAACTGTTTTGTAGAAAAGGCGTATTTTCGGCTAAAAAAAATGAACAATATGACGGAAAAATTAACACATTGATAAAAAATCAAACTATTTGGTCGAAAGTTGAATTTATTTCTTGAAAATTCAATTTTTTAGTTGAATATTCATCACTCTAGTTCAAAATTCATTTCTTTGGCTGAGGATTTGACTATTTTGTTTTAAATGCGATTTTTGTTGTTGTTCAAAATTATTTTTTTTTACTGAAAAGTTAAATGTTCTATTTTTTGTTGAAAACTGATCCTTATTAGTTGAAATTTTAACAGTTTGGTTTAAAATTTATGTGTTTTGTAAGAAATTCGTGTTTTTTAGTAGAAAATTATTCCTCTTGTTTTAAAATTTAATCGATTGATTGAAAATTTATTTATTTTGTTGAAAATTCGTCATTTGTCTGTTAAGTCAATTTTCTTGGTAAAAGATTCAACTGTTTGGTTTAAACTTAATTTGTTTTACCTGAGGATTAAAGTACTTTGTGGAAAATTCCTATTTTTTTTGTAAAATAAAACCGTTTTTAATTCAAAAATATAATATTTTTTTGCTAAAATATCAACTATTACCTTTTTTGTTGAAAATTCATATTTTTAGGTTGGAAATTCAACAAGGTTGAACTACTTTTTTAAGAATTTTTTGTTGTGGTTGAAGATTCATAATTTTAGTAGAAAGTCCATCTGTATGGTTGAAAGTTGAACTCCTTTGTTGAAAATTCCTTTTTTGCCATAAAAATACATTTTTTAACTTAGAATGTAACTATTTGGTCGCAACTGTCTTGTAGGAAATTTGTTGTTTTTTTTTTTTTTTGTAGAAAATTAATATTCTTTCTGGAAAATTCAACTATTTGCTTAAAAATGTATGTACTGTCTAGATAATTCATCTTTTTCAGTCGAAAATTAATCTTCTAGGTTAAAATATCAACTATTACATTGTTTGATGAGAATTCATCTTTCTTGCTTGAAAAGTCAACTACTTGCTTGAAAAGTTAACTACTTGGTTGAAAAGTCAACTACTTGCTTGAAAAGTCAACTACTTGGTTAAGTTCAGCTACTTTATTAACTCATAAGAAACAGTAAGATTTTGCCCTCCCCACCCCAATCCTCTTACGTTATTTTCAGATGATCCTAAATGAATTCACGAAAAAAATTTAGTGGGAAAAATTACGTAAGAGAGGGGTGGGGGTGGGGGTGGGTGGTCAAAACTTACGGATCCTAACAAAGGGGTGTATGGGATTCAACATTTCAGAAAAAAAACTTTACGTAATTTATGCACGGCCCCTTGTCAGTTAATTTGAAAACTCGTGTCTGCAAACGCGGAAGCTAATAATTGAAAATTGTGCAATTTTTCTATGAACCTATTAATAAAACAGCTATCATAACGAATTGTCGAAATTGTACTTTGCCAAAACTTAAGAATTTCTAAGATTATATTGAACAACACCTTATTTCTGGTTCATTGCCAATGCGAATCACTGCGAAAAACTAAAAAAATACTACATATTCTGCGCCGCAACAATTTTTCTCATTGCCAGGAAAAACATTGAAATCGACAGTTACGAAAAAAAATAAAAATCATCATTTTCTATGTTCTTTTAAAAAAATTAAATTAAATAATTCATTGAATTAAATTTATAATGAAGGTGCAATGAAGACAATTTTGTTTGCAAATTAGTTTTCTGTTGTTTGAACTTTCTTTCAGGCATTTAAATTTCATTTCCTTCGAGAATTAGAAATTCAAAATATATATGTTTATTTTATAGTCGAGAATGAATTTCCTCTGTAATTTTGCCAACGTCACGTGCGCTATAAATATAGCGATCTGCTTCTTAGGCCAATTATACTTAGCCTTCGCCTTGCCCTGTACCTCTACATTTATATTGGTTCTGGATGAGTATTAGATAATAAATAACAGTTGACTGAAAGATTAATTTTTATTAAGTAGGGTATGACTTCTGTTAGTAAACACTAAAAATAGTCGTAATTTCATTTGTAAATAATTTTCAAAGCCGGAAGTTGCAAATTTCGTGACAAAAATCTGAAGAAAAATCTAAAAATAATTTGTTTATTCAAATACTTAACATGATTTCGTGTATAGGAAATCAATCGGATGAATAAATTTTGATTACGTCACGTTTTGAAGAGAAACATTTCGGCTTAAGAAGTTTAAATGTATTAAGGATGTTATGTTAAAGTATATATGTTATGTTCATTTTTGTTTTTTTACTCTATGTACATGTTTGTTCCAAATGGAAAATTTTTCAAAATGATGTATAAAATAGATGAAAAAATGCTTACTGTCAATTGTAACTAATCTTGGAGTACTTTTACCTATAACAGGGCTCAGATCGACAGAAGTCTTATAAAAAAGTCGCATTAGTCGCATAAAATTACAAAAATGTCTCATAGAATTTCGAAAAAGTTAAAAAAAAAAGATAATGAAAAAAATCTTTATGAGACACTATGAATGCAATTATACCGTTATATACATATTTACTTAGGAATAAAGAGTATACCGTTAAACGGGGTAAATTCACTCATGTAGGGTAGAGTTGCCGAACAATAAATTCGCACCAAATAAATTTCAAAATGAAATTTGACAGCTCTACTAATTAAAACAATCGATAATCTTTTGTGAGTAAAATTTTAGAAACACAATATCATCAAGTCAATCTGTGCAAAAATTCTATTTTTGAACAAAAAGGCTCAGAAACATTATGAATCCAAAAAGCAGTTATTTTGAAAAAACATATTCGAAAAGTTCAAAATATGCAAAAAGAATTGCATAGAAAGGCCTCAAATATGTTTCCAAACAACGTTTTGATCGGCTCGTTAGAGACAAGTATATAACAAGATGAAAAAAGAGGGAGAGAATTGGAAAAGAGACAACCAACCCTAAAATCGATAATCTTTCATTTTTTGCCCTAGGAAATTTGATACTGAATTTTAAAATATGAATTAGGAGGTAAGCAACTTTACCCGACACGAGCGACTTTATCCCATTTTATGGTATACATAATTCTTATTAATTTTCAAATATTCTTTGCACAATGAAAATAAACTTTAAAGTTAAAACAATGTTTTAATAATATTTATTCAGTTTTAAGGATTCTGAATCTGGGTTTAAAATATTTCTTCCTGAACTGTTAAACTTGTCAACTTGGATTATTTCCAAATGAGAGAAGTTTATAATTTACATCAATTTTGAACTTCAAGAACATTCATTTTGAACACTAAACTTGAAAATACTCTACGCTTAAGCCTTTGAATTCGAGACTGTATAAACTAAATATGAAATTATTCATTTTTTAATCATTCAATTTGAAATTAATTGATTTTTAACGTTTTCATCTTGAAAGTGGCCAACTGTTAAGGCTTCCACTATGAAAAAATTAAAACTTCGAATAAAGATTCACGTAAATGAAAATTCTTCAATTTTAAACGCTATCAATTCAAAATTTTATTATAAAGCTTTATTGAGAAATTATTCAATTTTTAATATTCTCAATTCAAATGGTACAATTGTTCCTAGTTTTGAATTTCAATTTAATCGCAACTAAGTATAGCGAACTTCCGAGACAAACGGGAACAAGCTGATTATAGTCGCATTTTACTTCAAAAGGTCAACAAAAGTCGCATTTTTTAAAAAAAATTCGCATGATCCAAGCTCTGCTATAATGGAAGGAAAAGCGAAACATTTCCTATAAATATTTTTATACAAAGAATTATAGCCCCAAATCATTTTTTTCTAAAGTCAAGCTTAGATTTCTTGTTTAAAATTCATTCCGATGAACAATGGATCTTTTTTCTTGAATTTTGTGAATCATAAAAATTTGATTAATTTTGAGATTTACTGTACATTAATCACATTTTTTTACAGCAATAATTACTCATATTTCTTATCGAAATATGTGCACATTAATGAAAGTGATTAATCCAAAAGCTACGTCAACAAAAAATTCTTCAATTTGCGCTGTGTCTTTGAAATTTAAAATTATTCAATTTTTGAACTTTGAACATTTCAAACTTAAAATCATTTGGTTTGAAAGTTTATTATTTTTCAAGCTGTATCCGTTTACCATTCTCTATTTAAAACTTCACCAATTCGGAATTTTTCAATTTAAACATTTTAAAACTTTTCATTTTCAAGTGAACAATTTTATACTCTACATTTTACGAATACGTGAGTTTGGACTTGTTTCGACTGAACAGCTCGAAATTTTTAAATATTCAATTTGGAAAGATTGATGCATTAAAAATTGTTTAGACTTGAAACCAATGATTGTTAAATTTGTAAAGTTTTCCTGGTGGAAATATATTTATACATTAAAATACAGTCATTAAAATATTTATAAAATGTAATTCTTCGTAAAAGTATTTGAATTCGAGTAAAAAAATTGCAGTCTCTATAGAAAATTTTTGTTGTAACTTTTTACAAATTTTAACAATTTTTTGAAAAACAATGAAAAAAATCTACTAACTTTTGAAGCTAAAATTTTTTTATATTATTCGGACAATTGCACATTTTGAAATCTGGGCTCTACTATCGGCGATAAAATTCGAGTCCTCTGGCTTGGACGTTAAAAAAGTAAGTGAAGAAAAAATCGTAGCTCAATAAATGAAGGATCATTTTGAAGGTCAAAATGTTGTACGTTAATGAGCCTGAAAGTAATATGCCAAAAAAATTTGTATATCTTACAGACCCGAAAATCTATTAAAAAATAGGAAAATTTGACAGCTTTAAAAGACAGTGAACTTTGGAATATAGTTTTCTATAGAAAAAATGATAGAAAAAATCTGAAAATAGTTATGGTGGTACCTTGAACATTTTTCAACAAACTGCCGTTGAAAAATTTGCAGAATATAACAAATTGTTTGTTTTTTGTACATAAATATACAACTGTACTATCTTCAGTTCTAATGAAGATAATTAAGTGATTTAAATTAGAGGTAGTTAGTTGAACTATTTGTAATTATTTACAATTTGAAAGAAGGTATGTGCTTCTATTTCTTTTTGTTTAAACTGCGATATTTGAAAACAGTTTTTTATACTGGATACAAGTGTATAAGAAATCATCAAGTTTAAATTTTTGATTTTTTTAAGATTCTTTGAGTTTGAATGGAGCAATTTTTCAGAAAGGTTCTTTCTACATTTACATAATATTTGAGTTCTTCATCATATATTTCATATAAAAATAATAAGACCAAACTAAATTTTGACACAATAAAAAATTTTCTCGAAATGTCTACAATTCTCAACCAACATTTTTACTGTGATTCTTAATAATACACACAATATAACAAATATTTACTATTCCTAACCCGTGACTTTTGTCAGAATACGAAATAGGTTTCGTCTTTCGAGGAACGATTAAATTATTTTAATTTGATATGTAAAAGCTAATTATAGAATTAGATAATATCTTATGTGATAAAATTAATTGCGCAGAAGAACCCAAACATAATTTGTATGCGAAAGAGGAAAAGTGGCTGCAAGCGATTGACAAAACTACTATTGACTTAATATACTATACTATTACTACTATTAATTCATAATATGCTAGATAATTTGAATTGCAATCAGAATAAATATATAAAATCGAAAAAATTTAACTACTCATTATATTTATCTTATTTCTTAATAAAAAACATTATTTCTCTCAATGGTCAAAAATGTTTAAAAATATCTGATTTTTTGCAAGGAAAATTCTAATTTTCAAGAATTTGTTACGAAAAAAGTAATGTGTGTTCAACGACTTAAACGTCTGCGTTATTTTACAACCTTTCTGTTCACAAATGATCTGTTATCTATATATTTACATCATACAAAGTGTATAGCATGACATGACAATCTGCAAACTGATTTACCAGAGAGTATTATGTCATAAATTCTCATGGCAACGATTAAAATCACTCGTTTCTCTAATCATTTATCTTGATTATCCTACCACTTGTTGCTAAACTATCCTCCTGTTTGTATTTAGATTACTTTTTCATTTTTCATCAGTTAGCTCTGTCGCCTATGATTTTAAAAACAAAGAGCCGTAACATTTACACATCTCTGTAAATATTTCCAATTTCAAATGAGGGCACTTTGACAAATTAAAACGTTCAAGCTTGGATCGTCTTTCAGAGTAAAGATTTGAAATTTCAGTTCAACAGAAAACTTTACGTATTTTCAGTACCTACACGTGGGCCCATAACCCGTTGAAATAAGTGCATGCTAAAGTGTAGGAGACCAGCAGGCTTCACACACTTTAGAATTTATTTTTTTTTAATTGAAAATTAAATCGTCAACGGCGATACCACGCTGAAAACACCAGTTCCCGTTAGATCACTGAAGTTAAGCAGTGCTGGGCGCGGTTAGTACTTGGATGGGTGACCATTCGGGGAATACTGCGTGTTGTTGACCCGTCGTGGGTGTGGTGGACTCACACTGGTAGTATTTATCCACCTAGAAACACTACCCGAATCGGGTAGTGAGGCAATGAACTTTCGAGTTCGAAATGCTAATCAATTTTTTTTTTTTTTTTAATTGAAAATTAAACTATTTTGGTAAGAATTTGTTTTTCTTTGGTTGAAAAGTAAGTGTTTTGACAGAAAATTGAGCTTTTCTATTTCTTGTAGCAAATTGATATTTTTAAGTTTTTTTTCTTCAATTTTTTGTCTGGAATGGATTTTTTTATTTAAAACTTCAACTATTTTGTTGAAAATTCATGTATTTTGTTGAAAATTGGTCGGCCTTTTTTGCTATAAAATTATTTTTCTTGGTTTGAAATTCATTTATTTTGTTGAGAATTTAACGATACTTGGTTGAAAGTGGATCTACTTTGTTAAAGATTCGTTTTTTTATGAAGAATTGCAAACTAATTCACCAGAGAGTATTATACCCCAAGCTCTCATGGCAACGATTAAAATTAGTCGTTTCTTCAATCATTTACCTTATTGATTATTGCGCCACATGTTGTTGAACTATCCTCGTGTTTGAATTAAGATTACTTTGTCATTTATTTAAGCAGTTAGCTTTGTCGCCAGTGAGTTTACAAATAAATATCCTTAACCTTTGAGCGCTCGTGTGGGCGGCGAATTGTCCGCAGTTTTAGAAAAATGCTTGCCGTTTGAAAAATCGGGTCATTGAACGGTTCCCCCTCTAGGTATATTTTCGTTTTTTTTTTTAATTTCGATTCTTATGCTTGTAATGCAGTTTTCAAATATATTTATTATTTTGAACCGTCTGCGAGATTTTCCTGCACTTACTTTTCCTTGATACATAAAAAAACTGGTAGAACCGAAAAAAAAACACTCCGTAAACTAAGGGCGGCCAAACTGCCGTCTTGCGAACAAAGCAAAGGCGCGAGCGCTCGATGGTTAACATTTACACGGCCCTGTAAATATTTTTAATTTCAAGTGAATGCACTTTAATAAATTGAAACGTTCAAGCTTAGATCATTTATCAAAGTTAAGTTTCGACATTTCAGTTCAACGGAAAACTTTACTTATTTTCAGTACCTAAACGTGGGCCCATAACCTGTTGAAATAAGTGCATATTGTATGTAGGAGACTAAAAGGCTTCAAACTTTTTTTCCCTATTCCCCTCTTTTTCCCTCTTGATAATATCTCTTTTTCTCCCTGCTTTCAAGAAGCTTCCCCTTTTTCTCTTTTTTTTCGCTTAAATGTGAACTGAATTAATAGAATCCAATAAGAAAATCTAATTACTTTTTGTTGAAATTTATTTTTTTTTGTTTAAAAAGCGCACTCATATATTTCTGTATCGGAATTTATCTTTTTCGGTTAAAAATTCTACTATTTTCTTGAAAATATGATTACTTCGCTGAAAATTTAAATATTGTGTCAAAAAGTAATATTTTTTTATTGGGAAATGCAACAGTTTTTGGTTGAAGTTTAATCAATTTAGTTTGAACTTTGAAAACAAAACGAAACCCCAAATACTGTATAACTCATCTCCAGTCCAGTATTGCACGATTCTTTCTAAATATTTTTCCATATACGAACAATTCCATCATTTCCAACCGAAATAATTATCCGCGAGGTTGGGCAATTGAAAGTGCTTATTACAATGTGCGAAAGATCACAGAATTCACGCCTGGTGTCAATGACAATAAGAACAGCCCATGCAAAATGAGTATTTTTATTACAACATTTTTATCAGATTTCTGAGGATTTGAAGGGATTTCGATGCTCCTATGGGATTTTGATTGATTTGCCGGGATTTCAGATAAATATCAGAGCTCATGCAATATCATGGCCGCAGGAATTGAGAGGAAATATCAGCTTTCATGTAATTTCACGGGGTTTTGTAATGTTTTCGATGAATCACAGATGCTTTGAACATTTTTTGGGGCATTTGGAAAAATTGCAAGAAGTTTTTAATTGATTTCAGTAATTCGAGGATATTGCAAAGAATTTTCAAGATAGGAAAAATATTTGAAAGGCTAATAATTTTAAAGAAACAGAATCTTACAGTCTTAACTTTAAATACCAAGAGAAATACAAAATACTGCGTAACGAATTCTCAAGAACACTTCCCCCATATTCAGTTTCTCATCTACACCGAACTCTCGATTTCAGTCCAGCGTCGGGGGTTGCCTGCAAATAGCCTTAGCCACAAGTCGGGTAGATCCAAACATAAACAGCCAGGACCGTCTGAACCGTTTCCAATTGGAGTACATAATATTGTGCAATTTCAGCATGTGAGTACCCGCGCATTGCGCCTTTCCACTACGCTGCTGGTGTTTTTCATGCACGAGTGGCAATCGTCTCTCGCCCCTTGAGCTGAGAAACTGCGTGGGCCAACAGATCTAGACCGGGGGGACAGAATCCGAGAGTTTGGTGTATTACAACACTGCAAAAGGCTGGTGCCCTCCTGAATAGACACGACACAAACCAAAAATGACTTTCTTTGGTTCTCATTCTGTGCCTATACTTCTCCTCCATTTACTGAAGTTGGGTGGGACTGACGTTATAACTTGACTCTCCACCTTACGACGACCGGCTTATTATTTTGGACATGATTTTTACTCGCAAAATACATTTCTCTCATTGAGTTGGTAGTATACTTTAAACAATGAACAATACAAAAAACAGAGTAGCCTCGGAATGGTTTGAAACTTTGGTTGACGAAAGGCATGCTTCTGGTAAAGATAAAGGTCACATTTCAGGCAATGAATGAAGACTGGGTGTTCAAAATCTGACTATGAATGAGCGAGCAACACAGCATGGCAAGGGGCATGGATTTGTATTCCACACATTGTTCTAGGTTAGAATGAAAGTGGGAATCAGAAGACTAGGAGACTTTACATAATAATAATATACACTTGCGATCATGGAAAAAGAATCATTCTAGGCTGTAGTCCAACGCGAGAGTACAGCAGGGGTGTTTGATAATTTTGGAAATCCAAAAACAAATGATAACGGAGACAGACTGGTTAGATTATTCTTAAAAAAGGGCTTGTTTATTACAAATACTTAGTTTAGGCATAAAATGATCCACTTGTACACCTGAAGTAGAGGCATTAGCCACAGTATGATCGAATTTATTATCGCGGATGAAATACTGTGAGAGCTAGTAAGAAATATAATGGTTTGGGAGAGGTTCTGATTGTATCAAAAATTAACTAAGGTCAATGACGGAGAAGAAAGATAACCAAAAAGACGAAACAGACGCGAGTCAAGATAGAGAATTTACAGAAACCAGAAAAACGAATATGGTAAGTGTGGGTATTACTGCGGATGCTCTATTTACTGCGGTTTCAAATATAAATAATTATTTAGAATGTTCTGAATATAGATAATGCTTTGAAACAATTCGGAACATTATTATGTGATTATGTATAATTATCATCAATGAATCAACGCCAGTAACTATGTTTTTAACTAGTTTATTGCAATTTGAATCTAGCCTGCTTCCGATACTGATAGTTTTACTGATTCGATATGTGGGCGAGTCATGAATACATTTTGAAAAACTCATTATAATTTTGTTTCGGGGAACTAAATATTTATTGCAATATTTTTTTCAATAAAGAAAATGTCTAATTTTTCTCAAAATGCATGCTAAATGAGAATAAATACGTATTTCTATATATTTTTCATCAAAGCAGTATTTGGTACACGATTTGGCTTGTTGAATGTATTATTACAGTTTTTCATGCGCTATATTATAACCTCAAAACTAACCTTAACTTAGTCGCCAGAGATAATGCCTGTCAGTGTCGCGATGTGTCTTTTATCTTAAATGATTTTGAATTTATCTTTGATGAAAAATGGTGAAACCTGATGTTGCTCGCATTTAAGGGGGTTAAGAGAGGACAATCGGTTGCTGAAGTATCTAGGAAATACAAAGTTCCTGAGTCAACTATAAGAGCAAAAAAATGCAATAAACATGCAACATTTTTTTTAGATTCGCATTTTTCACGTAAATCTGGTGTCTTTTCAGAGTTTAACGATTGAATTCTATCAATTAAATACCAAATATTGCTTCATGAATTAATGTGAACGAATATCTCATTCAAACACTTGTTTTTTATCCTTAAAAGTCGTCTCGATTTTTTTGTCCGCATTAATACCCACACTTACTCTATAGCACTTTCTGATGGTCAAAGTTAGTAACGATAGAATCCTCAAAGAATGTGGTGTAGAGGAGACACTCTTTGACAAGTGTGAAAGAAATTTGTTGAGATGGTCAGGGCATATTAATAGCAAAAGATGAACGACTGATAAAACAATTATATCGAGGTGATGTAAATTGAAGCGTACCCAGATGCAGAGTGAGAAAAGAGTGGTTGGAATGTGTGGATGAGACCCTAATTCGAAAAGATATAAAAAGCCATGGAAGCACAAGAGCTTGCATTAGGAAATGTATGGACGTAAAGGACGCTAAAGAGGTATACCAGGACAGAAAATTGTGGCGACAAATAATTTATAAGAAATGCATGATGGCGAGTGTCAGTGGAGTGAATGACTCCTGAAACAAAAGACTCTCTCCAAGTTTTCAATAAAAAAAAAAACTTATCTTCACATTTTTCTCAAAGGTTAACGGAAAAATAATTTTCACGTGGAGACAGACTTCCTAAGCACATACGGTCAAGGCCTCAAAATTAGTTCGAGACGAGTCTCGTTTTATCATTGGCGCTGAAAAGGTAATCGGGATAGACGTAAACGACACGTAACCGACCGGTGACAATTTATTCAGGAGATAATTTATTACGATACGCTTATTTGTGCAAGCACTTTCGACAAATTACAACATCACTGATTACTAGGGTGGTCGTAAAATGCTTTGGAAGTTTCTTTCTCCAATTTGCTTGTATGCCCCCCCCCCCCTTCACCCAACTTTTGTTTTAATTCACAACAAAATACATTGCTTTTTACCTGAAAATATTATTTAAATGTCTCATAAGCCCCATGAAGTTTAAGACGTATTTCCGAAAGGAATAAAATACGTTTTTGTACATTTTATTCAGAATTGTCAATGTTAGGTGTATCGAGTTGACCCACAACATTTCTCTTTCAAATTAGCCATATAGAATACGAATGAAAAAATACTGTTTGACTCTCACCCCCATTAGTCTGTTCTATAGGGTCCCAAAAACCCCATTATTTGAAAATTGAGTTTTGCGAGTTTTCGGCGCTTAATATTTTTTTGCGGTTTCGTTTTGTACAAAATAAATTGTTTAAACAATTTATTATTTTATATAGTTTTTTTTCGTAGAATATAGTTAGAAATTCGCTATTTTTTTCAAATTACAGTTAACAATAATAATTGGTTGAATAATGTAATATTTATAACAATAGTCTCTTCAAATAAAGCTAGAAACTTGCAGTTATTTTGGAATTTTGCTACTTTTTGCCCATTTTTAATCAGAATGAGGTGATAATTGAATCAAGTTTAAAAACATAATTGTTCAAAGAATTTATTATCATAAGAATAATATTATCATTAAATAATGCTGGAAAATTGCGGTTTTTACTGAAATTTTCCACTTTTTGTCGACTTTTCACATGGAGTGAGATAATAATTGATGCAATTCAACAAACATGATGGTTTCAATGAATTATTATTGTTTACAACTATCTTCTTCTATAATAATGGTAGATAGTTGCGGTTTTTTTCTGAAATTTTAAATTTTTTGTCCACTTTTCACTTAGTAAAGTTACGTTTTTTCTTATATTTCCAGTTTCTCTTTGACTTTTTAGTAATGAACAAAAAATAAATGAACACCAACAAGGATGATTTTTTAAGTATTATTCCATTTTTTCTGATTAAATTTTTTTCTTACTCGTATCATGTTTATTTATTATTTTTGCATAACTAAAAAGTCCAAATCAAAGTTGAAAATTTCAGAAAATACTCGAACTAAACACGTGTTAAACTTCATGGGACTTGCGAGACCTTTAATTAATATTTTTTATACCCATTTCTATGTATTCAAACAAATTGGGGGTGGGGGAGGGGGTATGCATGCCTGAAAATTCGAAGTAAGCAAAATTTTGACCAGTCAAATCCCGACTTTTTGTTTGTCAATAATTTGCAAAGCAAGGCCACTACGATCTTGAGATTTTTAATTTTTTTAATTTGTTTAATTTTTTCTGTAAGTGCAAAAATTATGGTGAAACTTCCCAGAAAAATAACGTTTTTAAATTACTAAATGAAACTTTTATTTGAAAAATTTGTTTAATTTTTTAACTGTATTCTCATGAGCTTGAAGTGAAGAATCGAAGTATTATTTTTAATGCAATTAAAAAAATTTATCTGCTCTAATTATTAAATTTCGAGATTTTAGAGGTTTTTGAATAACTGAAAAAACCAACTCAAAATTTTGTTGTAAGTTTTGAATAATAATGGGAAGATTGTCCACTTGAAGCTAATGAGATGTAAATCAAAAATGTTTTAAAATGTTTAAATTAAAGTTTCATTCAGCAATTCACCATAATTTGTAAACTCATAGAAAAATAATTTAATAATACAAATTTTTTAGATCGTGGTGGCTTGCCATAATTTTGGCAAAAAATTGTAGATTTATCCTGATTAGAAAAGGCAACTTTTTTTATAATCGGGATTTAATTGGTGAAAATGTAATGCTTTCGGCCCACCCTACTGCTGATTATTACTCGTCGTAAAAATAAAATCTACAAATGCACGTGGCTCAAATCTCCTTATCCTGCGATTAATTGTCGTAATAACGGTAAAATTATCAATTAATAATCTGGACGACAATATTGACAATGAATTGCATTTAATCCACGCATCGTCATTTATTTAATCAAGGTCACGATCTTGAGGTTCGCACGCGTCCTCACATTAGAGGTCACCATTCGAGATTAGTCGAACCGAGATTAATTAAACATTGGAAAATGATATTTAAACTTTTTTTTGTTCTATTTGTATAATGCCTTTGTCCTAATAATTTTTGGACTTTGCCTTATCAGTTATGAAATTCTTAAGACTAAATTAATTTTATCTATTGGAGAAATAATTTCTATTTCTTGTGTCCATTGTTCATAATTACAAAGGAACCAGTTTTTTCCCGAGAAATTAATTAATTTTTAATGAATTGGGTTCATCGCTCTTTTCATTAGTATCGCAGGTATGAGCAAGCTAAAATTGAAACATGTAGCTGCAAAGTAACTTATATTATTATACCATTAAGAACTTTGTTGAAATTTTCTTCTCTAATAATCTTTGTTTTTATTTCTTATAAAGAACTTATTTCAAAATAAAGAATTTCGAATTTGAATTCTTATAAATTAAGTTTTCTACAACAGAAGTATTAGAAAATGATAAATTTCAAATTGATAAGTTCAAAATCATTTCACTTCAAACTAGAAGCATTCTAAATAGAATATGAGGATTAGCAACATCCACAAATGTAGACGCAATCGATAAAAAATAGTATTAGTCAGTACCATTTGATTTTAATTTGAAGATGATTTCAAGTTTGTGAAGTTTCAAATTTTAACTTTCAAATCTTTCAAATGGTAAAACGTAAAATTTAAACGTTTTTTTAAGGCTGCCGAATTGTAAAAAGCGATATAGTTTCAAACATGAACTCTAGATTGGATGCACTTAAAAATTACAACGCTTTTTATGAAAAAATAATAATTTCACATCCGTATTTCTAATTAAATTTCTGTTAATGTTGACAATTTTGATTTAGAAAAGCTTTTCAGTACAAAAAATTAAAATATTTAATATTTCGAAGGATTAAAAATATGATTACTCTTCTTTTTTTTAGAAAAAGACGTTATAAAATTTTTTTTTTTAAATTTTGTGATTTTAGATTGGCTGATTCTAGAATTAAGCACCCTTATAGAGATTTTCATCTTTTTACATTTTAAAACTTTCAATTTGAAATTAACATAAATTGAGTGAAAAATTTATAATAAACAAATTCATAACATTTAGAACACCAAAGTTGATCCGAAATGATGGGAATCTGAATGTTTAATCAAAATTCAAACTAGCTTTGATATTGAATTTATAATGCTGCACTCTTTTTTTCTAAGAATTATTTTGATAATTTTAACTTTTGACTACCATTTTTGAAAAAAGCCAATTTTCCTGAAATAAATTCAACCCAAAGGTATTCTATAAAAAGGCCAGCTGAATCGTTTTCTTCAAAAACTTGATTTTTCGATTCCATTATAAATTTCATTTTTTTCGTATTTCTTGTCAACGGCGATACCACGCTGAAAACACCAGTTCCCGTTAGATCACTGAAGTTAAGCAGTGTTGGGCGCGGTTAGTACTTGGATGGGTGACCGTTCGGGGAATACTGCGTGTTGTTGACCCATCGTGGGTGTGGTGGAACCCACACTGGTAGTATTTATCCACCTAGAAACACTACCCGAATCGGGTAGTGAGGCAATGAACTTTCGAGTTCGAAATGCTAATCAATTTTTTTTTTTTTCTTGTTCTCGATATAATTATTTTAAGTAGAAAAGCTTGGACTGTTAAAAGATTTTGAATACTGCTCAAAAACATTAAAAATAATAATGTTTTGTGTGAAAAGCTAACATAACCTAACATTGTCCAAAGTTGTAAATATTCTTCGAAATTTAATTGTTTTTTTTTTGTATTCAAAATGTCAATTCCGAACAAAGAACATGAACATAATCAAAAATTGTAGAAAGATTCTAAATCCTGGTTAAAGTATAAAGATTTGTGTTCAAAAATACTAAATTTTGGTGTAAAACGCCAACATACTCTAAAATTGTCCAAAGTTGTGAACCTTCTTCGAAATCTAATTGTTCTTTGTATTAAAAATACCAATTTCCGACAAAAAACCCTAACATAATCCAAAATTGTTAAAAGATTCTTGAATTTGCTTAAATTTGAATGATTTTTGTTTGATAATTTTCATTTCCAGTGAAAAAAACTACCACTACCTAAAATTTCTCAAAGTTTCAAGTCTTCTTCGAAAGTTTATGATTTTATATTTAAATAGTATGAAAATGCTAATTTCCAATGAAAAGCACATTCATGAAGCACTTATAATATTCACAATAATTTATTAGATAGTTTGTAGATTTCAATTCAGCCGCACAAGCGTATTAAAAAGCACAAATATTTCTCAATACGAATAAGGCTTTCTATAATTTTTCTTGATAAAAGAGATTATTTGTTGATTTAATTTTTTTAAATTTTTAATTTCACAAAATAAAGGAATATTAGCGAAATGAATTGCTCAGTTATTATTTTATAAATTTTGACTACCCTCCCAACATTGATTGCAGCTAATTTACTAAACAATTTTAAATCATTCCTGAATTCTTACTAATAAATATTATAGTTCCTAGTCTATAGTCTATAATAAATTATGTAAATAGTAAATGGGTATTTATACAATCGAGTTTCTCGTATTCCTTGAGTTAATTTTATTTAAGAATCTAGCTGGATAGTACAGGATATGTGTTTTAACTGAATGCAACCTGCCTTGATGTGGGAATTAAATCTTTGGGCTCTAAAGGCTTTGTTACTAACAATGTGCGATATATTCTCGAGGTTGTCAGGCTATCTATTAGTACGGGAAATATGTAAACTTTTGGACTCTTCATTTCGCAATTTATTTTATCACTCGCAGCAATCGCTCTCGAATGCTGAGTTTGTTTTGACGTAAATTCATTTAAATCTGAAGTTGACTTATTGCCCATCAAGTAAGTGTGAGTTGCTGTTCACACGCCTCCAATTCCGATAAGTTCTAGTTACTAGAGAAAAAATTACACGTCACGGAATATTTTACCAATAAGCCGTGCCCCCAATTCATAAAGCATCGCTTTTATCAAAAAAGACGACGCGCGTGAACCAATATTAGTGGTTGCTATCATTATATTCTTTTCAACACTTTTAAATGGCCTAAATCTTATTGTACAGCCGAATTAGGATTTCTGTTAGAACAAATTGGTGGCAACCATTTTCTTATCATTGTTCTTAAGGACGTTTGTGGCAATTATTAGTTTCAGTGAAGAAATACATGGAAAGGCGTAGGAAATGATTTGTAAAGAATAAAATTATCTTTGAAATGAGTCATTATCGAACCCTCTGCAACTGATGGTTTAAACGCTATGAATCTGTTAATTAACGATACGTTTGCTCTTTTACGTCTTATTTGTATTGAATTTTCATTGTTTTAAAAACAATTTTAATCTAATTTTACTCATAAGGTAGGTCATAGAAAACCTGGGAATCAGGAAAAAGTCAGGAAATTTTATTAGTCAGGGAAAGTCAAGGAAAAGTCAGGAATTTTGAAATAAATCTTGCAAAAGGTTAATAATTGTTTTGTAAAACATTCTTTATTAAAACTGTCACAAGATTAAGATTCTAGAAATTGATTATCAATGGTCAGGGAAAATAAAAAATTGGGCAGGGAAAAATTAGGGAATTTTGAAAATGTAGTTTTGCGGCCACCCTGACATAATATTCTTATCGCAGTAATTCATTTGCCTTTCATTTCTGTCTCTTTTTTGGCAGTTGCTTTCTTCTGAGTTTATTATTAGTTATTATTTGGTTAAAAATTGAACGGTTTTGTTAGAAATTCGGTTTTTGTTGTGTCGGAAATTGAACTATTTTGGTATAAAATTAAATTTCTGTTGAAAATTAATCTCTATTAAGAGCATCAGACCGGAAATCTGAAAGACCTGGGTTCGGATCCCAGCGGAGCTAGAGAGATTTTGTTCACAGCTTATAAAATTAATAATCAATATTCAACAAATATTGATTATCGACCATGTAGACAAAAAAGATTAACATATATATTTCGCTAGACAAAAAACCATAACATCAATTAATTAATCTCGTTTGGTTGAAGATTTAACTATTTTATTGAAAATTCGTCTTTCTTACTTGAATTTGACAGTTTTTTATTTACAATAATATTAGACTCTTGTTTGGGTGAAATATTTACTGTTAAATTATTCGCTGAAAATTGATGTACTTTGAAAATTGAAAATTCAACTACTTGGATTAATTAACCTTCTTTGTTCAAATTTTGTTTTGTTTTGCTTAAAAATAATTTCTTTATCTGAGAATATAACTTTTCCATTTTTGGCTGGAAATTGATCTTTCTTAGTTAAAATTCATATTTTTTTTCGAAAAATAATCATCTTGGTTGAAAATTACCTGCTTTTTTTGAAAATTCAACTGTTTCACAGAAAATTGGGCGTTTGGATGAAAATTTCAACTATTTGGTTGAAACTTCGTTTTTTTGGTGCTGGGTAAGTTCATAATTTTAGTTGAAAATTCATCTCTTTTGCTGAAAATTTGACTACTTTATTGAAAATTCGTTTTTCTTTTTTAAAACATCAATTATTTTACTGCAAATTTAACTTTCCTATTTCTGGTGGAAAGTTTATATTTTTTAGTTAAAAATTCAACTATTTTTTGTTAAATTCCTGTATTTTGTTGAAAATTCATCTTCTTGGTACAAAAATAATTTTCTTGGTTGAAAACTGGTCTTTTTGGTTTTGAAATTCATCTCAGTTTTTATTCGCCATTATTATTAATAATAATCTATTATTATTCTCTATTATACTCATCTCTATTGGTATAAATTTCATATTTTTTGGTTGAAATATCAACTATTACTTTTTTTGTTGAGAATTCATCTTTTTAGGTTGAAAATGCAACTATCTGGTTACAAATTCAAATATTGTGTTCAAAATTTAATTATTATTTTGTTGAAAATTCAACTCCTTGGCTTAAAAATTCAACTACTTGATTGAAAATGCAGCTGTTTTTGATTAAAGTTCATTGGAAATTCGACCATTTAGTCAAAAATTCATCTTTATGGGTTGAAAATTCAACTTCTTGGTTAAAAGTTCAATTATTTTGTTGGAAATTCAGCCTTTTTGCTTCCAACTTCAACTGTTTAGTTATAAATGAAAGTGGTTAAAAATTATTTTATTGTTATTGAAAATTCATAATTTCTGTTAAAAATTCATGTTGTCAGGCCTAAAAGTCAACAGTTTTCTAAAGCATTCGACTTCTAAGCCTAAAAATTCAACTATTTGGTTAAAAACGCACGTTTTTTGGTTGGAATTGAAGGTTTTTTGTTTAAAAATCAGATCATATATTTGAGCATTCATTTTTGTAGGCAGAAAACTCCAGTATTTGGGTAAAAATTTCAAAGGATTAAACAAATTTCAAGGAATTTCCAAGGATTTCAATGATTTAATGGGACTTATAAAAAATATCTTTTATAATGACCTTAATCGTTCTTTAAAACGTTAATCTTCTTATTCTGTTATTTATATCAAATAATTGGAGATATGTGCTAGTAATTTAAAAAAATTAAGTTTCTGATAAATATTTTTCTACTAGATGATTCAGCTTTTTATACGTTTTAATTTTAGAGGAGTATAGTTCCCTTATTGCTTATTTCATGTTATTTTCTTATTTTAATAGCTTCTGATTATTTGGTCATTCGGCTGTCTCGGGTAGTAAGTAACTAAATTGTATTTAATAAGACATGGCTTAAAATATTTCGAAAAATTACGTGACATTGGCGAAAGATGTGTCACGTAATTTATGGATGGCCCCTTATCAAAAGTTTCAATAAGATTCGAACTGTTCAAATTTTAATTTATTTTTCAATCTATCAGTTTCGTACATCAAATTTCATTATTATACTTTAATAATTACTAAAGTATAATCAGACCTATTTAAGATTGCATCAATGAGATTTTCACTCTTGGATAATTCATTGAGCAATGAAAATTGTTTTCCCAGTGATCATACATATATACAATGAAGATATTCGCTTGCAAGATCTCAGACGTTTTTTCATCATGAGATTGTAAATTACATTTTGAAACGTAATTATTATTATTGTAAAATAACTGCGAATCGTCATCAATTTCGTAATCAAAAGACGTTTGTTCACGCATGCATGAAGATTTAGTCTTTAACAACTGTTTGCATTATTATTGAAAGAAAAGTACTTCGTTTCTATATTTATAACATATCAAAGCAAATAATAGTTCATTTACCTCACAAGGAAGCAACGGTTAAGGCAACGGTGAAACGATTATTTGCACATTTACCAAAAATGTTAGATCATCGTGTTTGCTGAGAAATTATCGTCACAGAATTCTTCAGAATTAGAATTGCGTAAGTTCAGTACGTTGATATAGAAGGTTCTTAATAATTGGTTGAAAAAATAATTGAAATGGTTTCATTAAGAAATTTTTGTACTCTAACTCGAGTAGAAAATAAACTTCCAAAAAGGACACATTTTTTGCGAAGATTCAATTTTAAGTGCCTAGGTTTCGAATGTGTTCTAACCATTTCAACTTAAAATTAAATGGGTAAAATAAATACCGAAAGAAAAGGCAGTTTTTATCTCTTTTTATTTTTTTTTTTTGCAACTCATCACTGATTTTGACGGTTTTTATTGCATTAAATAAAGGAACGGAGATTTGTAATCTATAATTAGCGATTGGCTTGCATTTGGCCAAATATAAAAACTTAAGATTTTGATGAAATATTTGATGATGAATTAAGGTTATTAGGGTGAAGACACGCCTTCCATTTGTCAAGTAGATAATTAAACTAATGAATGAGCATGATTAATGATTAAAGATTAAAAGTTTGCAACTTTGCATGTATTCAAACGTGAGATAAGAATGGAACAAATGTATCAGCATATTCTATTTATATTTTTTCATCAACACAATTACAAAATAATGTACAAATTGAAAAAATGTTAGTACTGAAGCATTTGAAATTGTATTTTATTGATTTCAAAACCTCTCAGTTTCAATAAATGCAAATTTTTACTATAATATGATGCAATCTTTCAAATTCTTGCAAATTAGAATAGTTGTAAATACGGAAGTTTAAATGATTTTATATGATGCAAACTTTCGAATTATTACGAATTTAATTCACAAGTTTAGAAACTAGAAAGGTTTCCAGTTTCATAGGTCAAAGTTGAAATTATTTTTTCTTCCGATTCAAAGATGAAAATTTTTTAAGTTTTAAAAGATATTGAACACTTTATGATTTCCTAAGTTTGAATTGTCTTATTGGCAAATTTTAGAGAATTATGAATTAATTTATTGAAATACTCACAAGTGAATCATCATTGTTACTAATTTTTTAAATCATACTTTCACTTTCGTTATATTCGCTTAACTAGAAACATAAATTTCAAGTGGTAAAACCGATATCAAATCGGAAGCATTCTAATAAGTCGAATAATTTTGAATAAAATATTGAGATTGTGCTATTCTCAATTCATTAGCAAATACTTTCAGATTGTATAATATTATTTAATATATAATATTATAATATTATATTATTTAATATTGAAAATTGCGGGGTAATTTCACTTTTAAATGGGAGCTTTGAAAGGAAAATTGAAAAAATACCTAGGCAACATTCAAAGTTTTCAAAATTGATCGCTTTCAAACTCAAAGCGCTTAAAATTGAATAACAGTCTTCTTTTGTATTTAAAATATTAAAATAAAAACTAGTATACATTTTTGGGTGAATATTTTGCATTTCTTCTTGGCCTACTAATATTATTTCATTATTTGTCTCGAATAGTTTCATTCAAAGTGTGAATGTGTGCGGAAATCTTGAGTTGAGAAATGATAATGTCATAAAGATAAATGTGAAATGTGACGTCATTTTTCATCACAATTGCACGAATTTAAATGACTCTATTCCAACAGAATAGGGGTTCATAATTCCTCCTCATTACAACTTAGCATGAAACTATCAAATGATATATTATGTGTTATGTAATGTGTTTCATGGGAGGCAGCGTAATTTAGGTAGGTAAAAGAAAAAAAGTTCAAAAATCCATTTTTTTCCAAAAAAATAATAGGTAAAATGTATTTCCTAACAAAATTTTACTACATAATTTTTCCATAAACCCCCGGAATAAGTGGTTTTATTTTGTTACTACCTTGGAGATGGTCAAGTGATTATTAAATATCAATTTACAGAAACAGGAAGCGCGAATAGATTTTCAGAATAAGATAAACGAACACATAGATAGGGCAACTTGGGAGACGCTCAGAAGCAATAAAGATATAGAGGGCGCGTGGACTTTTTTAAAGGGATATCATTGTGAAAACTGCGATTGAAGTGTGTGGTATGGCAGTGGTAGGAAGAAAGTCTGGTGATGCGTGGTGGAATGATGAAATTCAGGCAGCCTGGCAAGAAAAGAAAAAAGCGTACAAGAGAACATTAAACATCACAGGTCTTAGCGATGAGGAAAGATAAAGATAAATGAAGAGATGAAGATAAAATCTGAACAGAAGAAGAGAGGAAAATACAAAACGACTTTGAAGGAATCATGAAACTATTATTTAAAGAGATGAAGGAAAGTAAAAGTAGAGAGTTTGTCAGCATGAGAAACAACAAAGTTGAAATGCTATATGATACAGACGGGATAGTAAATGCGTTTAAAGACCCTTTCAAAGAATTATTATTAGGAGGTGAAGCTATAGGGCAGCACAACTCTGCCGTCTTGATGAAGAAACGTATGAGAGTTTTTGAAAAAAAAGTACTGTTCTTGGGTGAATCGGGCATGCTCTATTTATTAAAAAAAAAAAAAAATGGCGAATTTCAATTATTTATATGCAAAACTGTATGTATGCCAGATATTAATAGACAAAGTCGCCGAGAATCCTTACTAATAAACACATCTGCGCAGATGTGTTGCCGAATACAGGAATCAACCTTCAAGAACCTCCGAGTTTCCTGCTAGAGAAACTTAACAACTACAAATATTCCAAAAAATTGATAAAAGAAATAAAATTATGATGTAATTCTTAATTTATTAATGAATCACATTTAGGTATTCTATAATTATTCCGGATAATTATCTGATAAATTATAATTAATGATAATTATATTATTAATAAACTAGAATTATTTTTGTTTGGCTAATAAAAAATGCAAGTGTGCTATTGAAAAAAAGAATCGATGGCTCAAAATTACACTCGAATCCAGATCGAATCGGACTACAGAAAGACCGAGGTTCCTCATGAGCAAAACACAATCCCAAATCCTGGAATTCGTGTAGATATGCTACGATTTCTGCGAATGTATTGTTTCTTCATCAGGAATTCTCGAAAATTGCTGTAGATATGTTAATTGAGACCTAATTATCTCAAGATTTAATCAAAATTTTTAATAATTATTGGCATAGTTGAGTTCGTCTTTTCATTACGAATACAACCATATAAAAAACTCATTTTTGATAAATATGCAGTTGTACAGTTTCTTCATCAGGACGGCAGAACTGCGATATAGAACATAATGCATTAGAAACCCAGTTGAAAAAGTCTATGTCACTGAGGTTAGAGATATAATTAAGAATTTGCAAAACGATAAGGCTGCTGGTGTTGACAGTATTAGCACTGAAATGCTTAAATACGGTGGCCAGTATATACCTCACAGGTTGTGCGAGTTGATAAATTTATGTATCGAGATGGGAGAAATCTCAGACGATTGCAGAAAAGCAATTATCGTACCAATATACAAAAGAAAGGGAGATAAAAGCAACTGCAACAATTACAGATGTATCAGCTTATTAAGTGCCGTAAGTAAAATATATTCAAAAATACTTATTCGTAGGGTAATAAAAATAACAGAAAGAAAGATATGGGAAGTCCAAAGTGGATTTATGCCAGGAAGATCGTGTACAGATCAAACATTTAGCGTAAGGCAGATCACGGAAAAAGTTTGAGAGTAGGAAAGAAAGTTTTCTGTGCATTTGTTGACCTAGAAAAAGCATTTGACAAGGTGAATAGAAGTAAACTTTGACAAGTCCTTAATGAATACGGAGTCAATGGATGGCTCCTACGACCAATACAAACAATATATGTATGTAGTAAAGCGAGTGTAAGGGTTGCGTTGATGGGAAACTGATTAAACAAAATCATGGTGTTTGAAGGAAAAGGTGACAAAACAAAGTGCGGCATTGTCCTAAATGATGAGAGACTAGAACAAGTTCATAAGTACGTATATCTGGGTAGCTTATTCACTAGCGATGGAAAGATAAATGAAGAGTTAGATAGGCGCATGAATGAGAGTAAGAAGGTTATCGATAAAGCAGGATCCATTCTTAGAAGTAAAAACATATAAAAAAAGCTAAAATGGCAATACATAGTTCTATATTTGTACCGACTGTACTATACGGTAGCGAGACATGGACCTGTCAAGAAAAGGGCAGGAGTAAAATTAACGCGATTGGCATGAAACCTCTGTGCATAATATGCGGGAAAACACTGATGGACAACGTGAGAAACGAGATAATCCTCAAAGAATGTGGTTCAGGTGAGACACTAGTTGACATACGGGAAATAAATTAGTTAAAATGGTTCGGACATGTTGAAAGAATGAAAGATAAACGACTGAGGAAATAAGTGTATGAAGGTAAAGTAAATGGCAGAATTCCCAGAGGCAGACTGCCGAAAGAATTGTTAGAATGTGTGAATGAGACCTTAATCCGAAGAGACATAAGAAGGCATAGAAATACGAGAGCTTGTATGAAAAAATGCATGGACGTGAAGGAAGCTAGAGAAGTATGCCAAGACAGAAAAGTGTGGCTCTTTTAAGTCTTAACCAATGAGAACATTTTGATAGGAAAGTATAAGATTTCTCGACGGATAGATTTTGATAGAAATTTGCGAAATTTTCTAAGATAGCATTTGATGCAAGTTCTTCGAGAATAAGATTTGTTAGAGTATCGATGAGACACTGTTGATGGAAAAGTATACGATTTTAAAAGACAGAATTTCATAGAAATGCCCAAGATTGTAAAAGATAGGATTTAATACAAGTTTGGTGCCATTCAGGTTTGATAGAGTGTCAATGAGAGCCTGTCGATAGAAATGTGAAGAATTCTTAGATGGATAGAATTTGATAGAAGGTCTATCAAATATACTGATAGATTTGGATTCGTGAAATTCGTTCGATTGTATTCAAATCTTCTGATAGAATTTGATTCATGAAATTTGTTTGATTCAATTTGATAGGACTTCTTTTCGACAGGTCTTGACTTAAACGACAAGTGCCTGGCTTACACAACATTCATATGTAATTTTTTTTTTTTTTGGTTATTAAGAATCCTACAAATTGTACAAAGGGTGAGGTTCGTCGCGGTTAGTCGGTAGGTAGAGATAAGTAAAGGACTCGGGTCAAATTCGACGAAGACTTTTTTTCGTGACTGCACGACACTGTTACTCATGTCAATCAATGATTGACTCCTGATGAACCCTGCCATAGACTACAATTCACCCTTAAAGAAAATTAAATGCTACTGACGGGCGGAACCGTCTAACGTATGGGGTCTAGAAGAGTAGTGTAAAATCAGATGGAATGTTAGAGTTAGATATAATTTGGTCTTCGGATCGCGCGCTAGGCTGATGGTCGTGTGGTTTTCGACGATGGTTTTGAGATCGAGCGATGGCCTAATATTGTTACGTCGACTGTCGACGTTGTGATTGAGTTGATTGCAGAAGTAGATGTGAGTCTGGAATTGGAGGATGAAAAGATCCTGAACTCCAAGGAATACCCTGGACAGGTGAGACGAGGAGCTGGAAGAGCACATGTATGACCTTAGAAAGGGTGAAGGAGGTCGGGATCTGCGAAGACCAAGTAATCCAAGAAAAAGGACAGACAGACGTTTGTGAAAAGTTGAATGAAAGTTGTGCTCGCTGAATATCTTGCCACATGTAAACTCAGTGAACGAAGGACAGTGTAATATTTTTGTAAATTCAAAAGTGATCATGTAATTTGTCCAATCCGCCTCTCATTCGATTTTTGAAAATTGCAACGTCCCGGCCGGTCACATATAAACAATGTGTTTTATCTGCTGTCATTACATATATATTAAACGATTTGACATATTCATCACGCACTAATCCTTTCAATTATTCCAAAAGCATAAAAGGTCATCCATGACCTCAATTTTTGATTCTCACAGCCATACCCCACCTCGCGGACTCGTTTCACGGTCGGTTGTCGGTCCATTATTGAATTACGTGATTCTCACATACGTCGCGTACTTGTATATTGCTCGTTCTTGCAAGAGAGGAAGCGATGCATTTTCCTATAAAGGGGACCGGCTCTTATTCGTCTCGACTTCTCAAGTTCTCAAGTCTTAATTGTAATTGGCGCTTTCTAGTTTCTACTAGCAAACTGCTTGACAAGAACACTTAAGAGGATACTGATCGCTTCATTGACCTTCGCCTAGAACTAGAATAAATTAATTGTTTGGGATACTTAATTCAATTTTAAGTTTGAGGACCACATGATGTGAGTGGGTGAGATCTAAAATAGTTTCGAGAAATTGAATTAGAATTTGAAATGATTCAAAGGGTGAATAGTGAATGGTGAACTGTGAATGGTAGTGAGGCGTCATAAATTGACATCAATTGGCGCTAAATAAATCGTTTCTCGTTCTGAGTTGTGATATTATTATGTGATTCAAGTCGCATCAATTCGAACTTTCGTGATTTAAAAGTTAATTTAAATTTGATTAATAATGAGGCAAATATGTGACTAACTTAGTTATCAATATCTAGTCAAAATTAACTGCCCTTTCTGTAGAATTTCACTAATTTGCATCAGTGTCTCGCGGGAAATTAGTATTTATGAAATAGAATTCTAATATAACATCTAACATTTCGAATAAGACTTTAATATTCTAAAATATTTAGATTCTGTTACTCTTTTCACAGGAAGTAAGCATTTTTAAACAAAAACAAAATTATGGAAATCTATATTGGAACTATATAGAAAAGTAGTGCATTACGATCCTACAAAAGTATAATTAATTTGGTGCCAATTGATGAAAGCCTTCAACTCGAGCGTTAGCAAAATTCGATAAAAAAATTCTTATTCACATAGCTTTTATATTGTTGCGAATGCCAGTTTTTACAAATGTTTTTAGAAGTCTTAAACGTCTCTCAAATTTTTTCAGCTTTTTGATTAGCGTTCTTCAGGCGATAACTTATGATTAATGGACACCTGTTTTCCAAAAATAATTTTTAAATCTACAGTAATGATGACAGCATTGTTTCAGGTGTTTGAGGCTTTACTATTGGTGAAAATACATTGAAAAAATTGGATGAGTCTGGAAAATCCTGTATGTAAGCAGAGTAAATTTCCGAAAATTTGAGTTTTGTGTTTTTGTTTTGAATTAAATTTAGATTGATTTACTTTTTTCACATGAAATAAGCATTTTTAAATAAAAATCATCATCACCCGATTTAAAAAAATTTTAAGTTATGTTAGCATTTTACTTCGCAAATGGGTATTTTCAATAAAAAATTATGCAATTTCAGAGATTAACATTTTTCAACCATTTACGTTTTTCGGATTTGTTAGCGATTTTTTAAAACAGAAATTGACATATTTTGCAAGAATCATTAAATTTTAAAGGTTCTAAATTTTGTAAAAATTTTAGGTTACCATAGAGTTTTAGGTTATTATTTAAGGATATATTAACGTTTTTCACAGGAAATTGATAATTTTAAACTAAAAATCTTAGATTTTCAGATCATTAGATTTTGGAACGTGTTAGTGTTTTCGGCGAAAACTGACAATTTTGTTAAAAAATCATTATAATTTCAACAAAATTCAGAATCATATACAAATTTGGGATTATTGGATTTGGATTTACTATTATGTTTGGAAATGTGTATTTTTAGTAAACAAATATACATGAAAGAAAAGTCACAACTTTTTTACTTTGGGTTATGTTTGACTTATACACCGGAAATACTGATTTTTATTTAAAACCCATTAGATTTCAAAGAAGATGTACAATTTTTGAACAATTTAAGGTTATCTTAACGTATATCATCGAAAATTAGTTATTTTAATACTTAACGGACACTCATGATTTTTTTTTCAGCCCAAAATATCTGACAGTATACTTGGAGGTGTGTTGATTTACAATTTAGAACAATTTCTTGTTATGATATGTTAGTGTTTCTCGTCAAAAATTGATATATTTAATTAAAAGATCATAAGATTTTTCAGATTATCATTCAGAATCATTAGATGACAATATGACCGTATGGTAGACATTTTTTCTAAATCCGAAAAAAATTTCCATTAAATCAAAGGATTTTATTTGTCAATACTTTAGAGGTAAAAATCTTTAAAATTTGGACGTTTTAGAAAAATTGGTTAAATGAAATTATGTTGCCTTAAAAATCGAACGCTGTAATAAAAATAAGATCGTTCAATTTTGAATATACATATATGCTTAAATTGACTTAAATATACAAAACAAGTTTCCTCAAAGGGAGAATATCAATCTGGAATATCAAGCAATGTTATTAGAGTTGAGGAAAACAATTCAGAACGGATGATTATAAGAATAATAAGCGGGTAATGCTATGAATGAGATAAGCTTGTTATGATTTTTGTAACTACGAAGTATGGGAAAGTGCCAATCCTCAGTTTAAAAGTAGTATTACTCAGAGGATACAAATGGTAGTATATGTGAAATAGGGTGGGTCGAAAAAAAAATTATGGAAATCAAAATGGGAACTATATTGAAAAGTAGTGTATTAGAATCCTAAAAAAGTATTATTAATTTGGTGCCAAGTAATGAAAGCCTTCAACTCGAGCGTTAGCAAAATGTAATTAAAAGAATTCCCATTCACATAGCTTTTACATTGTTGTGCCTGCCAATTTTTAAAAATGTTTTTGAAAGTCTTGAACGTCTCTCAAAATTTTTCAGCTTTTTGCTTAACGTTCTTCAAGCGATAATGTATGATTAATGGACACCTGTTTTCAAAAACCAATTTTTAAATCTACAGTAATGATGACAGAATTTTTTCAGGTGTTCGAGGCTTTAATATTGATGGAAATACATTAAAAAAATTGGATTGATCTGGAACATCGTAAATGTAAGCACAGTAAATTGTTGAAAATTTGAGTTTTGTGTGTGTTTTTTTTTTAATTATATTTCCCAGACTTATTACAGTCTTTCTTGTGTATTTTTACCCGTAGCAAAGCCACAAACACCTGAAAAAATTCCTTTTTCATTCCTGTAGATTTCAAAATTGTTTTTTTTTTCCCACAGGGATCCATTAAGGGCATGTAACAGTATGTAATGTAACAAATGTTATGTTATTATATACGGCGGCTTTGCAATGAGAAAAATGAATCAATGGTTCTGAAATTTTGGGAAATGCTTTAAAATATATAAGAGCGTATCTGTCTAGCCCACTTGAGTGTTTATTTTGTTCAAAAATGCAATTTTATTAATTCGATTTTAACAACGGCACTAAAACCCTGTTCTCAATTAAATTTCATGTTAAAAATTAATAAAATTGCACTATGTAAACAAAAGAAAAACTGAAGTGGGCCAAATAGATGTGCCCTTAAATATTTTTAACAATTTCCCAAAATTTCAGTACAATATAATAATTTTTCTAATCATAAAGCCGTTGAATATAATAATATGTACAGACTGTCACATACACCCTTAAACATAAATTATCGCCTCGAGAACATCAATCAGAAAGGAAAAAAATTGAAAAGACATCTAGGACCATCAAACACATTTTAAGAAATTAACCTACACGAAAATATCAAAATTCTGAAAATAAGAATTTTTTAGAGCACATTTTGATTTTTGATTAATTACACTGTCACCGAATCCTGATATACTACTTTTCCATACAGCTCCAAATTCGATTCCCATAATTTTGTTTTTTCGGCCCACCTTTAATGTAAAAGTCCAATTAGGATGTTACAGTTTAACTTGAATATGTATAACAAAATTTTACTTGTACCATTTAAGAATCAAAATCTTACTACTTATTTCATGATGAAATATATTTAATAATTCAAACTTTATTATTTCAAATTTAATTATTATAAATAATCTTTCAAAATTGTTATTCAAAATATAGAATCTTTTGATAGTTCGACTTGTTCAAAAATTGAGGGGAACAATTTTTCTGTTTAAAACTTAGATTACCTCTTTTTTATTAACATTTTTTTTAATGTAGTCATACTTTAAATTCAAAAGAAGTTCTAATTAAAAAAAAAATGGAAGAAATTAATCAAACTTAAAGTCAGTCACACTTGCACGATGTAAAAATTGAAATTTTTAGTTTATATTAAGAATTTTAAGCTCAATGTTGAAAGCATTAAAATGTTTAAAACCTTTTTAAAATGGGAATATTTGAACACTTTTATTATCTAATCAATCATACTTTTGAAGTTTCGTAGTTAAGAACCCTAATGCAACTGACGGCATTCTAATTTTAATGCTGAGGGGTGGCAGCTGGACCAGGAAACCGGAAAATGACCGAAAATTCTTTGAGCCCGGGAAAAAACCGGGAAATGACTTTGAATTTATTCTTCGAACTGGAATTTTACGTTTTAGAAGAAAAATCTTTCCAGTAGCTTAAAATATATCACAAATTGCACGCACATGATATAATACAATTTAAAATAAGTTCAATTTCAACTTTTGTTTTAATTTTAAGTTCAATTGTTAACTTTCTCAATTATGAAATTACTCAGTTCACAATGTGTAATTGTAAAATCTTTTACTTTAAAAATTTTTCATTTTAGATCCTCATTTTTAAGCGTAGATACATTTTTAATTTGAAGAGTTTTAAAATGTAGTTTTGAAGACTTAGACAATTTAAAACTACAAAAGCGTTTTAAATTGGAAATTTGGGTAAAAAACGTTTTAAGTGAATAAACTGTAAATGTAAATTATGTAATAATTTTAAAAATGGAACTGTACAGTTCGAATATTGAAAATGGAATAATAATTGATTTCACAAGAAAGCCTTTATTCAATTTTAAATCCTATTCAAATATTGATTCAGTGTAAAATATCCCATTTTTAAACCATTCGATTTGAAATTCTGTAATTAAAAAAAAAGAACAGTTTTTTAAATATTTAGCAATATTTGACGCTTTGTTTAAAAGTAGCAGTTAGAAATTGAATATTTAAAACAAACAAAATTATTAACTGAATTCTTTCAAATAGAAAGCCTTAAATCTTTAAAAGTTTAGACTGCTAAATTTAAAATTTGAACGATACAATTTTAATTGTTATATTTAAACAATTTTTTATTTGTCAGTGAAAGTGTTGAATTTTGATGTATAAATAACAATCGAATAATTAATCATTTATTTTAAAACGACATAAAGGTAGAATAATTTACCTTTTAATTTAAAAAGTGTTTAGTTCAAACCAAATTTTAATCATTAAATTTTTGATATTTCTAGTAAGTTAAAATTGCTCGAAATTGTATTATTTTTAACATTCACAAATTTATTGATTTATTCTTCAATTTTGATTTTAGTGCATTGAAACTGAACGTGTGGATTTACATTTTTTATTAAGAAATATTTCAACCGTTCAGTATTGATAATTATGGCATTTAATTTAAGATTGTTTGATTGAAAATTATTGACATCTCATTTCATTATATAAATAATTCTCATTTCCATTACAATTTTCTGAATTACACATTTTATAAGCTTCAATTCAAAAAGTTTAAAATTCAAAAGAGTTCCACTTTGATTGCTTTAATTTGCATTTCAGTTTTGATTACTTCAAATGAAAAAATGCGCAGCTTTAAGAGTTCGAATTTAAAAAAAACGTGAAATAACCGGGAATTTGTATCTCTATCAAAGCGGTCAACCCTGCATTGCTTTAATATTTCAATTATTTCATAAATCCAAAACAAACTGTGTTTAAATTTGAAAATTTGAAACGGATTAATATCAGAGATGTAAAAATTGAGAATAACCAAGAGCTTCATAAAAGAAATCAAAATTAGTCACTTTGGACCCTGAACTAGTTTTCATATAAATCCTTATTGGAATAATCATTCTCATTATGATTATAAATATTTATCAATTGAAAGCCGTTGACCCTGAATTGTTGGTTGACAGTTGAATTCTTGAATGGGTTGATATTAAAAACAGTATATAGTTTCAGTAGCGAACCATTCATAAAATTAAAAATGTATAAATAGTTATGGACTATGGAGGAGTTGAAATTATAGATTGGAATGTCGATTTTTAACCTCGCTCAAGATAATTGACGAAATGGTGCCATGGACCAATCATAAAGTGTATATACTGCAATTATTCGTAATTACGGTGGTATCGGCGAACAAATTATGCATTGTGAAAGGTACTACAAGCCGGCTGTTTCCAGTTGTAATCACCCTTGAGAATCCCTTGAGAGGAAAAGGTTCCAGTTTTGATTGACGTAATTTCCATATTTCATGGGCGATTGCCCATATTCGAAATGTAAATTAAATTTTTTTAAATATACATACTATTTTTTACTCATTTTAAATGTAGGGGTCTACAACACAATGGTAGGGTGGCAGCAGTTCAGGGAAAGTCAAGGAAAAGTCAGAGAATTTCTAAAAAAAGAAACTATAAATAGCCATTAAAAACAATAAATCTTAAAATTGTGAATTTTTATTATTTTTATCATTATTATTTTTGAGAGGAAAAGGTTCCAGTTTTGATTGACGTAATTTCCATATTTCATGAACGATTGTCCATATTCGAAATGTAAATTTTTACTCATTTTAAATGTAGTGGTCTACAACACAATGGTAGGGACAGGGTGGCAGCAGTTCAGGGAAAGTCTAGGAAAAGTCAGAGAATTTCTAAAAAAGAAACTATAAATAGTCAAAAAATAATCAATCTTGAAATTGTAAATTTTTATTACAAGTTTTAGAAGATTTGAATTCTGGTCTTCAAGTATTAGAGACCAGGGAAAATGAAAAACTGGTCAGGAAAAAATCAGAACGTCCAATTTATTTTAGAAAATTTGAAATTAAAAACCTTTTACACAATCAGGTAGATGGACAATTTGAATATCTAGAAAAAAACACGCGCGCGATTATTATTCTTTTTTGTCTCATGCAATTTTTAAATATATAAAATCATAGAAAAGAAAATTGAGAATCATATTTTTTTGATAAATTGATGAAAATTAATGTCTTAACCTCAAAATTTAAATGTATATTTCTGTTGTTGTTCGAAATTGTAAGTTTACTTTTTGAAGTCAAATAATTTTTTTGATAAGGATATGTCCCAGGTCTACCTTTGAGATCAAAATTACATAATCTGCAACATGGTATAGAAACTTGACAAAAAAGGGCGTTTAATTATTAAAACAGTAAGCGCTAATCACAAAACTGTCAAAGGAATATTTGTTTCTTTAAATGTAGTTATTTGCTTATTTGTATTTTTTATTTCAGTCGCGTCTTCATTTAATATTATTTAGCAAATTGTTTTGTTCAAGAAAGGACTAACTCAAAATAATTATACGCATTATTTCTAAATAGAATAATTTACAAAAAAACGTGACGAATTGAATTGTAAAGAACAATATCAAGGAATAGAATCAGATTCTATCAACTAAAATTGAACGAAAGTTGCGACTTTTGCCTAAAGCGAAATAAAAAACAAATATGCAGATAACTACAATTAAATACGCAATTATGACCTAAACTATTTTTTTATTATTTACTCTTTGGGGTTTCTTCTGAAATTTTGACCTTTTGTTGGCAATTCTAAAAAGTTAAAGTTTAAGTAATTTTGAACTTGACTGCACACCTAGAATATCCTCGAATAGCCGATGTCCAGTGAAAAACAACAAGAAAACCAAAAATTGTACCAAAAATGTAAATTTGACGACTTTGAATGATAATCAGGAAAATCTTATGATTAAAAAAATTATAATAATTGCATTTTTAATCAAATACATTAATTTTATGTCAAGAAGATTAATTGGTTGCTAAAAAATACAAACTTTGAAGTAAAATGATGAGTCTTTAACCAAAACAATTACTTTTTAAGAAAGTAGTTCAACTTTTGACCAAATAAATTGTATTTTCAACTAAAAAAGATGAATTTTCAACAAAAAAAATTTAATAGCTGATATTTCAAATAAAAAATATTTTTATTTTGAATCAAAAACAGTTGAATTCTGAAAAAAAAATGTCAACAAAATAGTTTAATCCTTACTCTAAAAGATGATTTCTCAACCAAGGATTAATTTCCTACCAAAAAAGACAAACTTCCAACAAAGTGGTTACATTTTCAACCAAAGAGATGAATTTTGAACTGAAATGATGAATATTCAACCAAACAAGTAAATTTTCAATAAAGTATTTGAACTTGTAAACAAGTAATTGAATTTTCAACTGGAAAACGATGAATTTTTAACGACAAATATAATACTTGATAATCAAACTAAAAAATATATGACGAATTTTCAACCAAATAGTTGAATCCTCGGCCAACAAATATTTCAATTTTGAACCGAACATTTTCAGTTTAAATGAAGAGGATGAAATTTCTACCAAAAGAAATGAATTCTTAAACCAAAAAGACGAGCATTCTACAAAATTATTGAATTCCAAATCAAAAAGGATTTTTTAGTCCAGAATAAAAAAAAATTAAATATAAATCTGTATTATCTGTGTTGTAAAAAAATTAGGCAAATTATAATTTGAGGGGAAAAATAATTTTAAATACAAAATGAAATTTTCAAATAACTATTTTTTTTTAATTTTCCTTGTCTATTTGCCTTCAGGTTATATAAATATAATTTTTCTAGGTTTCTCGAGAAAATTCTAAAGATTTTTAAAATCTCCGGTATGAGTATTTAAAAAGATTTTTAAGGCATTTTGACGCTTGGAAAAAAATACCAAATATTTTGTAAATGTTCGGAAAACTTTCAAAGTTACAAACTGACTCTAGTTATTCCTAAAATTGATTAAAAATGTTCCGGATTTATGTTCGAAAATTTTGGAAATCTTTTTTAATATTTTTAAATCTTTTCAAATATTCTCTCAAAATTAATTTGTTACAATAAAAAATAGCTTTAAATATTTCCAGGAATCTTGAGAATTTTTTTTATTATCTTGGAACTTCTCAACATATTCAAAAAAATGTATTTCAAAATCTTCAAAAATTACATTTTTTAAATTTTTTATTATTTTTGAAAATTTTCAAAAACTTCTAAATATCTTTAAAAACGATTCGAATTTTCCCTAAAACATTGAAAAAATTCTGAAAATTGAAAAAATTTGCCTTTGAATCTGTCACATTCTTTTTTGATAATTTTAGAAATCTTTTGGAATGTCTTGAAATCTTTTTAAATATTATCTCAAAATAAATGCTATAACATAAAAATTTATTTGAAATTTTCCGAGAAATCTTTTAAAAAATTTGTATTTTCTAGAAATGTTTTGTTCGAAATCTTCAAAAATCTTAATTTTGTTTCAAACAAAATTATTTTTTCGTCCTTTCAAAACTTGCAAATATCTCTTGAACTTATTCGAAAGTTTTGTTTTTAATTTTGTAACCTTGCTCAACTGAAACCTTTGCTTTCTTGCCTTGGACATTCTTTTTCGGAATTTTAGTAAATCATGCGAAATATTTTTGAATATTTTCTTCAAATGATTTTTTTTTATAATTCGAATTTTTTCTGGAATCTTATGACAAAATTAGTTATCTTGAAATCTTCAAAATCCTTGGAAATTTTCAAAATTTTTAAAAATCTTCAAAAATCTACATTCTTTTTTAATTTATCGGTACCGGTAATTTTTTGTTTACCAGCACCAACAATTTTTTTAACATTATCTATAGTCTATACATTTCGTAAACTAAGATATTCTAAGTTTTTGTTCATAATTTCATTTTTCTCATCTCTTTGAATCTTTGACAAAGCTTACAAGTTGTAGTCTGGTACAAAAATTTTGAAAATAGAATTATTTTCTAATATTAAAAAATAATCAAAATTACAATTTTCTCTTTCGTCAATAGTATTTAGAAATATTCAGAAATAATTTTTATCGTCAAATCGTATTACTTATTTTGAAATTTTGATTTACTAAATTGATGGTGCAAAAAATTCTTAATCTTTATTCATAGATAAATACATGTAACTTCATTTAATATGGCCAAGGTGTTATGAGTAGAATCCTGTTGTCATTTTTAAAACATTTGGTCAAATGTTAAGAACAGAATTGTTGCCTTCAATAGTAAATAATTGCGATTTACGAAATTCTCGAAAATTCAAAACAAGAAACTGAAAATAGCTACTTAAAGTCATGTCCTCGCAACAATGAGTGTGAAATTTTTGATAATTTCGTTCCTCTCATTTTTTTTAGACAGGATAGATTCGTAACTTTGACGATTTTAGCAAATAGGATCCATATATTACACTTTGTTTATTTTCACAGTGAGCTCGGTATTTCGCACTTTTGATAAATCCTTAAACAAAGATGATAAGCCTCATTACTAAAAACATTATCTTTCAATGATAACAATAAATTATCTTTCTTTAATTATTTAATCGCTCTCGGTTAGCCTATGCGTTCTCCAAGGTTTTTGGTTGTTGAAAAATATGATACTAATGATAAACAAATTTTTAATTTAGCGAAGGCCTAGATCTCTGTAAAAAAAATTTTTTTAAACGATTGTTTCCAATGACAGATAAGTGAACTAAATCCTACAATTCACGTTTCAAAAATGTACACGTGAACAAATAGTAATTATGAATGAATGCATAATTAACATGGAACATATTAAATTTAAAAATTCTTCTGGTTATTGTATAGTGACCTCGTCTGTGAAAAACGGTTTCTTTAAATTTTAAATTATCTTGGCTGCGTAAATGGAATTATTCATGATTAGGTTTTATTCGTTTGAAAGACACAATTCGAGCATTTCCATTTTCAAAAAAGTAAGTTAGCACAGCTGTGATAAAATGCATCATTCAAACCGATTTATAATCGTGAGATAAATTAGGCGGCGCAAGTAATTGTTAACTTGCAATATTTTTAAATGAGTTTTACAGGAAAAACTTCATGGAATTTTCAGTTGAATTGTCACATTTTCAAATGGGAATAATATTTTTTTTATTTAAATTTGTATTGTAGTAATTTTTAATAACAAAGCTTCAATTTATAAGGAATACAACATTTTTACTCTTTTATTTTTTACAGGTGTGAACTTGCAATGAGTTATTCATTTTAGAACTTGTGCTAATCTTTAAAAGTTTAAGTAATATTTAAATATTGAGATTCAATCTTTAGCTCTTTCAAATTTGAATGACTTTTATTTTTAAAGCTTCCAAATTGCGAAGAATTTGTAAATTGCACTATTAAATTCACATGAATGGATGAGCTTTTAGAGCATCATACATTTCAATTTATCAAATTTATTATTTTAGTCAAATTAGGCAGATTTTAACTTTGTGGGAGGTTATAGATTTCATCTTCAATGGTAACAGCGTTCCAATCTCGAATGTACAAAATTTGTAACATCCCAATTTGAGCTCTTCAATTTTTCAACATCTAAAGTTTGACTTATTTCCGAATGATATTAATTTGCATGCTTTTAACATTTGAAGTTTTCAACTTGATTACAATTTTTCCCCAAAAATTAGTATTTTGTCTTTTTTTTTAATTTCATTTTAAAATCTTTTCATTTGGAAAATGTTTTTATAAAAGTACATTTCATTTTTAAAATGTCTCCATTTAGAAGCCTTTAAATTTTCGTATCCCAAATATTTGATTATTACATTAAAAATTTGAATCACTTAATTAAATGTACATAAATGCCATCGCTAGACTATAAATAAACGCATTGTTATAACAATAAACAGTGAATATACTGTAGGAATTGTGGCACGTGTCTTTTGAAAGTGCTACTATTAGCAACATCATATTCATTCAAATTAACCGTTTGCTTTTGGCACTCATATTAGTTTGATTTTATTTATATGCTTTATTTATATATACTCTCAATCCTTGTAAATGTACCATTTTTTAATATTGAAATTGGTTTTCACTTGATTAAAATTCTAGTTATTAGCACTTAAGGCCTAATTATGCGTTTTTTTTGTTTGCAAAAGCGAAGAATTACAAACCTTTATTTGGTCTGACTTGGGACAGTGTACCGAAATTTCGGTACGAATAGCCGACTTTTTGTGTAGACATACCTATATTTGTGCCGAAATGTTGGTACATGTAGACATTTCCATCTAAAAATGTACAAGTTTGGACGATTCAAGTTTAAACTAATGATTAATTCCGGACGGGGCTTTAATGTTAAATTCTATAATTTATAAAATGTTATTGAAATTATTATTTGAACGCTGAATTGAATATTTTTTAATTCTGAAAAATTGATATAAATTGAAAAAAGAGAGACTCTATAATACTTAAATCTTCAACTGCGATTTTGAGTGTTCTGAATTTATAGTCGGTCAGGTATTAAAATGCTTTCTTTTTTAAATTTTACAATTATGAATTAATTAAATAAAAACCTAATCATTTTGCATTTTGTTAACATGACGCTATTCCAATTTGAACCTTTTCTATTTTACAATTATTTAGTTATAAAGGATTTTAATTGAAAATTCTATAATTTATAAAAATTTTAATTTGAAACGACGGAATGTTGAACGTTTAAATTAAAAATTCAGTTTCAGACAATTTTGAATGATTAAGAATAAAAACAAATGGTTTTGAATTTTGTTGCCAAGCCATTTATCCAATTTCAACCTTTTCGATTATACAATTATTTAGTAATAAAGAATTTTAATTGAAAAATGTATAATTTTGGAAAATTCAGATTTGAAACTGTGACATTATTCCAATTTGAACCTTTTCTATTTTAAAATTATTTTGCTATAAAGGATTTCAAATAAAAATTGTACGATTTGTGGCCATTTAAATTTGAAACGACAAAATGTTAAACGTTTGAATTTTAAATCCAAATTTTTCAATTGCACTTATTTTCAGTCACCATGGATTTAATTTTGACGATTTAAAGAATAATTTTATTAACTGAATTTATTTATATGATAAGTGATATAATAATTACGCAAAGTGGAGCATTGAACATTTCACTTCCATTTCCCGCGGATTTAGTTTTGGGAGGTCAGTCCACGTTAAGTATAGAACCAACAAAAAAATTCCAAAGTTCCAAATTGATAAAGAGAAATTCTGATTAAAAGTAGCCCCTAATTAAAAATCTCTCAGAACAAAAACTCACCAGTATAATTTCTGTTGGACGCCATATCGAAATTGTGTTTCTAGGAAGTGATTGAAAGACAAATTCCAGAAGTGACTTTGAACTTCCTTAAGGGGATGTGGTTGATTCGATAATGAACAAAAGTGTCGTTGCACTCAAATCGAAGATTAAGTCAGACACTAAATCGTAGACTCACACAAAGCTGCTGATCTTCCTACTCATTGTTTATACATTGATTAAAAAAAAAAAAACACTTTTAGATTACTGAATGATCCCGCAAATAATGACATAAAATCGAAAGTTGCAGGCTTGCGGGTCGAATTAGAAGAGAAAAAAAATTACCGCCGATCGAGCCGGCAACAGCTTTAATTGTTCAAGGTTTGAAAAGCTGAAACATTTTGACGTTTGTCGCAGGCGTGGCGTTTGTCAGAGAGAGAGTCTTGCCAACTTTTCGCAAGCAGAGCGCAGAGTAACGTTGGCGCTAGCCGGCGGGTGGTTCGACTCAAACTGAGACTGAGGAAGGACCCTACGATAGCGATCGCGTGTCTACACTCTGTTTCGACGACGTCATGTCGTTATGTCGTAATAAAAGAGTGTATTTTAATGTGGAGGGGCGCACTAGACGTCACAAATCAGAATATTACAATATTACCATTCTCCTTTCAGAGATGAAAGATTCGAGCATCATAAGTAACAAAGTGCAAAGCTCTAATTGCAAAATTGACTGCAATAACTTTTCGCGAGACGGTTCTCTTGATGGCGATGCACTCCAGACAACTGAAGGTGAAAGCTCTCATACAAAGGGGTGCGTGGTGCGTGTAATCGTAATGCAATTCATGCAAGAAAAACCTCTCTTTATCTCATTATCTCATTCGTTTCTTATCCACTTCTTCAGTTTAGTTTATTATTTTTCTTATTTTCATAGAAAAGAAACCAGTTTTCTTCAGATTTTCTTCAAACAAGTCCAAATAGACAGAGATGCCACACAGTCACTTCTAGACAGTTTTTTAAAGGAAAGGATCACTTTAGTCGCTTTTCTTCATCTCGTTTTTGATTTTGTTTAAAAAGGAAAATAAAATCTAAGAGAACTAGTTAAAGATACAAGAGACATGGGGGGCTCTGAATGCAATACTGATCATTACCTTTTAGTCTCCAAAATGAACTTAGGGCGGGTATGGAGCAGAAAGAGAACCAAACAAACGGAACAAACGCGAATCACGGTTGAAACCAGAAGTGCGAACAGATTTTCAGAATAAGATAAACGAACGCATAGATAAGGCAATTTGGGAGCCGCTTAGAAGCAATAAAGATATAGAGGGCGCTTGGACTATGTTACGGGATACCATTGTGACAACTGCGACCGAAGTGTGCGGTACGGCGGTTGTAGGAAGAATGTCTGGCGATGCGTGGTGGAATGATAGAATTGAGGCAGCCTGACAAGAAAAGAAAGAAGCGTACGAAAGAACGTTGCACATTACAAGTCTTAGCGATGAGGAGAGAAATAGGCTCGAAAATGATTACAGACACAAAAATAGGAAAGCTAAACGACTAGTCAAGGAAAGTAAGGATAAAATCAGAACAGAAGAAGAAAATAAAATAAAAAACGACATTAAAGAAACCGTGGAACTACTATATACTCAGATGAAGGAAAGTAAAAGTACAGACTTTGTCAGCATGAGAAGCAGCAAAGGTGAAATGCTATATGATATAGACGGAATAGTAAACGCTTTAAAGACTCCTTTAAACAATTATTAGGAGGCGAGGATATAGGACAACAGAACTGCGATTCAGAACATAATGCATTAGAAATTCCAGTTGAAAAAGTCTGTGTTACTGAGGTTAGAGATATAATTTAGAACTTAAAAAACGGTAAAGCTGCTGGTGTAGACAGTATTAGCGCTGAAATGCTTAAAAACGATGGCCAGTACATACCTCACAGGTTGTGCGAATTGATAAATTTATGTATCGAGATGGAAGAATTCCCAGACGATTGGAGAAATGCGATTATCGTACCAATATACAGATGTACAGATCAGATATTTAGCTTAAGACAGGTCACAGAAAAAAGCTTAAGAGTAGGAAGTATAAACAGAAGTAAACTTTGGGAAGTCCTTAAAGAGTATGGAGTATATGGAGGGCTTCTACAAGCAATAAAAATAATATATACAGGTAGTAAAGAGAGTGTAAGGGTAAATGGGAAACTGGGTGACTGATGGTTCGATATTATGCAAGGCGTGAAACAAGGATGCGTTATGTCCTCGTGGTTATTCATCATATTCATGAATAAGTGTCTAAGAACTGCCCTCTTCGACGAAGAAGGTGTAGATCTCGAAACAGTACAGATACGTGGGTTAGCTTTTGCAGATGACAAGATTGTTATGGCAGCATCAATCGAGAACTTACAAAGAATGTTAAATAAACTGAATACAAGCATGAAGAACATGGGCCTCAAAATTAACGTAAATAAAACAAAAATCATGGTGTTTGAGGGAAAAAGTGAGAAAACAATGTGCAACATTGTTCTAAATGATGAGAGATTAGAACCAGTTGTCGAGTACGTATATCTGGGTAGCCTATTCACTAGCGACGGAAAAATAGATGGGGAGTTAGATAATCGCATTAATACGGGTAAGCTAAGCAGGTTATCGGTAGAGCAGGGTCCATTCTCAGGAATAAAAACATATCAAAAAAGCTAAAACGGCCATACATAATTCTATATTCGTACCGACTGTACTATACGGTAGCGAGACATGGACCTGTCAAGAAAAGGGCAGGAGTAAAATTAACGCGATTGGCATGAAACCTCTGCGCACAATATGCGGAAAAACACTGATGGACGAAGTCCGAAACGAGATAATCCTCAAAGAATGTGGTACAATAGAGATACTGTAGTTGAAATATATGAGAAAGAAATCAGTTAAGATGGCTCGGTCATCTTGAAAGAATGAAAGATGAGCGACTGACTAAACAAGTGTATTAAGGTAAAGTAAATGGCAGAATGCCCAGAGGTAGACCGCCGAAAGAATGGTTAGAATCTGTGAATGAGACACTAATTCGAAGAGACATAAGAAGCCATAGAAACACGAGAGCTTGCATGAAGAAATGCATGGACGTGAAGGAGGCTAGAGTAGTATGCCAGGACATAAAAGTGTGGCGGAAAATAGTTTGTAAATAGAGTGACAATAGAGTGAATGACGCCTGAAACAAAGACCTTGAATACTAGTAGGCCCAAGTGGGGAACCACACATAACAGTTTTGTGAGTCTCTTCACTTGGGGTGATCGTTAGAGAGATTGATCAGCAAACTGGGTCGGAGCAGTGTTGCGGAACAAACATTTCATTTGAATAAATAACTCGAGAATTCTAGATCAATCTAAAATATCTATCTTACACCTATATACCTATCTACCTTATACCTATATACTTATATACCCATCTACACACTACTATTTCCGAACCGAGCAAGTCACGCCTACCCCGAAAGGGAAATGGCTTAATGGTATAATAACAGCCGCCAAACAAGAAAAGTAGTAACTGCATTGTGGATGTGTCTCCTGTCAACCCTCAGTGTAGGCCTCAGAGAAATTCTCACAAGCATGACAAGATGCTCGAGAATATGCTCGACCTCTATATGCTTTGAGAATGTAATGAACATTTGTGGGAATTTTGAATTAGGATTTGAAAAATCGTATTTTCCATATTTATTGATAATAATTACATTATCTGTATTTCGCGGGAAAATGTATCGCTTCAAATTGGAAAGGGCGCTGAATTTAAATGATAAAAGAAGTCTGAGTAATAGAAAACATATTATTCGCATTAACCAGTGCTTTATTCAGGGTTGCTAGAATATTCCACTTTCTCAATTCTTCTAAGTATAAAACCAACCATACACTTAGAAGATTAATAATGATAATGCAAAAAAATGCATCTTAATATATTTTAAACACGTTATAATTGGTTTTTCAATTCAAACGATCATTTTTCAACCAAAATCAGACAAGTTTAAATAACAGAAGAGTAAATGTTCAATAAAAAAAAACGATTTTTCAACAAAACAATTATTTTTATGGAACAAAATTTTTATGCCCAAAAATAGAATAGTTCAATTTGCAGTTAGAAAAGTAAATTTCAAACAAAAAACGAGTTTCCAACTAAATGAATTAATTTTTAACTAAAAAGAAACGAATTTTCAAATAAAGAAATTAATTTTTAACCATAATGACGAATTTTCAACAAAAAAATGAATTTTTGATCAAATAGTGAAATTTTCAACCCGAAAGATGAATTTTCTGTCAACAAAAAAGACGAATTTTCAACTAGATAATTTTTTTTCAACCAAAGAAATGGATTCTGAACAAAAAATAGAATAGTTAAATTTTCCACCAAACATATAATTTTTTAACGAAAAAGATTACACTTCTATCAAAAAATGTAATTATTTCATACAAAAAATGGAATAGTTAGAGTAAATTTTTAACTTGAATGATGAATCTTCAATTAGAGAAATGTAATTTTTAACCAAATACATGAATTTTCAACTAACAAGAAAAATTTTCTACCAAGAGTAAAATAGTTAAATTTTCAACCTAAAAAGGAACGAATTTTCAAGAAAATTGTTAAAGTTTCAACCAAAGAAATAAATTTTTAACCAAAAAGATCAAGTTCCAACAAATGAGGATACTCTTCTACTCTTGAATTCTATCAAAAAAGATAAATTGCTGACAAAAAATGGAACAGTTACATTTTCAGTTTAAAAAATTAATTCTGAATAAGAAAAAACTCATTTTCAACCAAAAATATCAATTTTCAACTAAAACTAAAAACCAAAAAGTTGAATTAGTCACCAAGGAGATTAAATATTCTCCTACAGAATTCGAATTTTCAATAAAATACAGGAATTTTAATCTGAATATTTGAATTTTCAACTTAAGAAGATCAATTTTTAACCAAACATGTATGAGTTAAATTTTCAGTTACTACCATTAATTTTCAAAGAGGAAACATAATTTTCAACAAAATAATTGAATTTTGAAAAAAATGGATTTTGAAGAAAGTAGTTCCACTTCCAACTGAGTAGTTGAATTTTCAACCAAAGAAGATAAATTCTCAACGAAAAACGAGATATTTGATATTTCAACCAAAAATGGATTTTAATTTTATACCAAAAATATTTTAATTCAACAGAAAAAAAGGAATTTCAACAAACAAGTTTGAATCCTCATCGAAAACAGATCAATCCAACCGAGTAGTTGCGATTTGTTACTATAATAATAAAATTATAACTTCAACTTTCGGTTACCGAAAATTCCCTAACTCTGTTAGGTTTTCCCTGACATTCCCTGACTTCCTGGAATTACCTGGCCTGTAGCAACTTTGTAATTCAAAAAAGTATATGTTTATTTAAATCTAGAATGTTTTGGTAATAATAGAGACAAACGTTTTTGCTGTATAAATGCTCTGTTTTCGAAAGCATTTGCTCAAAATAAATTCTTTGGCATTTAAGAACTCTACTCACATATCGGTCCCTATATCCCCTATTGTACCCTATATTCATTTCTGGTCCCTAAAGTACCCTATTTTCAAGATTTTGTCCCTATGGTACGCGATGTCTGCAGTAAGGTGGTCTAAAAATGCATCGGAAATTTTTTTTCTTGAATGTGTATGCATATCGCCTGGAAATTTGCTCGAATCCGCACAAAACTAAATCCTTTTTTTTTAGATGGTATCGAGAGGTGGCTCATGCCCCGTGAAGTTTAATACGTATTTCCCATAAAAAATACGTTTTTGTGCATTGTATTCAGAATCTTCAATATTAGCTGAATCGAGTTGAAACTCAACGGCGCGATTTTTTCAAAAATTTTCCACTTTTTGTCCAATTTTTTATTCGAGTGGGGTAATAGTTAATTATTGTTAACAGACATCATTGTTCAAACAATTTATTATCATTTTTAATAATGTTCTCTTTAAATAATGCTAGAAATTGCGGTTTTTTTCCGAAATTTTCAACTTTTTGTCCACTTTTCACTTGGAGTGAGTTAATGTTAAATTCAATTTAGCAAAAATAATTTTCTACAAAAATTATAATTGCTCATAACTATTTTCTCCTATAGTAATGCTAGATAGTTGCGGTTTTCTTCTGAAATTTTTTACTTTTTGTCCACTTTTCACTTATTATAGTAATAATTAATGCAAGTTAAACAAAAATAGTTGTTTAATCAATTTATTATTATTTATATCCATCTTCTTTCAGATAAGTCCTTGAAAGTTGCCGCTTTTTTCTCTAAAATGTTCAACTTTGCTTTGCCTCTTTATAGTTATGAACAAATAATATAAATCAGCAGTGAAGAGAATCATATTTCAAACAATCTCTTTTTTTTTGTGAATATATTTTTCTGAAATAAAACATACATTTGAAATATGCTTTAAATTTTCTGCATGGATACCAGGGAATCTCTAGGGTAGGAGGGCGTGGGAGGGCTGATATTAAAATATATGCAGTACCAAATGTTTCTTTCACGTTTTGCGACAAACTTCTTGTTGTAATTCAAAACAAAACGTTTAAAAGTAATTTACAGACTCAGGTTTACATCTCAGGTGGCTCTATTTTAATGCCACTTCATTTTCATGCCACTAAACGAAGTTTTAGTACAACTTTTTTGGATCAAAAAACAGGACCGAAGTGAGAATCAGATTTTTTCTGTTTCAAATGTTTTTGTTTCTTCGTAGCATGGAGTTGCAAGTAATTAAAACAATACTCTGTGCATTATTCTAGTTCGCTAGTATATGTACCACTTTTCAATCTGAAGTTAGCAAAGTAAAATAGTACGAACGATGGCTTCAAAACAAGACGATTTGTTATCATGACAGGACGCGAAAAAAATGATGCTCAATTAAAATGGAACCATAGTTTTTACAGTGAGTTTCCCATATACCCTTACACTCGCTTTGCTATAAGCATATATTGTTTTTATTGTTTGTAGGAGCCATCCTTTGGCTCCTTACTCTTTCAGGACTTCCCGAGCAGGGTTGCAAATAATCGATTAAATTTTTAATTCAATTAGGTCTTAATTATCAATTAACTTATAATACTAATGATACAAATTTTAATTGAGGATTAAAATTTAGTTTCCAATTGAATTTTATTTAATTGACAATTAAAATTTAATGTTCAATCAAATTTTATTCAATTGACAATTAAAATTTAATTTTTAATTTAATTTTATTCAATTGGCGATTAAAATTTAATTTTTAATTACATTTTTTCCAACAAACAATTAAAATTTATTTTTTAATTGAATTTGGTTTAAATTTATAATTAAAATTTAATTTTCAATCGGATTTTGTTCAATTGGGAATTAAAATTCAGTTATTAATTAAATTTCGTTCAATTGAAAATAAAAATTTAGTTTTTAATTCAAACCATATTTGAATTAATTGAGCAATTCAACTAACACTTATGATATATTTTTATCATTAACATATGTATAATACAGGGATGGCCAACGAGAGGTTCTGACGCTTCTCCTTTCCTCCTGTTTCTTCCCCTTCTCCGAGCGCCTTACCAAGAGTTCTCCTCTTCTCGTTTCGTTATACTCGCGCCTTGAGCACGCAATGTTAACACTTAACCCGTAAACGTTTTTTCGGCACCTTCAACCCGTAAACCTGGGTCGTTCACGTCCAGCGCATTTTTCAATAATTTGCACTGATAGGAAAAATCTGAAAAAATTCAGGGATCACAACTGAAGTCTCTACTCAACAAACATGCAAAAGACTTTTAGATAAAAATAAATTATTCAAACAATTTTTGTAAATAAACAAAATAAAGTCGAAGAGATGCTGTGTTTTCTTCAAAAAATCATAACTTTTGATCTAATTAAACAAATTAAAAAATTAAAAAAGAAAATTAAATTTCAAACATGCGCCTTTCAAGAAAAAAATATTAAAATTTGCTACCACAAAAATAAATGCTTAAGTTTTAAAGGTGAATATTGGGATATTTCATGGAAGTAAGAGTTTTCGAAATAATGAAATTTTCGGACCTACAAACGTTTATATTTATTTAAAATGGTTAAAAAAAAGTTAAAAATACGTAGTGTACTATACATTTTTATAACTCTAAACAAAGTAAAAAATTGCTAATTTATAATACTTCCGTATTACACTAGAGTCCCACTATAGTAGTTCCCGAGATAAGGGACAAGGCGGTCCAAGGGGACGAGATGGAGCCGTTTGTAAGGTCAGCGGAGTTGCCATGTTTAGGGTTCGGCGCTGTCAGAAGCCACATGAATGAAAGAGAAGAAGAACGGTTTGGAGAGTCCCGAGATAGTGTGAAGCGATGAAGGGTACTCCCGAGACGGCTACTATAGAGGGACTCTGATGTATTCTAAGCAAGTCTATACTCCTCGCAAACAGGCTTGCGGCACCTAACACAGCAGAAATGCGTTTTTATGTCGCGCTCAGTCACAAAAAAAAAACATCTTTTCCGTTTTTCCATTTTGTCGGTTCCTAAAATACTTGTTTCCTGTCGCGAAGAACGCGCTGTACATCATCAGATGTACGTTGCTCCATTTTGAGTTCTATGACCAAAATTATTATTTAGTTAGCATTAGTATGTTCAAATGCGTTAAAAAAACGTTATAAAGTAAAAAATAATCAAATACTCGCTTGCAGAAAAAACAACCGATTCCGGTAAACCTGGGTCGTTCGTGTCCTCCTCAGACTTCGTTCTATCACCACAAAGAGTAAACGTGAACTAGAGACCTGCCTTCTGGCCCTTAGGTCCCCCTCCTAAATAACTTTTTTTAGGGCAGGGTAAGGTCCGCATCCCTCTCGCAGTCACAGAGTAACTCAGTCAATTAGTTTTCGCTCGGACACGAATGACCCAGGTTTACGGGTTAAGTGTTAACGCAGCTGTTCGCTATCGGCGTCTTTCGGGGCCGTTCGGCTTCGTCCGCCCAGCAGCCGAGGAGACTCGACCCCTCTGCCCACCGCGCTCGCCACATGGTCCCAACGAAGGTGGTAAGAGAGGGGATCACGAACTGACAGATTTTGACTCTTTTGCTCTCGCGTTGGACATCCCTGGTATAATATAATACATTACAAGCACTATACATTGTTTGCATTTTTTAGACTGCTAGTTTTTACCTTTTTTTACATTTGGCTACATATGATGAGAATAGTGAGGGAACTTAGGCGCAAATATTTTCAAATACCAAATTTTAACACTGTCTGACAAATTACAACTACTTTTTGAACGATTTTTAAAGTATGAATATATATTTTCAACGGATTTTCACAAATTTTTAATGTATATTTTTGTTGTTAAAAAATGTTCAAAAAATAAAGAAGTTTATGTATTCGGAATTCATACCCGATTCGGGTAGTATTTCTAGGTGGATAGTTTCTGGTAGTAAATAACCACACCCACGACCGCCAACAGCAACGCAGTAGTATCAGACAGTCACCCATCCAAGTACTAACCGCGCCCAACACTGCTTAACTTCAGTGATCTAACGGGAACTGGTGTTTCCAGCGTGGTATGGCCGTTGCCATAAATAATTGAAAATAATTTTAAGTAACTGTTTAAAACGATAATAACTATTATTCACGTACGAAATCGTTGAAATACAATTATTTACAGTTATTAATAGATGTTTGCAGTTATTCATAATCATTCACATAAAAACATTGAACTCGGTAAGTAAATAATAAAAAATCTGCCCACTACGCGGACACATTCTCATCGCGCGCTACGCGCGCTGCTCGCAAGTTTGGAGTTGGTTTGTTTGTAATGACCCAAATTTTAAAATATGCTTTTTCGACATATTTTGATATAATTCAACCCCAAGATCTCGAAAATAAAATTTAAAAAAAATGTCCGTATGTGTTTAACTTTTTTTCTGCTCGCCGTACCTGGAAAAGTAAAACAGCTACAATCATGAAATTTGGATGAAGTGTAGCTCCGATTGATATCCAGGTCCGAAAGCATTTTGAGCTAGATGGACTATTTAGAAGTAGACTTTCTTGCGTTTAGAAATGTAGAAAAAAAATTTTTACCTTGCTTATATAAGAAAATGTTTTTTGATATTCAAAATACAACAATACTATATCTAGCGTATTTGTTCGCGTTCCTGGGACTCATCAATCGACCTATTCTTAAAACTTTTATGACCTAACAATATCGATTTATAAAGTTTCAAAAAATGGTTTATTCTGTTTACATGGAAAAAACTTTTTTGATATTCAAATCACGGCAATATTACATGTAGAGTATTTGTTCGCGTCCTGCAGATGCATCGATTGACCTATCGATTAACATTTCATGACTCACCAGTACCGATTTATGAAGTTTCAAAGAATGGTTTATTCTGTTTATATAAGAAAAGCTTTTTTGATATTCAAAATACGACAATATTATGTGTGGAGTATTTATTCACGTCTTTGTACACTTTAATTGAACTATTGGTGAACCTGTCATGACTGACCATTGCCGATTTATGAAGTTTAGAAAAAATGTGTGTATTCTGTTTATATGAAAAAAACTTTGTTCATCTTATGGGAACTATGTTTGACATGTTTGTTAGCGTCTTCGAGACACGTCGAATGACCTATTGACGAACCTTCTATAACCTTTTAGGCTCTAGCAATACCGATTTATAAATTGAAAAATATGTTTTTTGTATTGATGTTCAGGTTTTGGCCAGATAAAGAATAAGTAATAAGATGATAATTGTTTATGTCTAACGGCTTGTTTATTTGTTCAAAAATTTTAATACAGTTTCGTCCGTCGACGCCGGACCTCATCAGTTAAAAAAGGCCTAATATTAGATTGAGCATAATATTTTTGGCGCAGCACATTCATAATGGTTTCGTAATAATTTCGTAGTTTAATAATTCATAAGTATGTCCAAATCAATTTTGATAATAATCTTTTTCAAATTATTATTATTATTATTATACCATTAAGCCATTTCCCTTTCGGGGTAGGCGTGACTTGCTCGGTTGGAAAGTAGTGGGATAGGTATATAGGTGTAAAGTAGGTCGTTATATGGTATAAGGTAGATAGGTATATAGGTATATGTGTTATGGTATAGATATTTTAGATTGATCTGGAGTTTTCGTGTTATTTATTCAAATAACACGTTCACTCCGCAACACTGCTCCGACCCAGGTTGCTGATCAATTTCTCTAGCGATCACCCCAAGTGAGGAGCCTCACAAAATTGTTATGTATGGTTCCCCACTTGGGCCCATTAGTATCCAAGGTCTTTGTTTCAGGCATCATTCACTCTATTGTCACTCTGCTTATAAACTATTTGTCGCCACACTTTTATGTCCTGGCATACTACTCTAGCCTCCTTCACGTCCATGCATTTCTTCATGCAAGCTCTCGTGTTTCTATGGCTTCTTATGTCTCTTCGAATTAGTGTCTCATTCACAGATTCTAACCATTCTTTCGGCGGTCTACCTCTGGGCATTCTGCCATTTACTTTACCTTTATATACTTGCTTCGTCAGTCGTTCATCTTTCATTCTTTCAAGATGTCCGAACCATCTTAACTGATTTCTTTCCCATATGTCAACTAGCGTGTCTCCTGTACCACATTCTTTGAGGATTATCTCGTTTCGGACTTTGTCCATCAGTGTTTTTCCGCATATTATGCGCAGAGGTTTCATGCCGATCGCGTTGATTTTTCTCCTGTCCTTTTCTTGACAGGTCCATGCCTCGCTACCGTATAGTACAGTTGGTACGAATATGGAATTATGTATGGCCATTTTAGCTTTTTTTGATATGTTTTTATTCGTGAGGATGGATCCTGCTCTACCGATAACCTGCTTACCCTTATTTATGCGCCTATCTAATTCCCCATCTATTTTTCCGTCGCTAGTGAATAGACTACCTAGATATACGTACTTGTCAACTTGTTCTAATCTCACAACATTTAGGACAATGTTGCATATTGTTTTCTCACTTTTTCCCTTAAAAACCATGACTTTCGTTTTATTCACGTTAATTTTGAGGTCCATGTTCTTCATGCTTGTGTTAAGTTTATTCAACATTCTTTGCAAGTCTTCGACTGGTTCTGCCATAACAATCTTGTCATCTGCGAAAGCCAACCCACGTACTTTGACGGTTTCGAGATCTATACCTTTTTCGTTGAAGAGGGCAGTTCTTAGACACTTATCCATGAATATGATAAATAGCCACGAGGACATAACGCATCCTTGTTTCACGCCTTGCATAATATCGAACCAGTCACTCAGTTTCCCATTTACCCTTACACTTGCTTTACTACCCGTATATATTGTTTTTATTGCTTGTAGGAGCCCTCCATTCACTCCATACTCTTTAAGGACTTCCCAAAGTTTACTTCTATTTACCGTGTCGAAAGCTTTTTCTAGGTCAATGAATGCACAGAAAACTTTCTTTCCTACTCTCAAGCTTTTTTCTGTGATCTGTCTTAGGCTAAATATCTGATCTGTACATGATCTTCCTGGCATAAATCCACTTTGGACTTCCCATATCTTCTCTTCTGTAATTTCCATTACCCTACGAATAAGTATTTTTGAGTATATTTTACTTACGGTACTTAGTAGGCTGATACCTCTGTAATTACTGCAGTTGCTTTTATCTCCCTTTTTATATATTGGTACAATAATCGCCTTTCTCCAATCGTCTGGGACTTCTCCTGTCTCGAAACATAAATTTATCAATTCGCACAACCTGTGAGGTATGTACTCGCCACCGTATTTAAGCATTTCAGCGCTAATATTGTCAATACCCGCAGCCTTACCGGTTTTCAAGTTCTTAATTATATCTCTGACCTCAGTGACACTGACTTTTTCAATTGGGTTTTCTAATGCATTATGTTCAATGTCGTAGTTTTGTTGCCCTATATCTTCACCTCCTAATAGTTCTTTAAAAGAGTCTTTTAAAGCGTCTACTATCCCGTCTATATCATATAGCATTTCACATTTGCTGTTTCTCATGCTAAAAAACTCTGTACTTTTACTTCCCTTCATCTCTTTAAATAATAGTTTCATAATTCCTTCAAAGCAGTTTTTTATTTTGTTCTCTTCTTCTGTTCTGGTTTTCTCTTTACTCTCTTTGACTAGACGTCAATCCTCATCGCTAAGACCTGTCATGTTCAACGTTCTTTTGTACGCTTCTTTCTTTTCTTGTTGGGCTGCCGCAATTTCATCATTCCACCACGCATCGCCAGACTTTTTTCCTACCCTCGCCATACCACACACTTCAATCGCAGTTTCAACAATGGTATCCCGCAATAAAGCCCACGCACCTTCTACATCTTTGTTCCTTTCAAGCGACTCCCAAATTGCCTTATCTATGCGTTCGTTTATCTTATTCTGAAAATCTATTCGTAATTCCGGTTTCTGTAAATTTTCGACCTTGATTCGCGTTTGTTTCGTTTGTTTGGTTATCTTTCTTCTCCACCCCCGCCCTAAGTTCATCCTGGAGACTAAAAGGTAATGATCAGTATTGCATTCGGCCCCCCTCATGACTCTTGTATCTGTAACTAGTTCTCTTAGTCTTTCATCTGCAATAACGAAGTCAATTATACTGCGGTTATTTCCTTTACACCAGGTGTAAGTATGGATCATTTTATGTC
>CAKNXH010060768.1:76971-87958 GCA_932178445.1 Andricus quercusramuli | reverse complement strand
CCTGCTCAACATCAATTAATATCAGCTAATCATACAATATGGTTGGAAGAATCTACAACAATGGAACAAACCAACTATACAGATGAGTTATTCTATAGAATTGGAAATAGAATGGACCAGTATACCAACAAAATTCAATATCTTCTAATTTAATTCTTACCTGGTGAACACCAATTCCATCAGCTAATCAGACACTACGGTTGAAAGAAGTTACAATAATTAAACAAATCAACTATAGAAACGGGTTCTTTCAAAGGATCGGAAATAGAATGGACCAGTATACTAACGAAATCCAACATCTTCTAATTGAATTTACACCTGTTCAACATCAATTAATGTCAGCTAATCATACAATATGGTTGGAAGAAGCTACAATAATGGAAAAAACCAACTATACAGATGAGTTCTTCTACAGAATTGGAAATAGAATGGATCAGTATACCAACAAATCTCAATATTTTCTAATTTAATTCTTACCTGGTCAACATCAATTCCATAAGCTAATCATACAACACGGTTGAAAGAAGATACAATAATGAAACAAACCAACTATACCAATGGGTTCTTTCAAAGAATTGGAAATATAATAGACCACTATACCAAAAAAATTAAATATCTTCTATATTAATTCTCACCTGGTCAACATCAGTTCCATCAGCTAATCATAAAACACGTTTGGAAGAAGACAAAACAATAGCACAAACCAACTATACATATGTGTTCTTTCAAAGGATTGTTAAGGGACAGTATACCAACAAAATCAACATCTTCTAATTGAATATTTGTGATGGTTTGATGAATAAGACGAATTTAATTCTCACAAAAAGATAAGAAATCTGTTTAGATTTGGAAATTGTAACGGGATAAGCAAGGGGGAAAGGAATTCTTTTGCCTTTCAACATCAGCTTATGTTGTATAAGCATTTTTACTTGCACAGGTTTTTGCAGAATTTGTATCCCTTTTGAAAATCGTTTCTTGTCTAGTTCCCGTTTTTGTGGAAGGAGGAGTGATGGAATTTTAATCACGGTGACAGGAATTTTTCAGGATTTACTGACACTCGTTGGAAGTTCACTCATCGGATAGCTACGATCGACGGTGATGAAAGCTTCAATCTCGACGCCGAGAAATGAGTATTAAAAGGGTAGAGGATGATATAAAAGAAAAAAAATGGGAGAACTACTACAAGAGACAATAAACGCATCTTCCCAAGCTAAGGAAAAAGCTCAAGAGGAAGAATTTATCGTACCTTCTTTCAGACTCTATATATATGTATGTATATATATACTTAAAAAATATTTGCCCTTCCAGTCTTTATGAAGCGTCTCTCCTTTATGAAGGAAGATTATTTTTCTGTTATTTATTTTTTCCAGTCATTTCTCAAATCTTGCAAGAGAGAGATCTGCAGATAATATTTATCAGACTGGCCATTTATGAGGAGAGGTCTTTTGAGGTATAAAAAGACTAAAATAATTGTGAACAAGAGAAGACTGTGTTTTAAAGTATTTTGGGTAGCTAAAATTGGTTATAGCTTATTTTAAATTTTCTCTGACTAACAAAATTCCCCGCCTTTTCTCTGATTTCTGGTTTGCTCTAAACTGCGGCCAAATTAAAAAAAATCTTTTGATCTAACATCAAAAGATTTTATGAATGTGTTGCTGATCATAAATAATGTACTATACTCTTGTATGATGTGGTTAAGTTTCCTTTCCATAATACCAATTTGTGGTTAGCTAAGAGATCAACAGGGACACGATACGTTCCAGATGTTAGAAAATAAAAGAGGGTAAAGAAATTGAAAGAAGAAAGGATAACCTACTTTAACAAGTGATGACACATGGCATATAATATCATGTTTCCTTAGAGAAATCTCCATTTTTTTATTTGATGAATTAAATAGCAAATATAAGCCCGAAAATAAAATACTTTTGTCTGTTCTTTATTGCTGATCTTTTACTAGATTTTGTGACATCTCAGTAAACTAAAATGCCAGACAGTAACTGTTTATTGCAAAGCTTTATCCTTAAGCTGCAGTAACTTTTTGCATCGAGTGAAACAAGTCGAACCAGATAGTAAATATTACTGGAAAGTTGTAGCCTAGGTAGAAAAAACTTTATTCTTGGCAATATAAACTCTAGATATATATGTATAGCTGCTATACATGAAAGAAGAGGAAAAAGAGGAAAAATAAGAAGAGAAGAGGGTGAAGTGGTTGGGGTTGTTTCTAGACGCGAGGCGAGGGTTCGATACGAATGTCTATATAACGACGAGCAGCAGCATTTAATGGATGCCTTATGAAAATAAATTAGCAACTCGAAACTTTCCTAAGTGGCTTGTCTGCAACCATGTCGTGTCATATCTGTAACAACAGAGCCAATATAAAAGTTTGCGAAGAAAATTTCATATCTCGGAAAATATTTTTTCATGTATTTTTTTTAACCTTCCACTTTTGTACTTTGTTGATACATTAGTGATTTTGTTTTGTTTAATGATATAAAAGCTTATCTCCACATGGTTCTTTTATCAGAAGTTTTTATTTTATTTTCTGTGGGATTTCAACCCTCAAGTGTGGGGTCGTGCACAAATTACGTAACTGATATACAATCTTTTATACAAATTTAGAACTTTAAATTTGCTATCAGAATGATCTGATTCATATTAGTAAATGAAACGTATTTTTTCCTGTTCATCGGTGAAAATTTAACTTTCTTTTCAAATTGTTGGGTTAGTGCTTTAATGAAAAAGTGGGAATTATATCCCGATGAATTGAGAAAAACACCGGAACAGTGTGCGAATCTTTGTAATTTACATTACAGCTTTGATGTGCAAACCCACGATATTTGCCAGTAAAATGACAATGATCATCATGTTTTTATGATCTTTTTTTAAACTGTTTCTCACAGATATGATAGTTTAGAGCAGACAGAAACTTTGTTTTTGGACTACAACAAATTAAAGAAAAAAAATTTTGAAAGTCACAAAAAATAATTTTCAGACCTATAGAGATTTATGGACCAATGAAGGAAAATGTTGGTTCTAGGAACTTTAAAATCTTAGACAAATTTCTTTCGGTTTCAAATTAATTTTTTTTACTTAAATTTGACTATTCCAGTTGAATACTCATCACTTTCATTGAGAATTCATCTCTTTGGCTGAAAGTTCAATTACTTTTGATTGCAAGTTAATTAATTTTAGTCGAAAAGTCTCCTATTATATGTTTGGTTGAGAATTCATATTTTTTTGATAAAAATGTTATTTTTAGTTTGAAAATTGTTTTTTTTTTTTTTTGGTTTTAAAAATTATTCATCTCTTTCGTTCAGAATTTCATCTTTTTTTGGTTATAAATGCAACTGTTTGGCTAAAAATTAATCTGATTTGGTTAAGAATTTAACTATTACATTGAAGATTCTATTTTTTTAAATAAATTTTTTCAATTGAAAATTGAACTATTGCATATTTGGTTGAGAATTCATTTCTTTTACTTAAAATTTTCAATAATTTGTTGAAAAATTGTCTTATTAATTAGAAAATTTATCTTTTATCGTAGAAATTTTATCTTTTTTGGTTTAAAATGCTACGATTTGCCTAAAAATCAATCTAATTTGGTTAAAAATTTAACTTTTTTGTTGAAAATTCGACTTTTCGGCAGAAAATTAATCTTCTAGGTTGTAAATTCAACTTTTGCTTTAACTATTCAACTCCTTGGTTAAAACTCGATTTCTCAATTACAAATTCAAGTCTCAACTATGAAATTCTTTGTTGAGAACTATCCCATTTTTAATTTTTAATTTACCTTTTTTAGTTAAAAACTCAACTATTTGGTTGAAAATTTGTTTTTTTTTTATTTGAGATTGAAATCTTTCTTGTGTTGACCATTATATTTTTCCTTTACCATTAATATTTTTTGGATGGAAATTCAACTAATTGATTGAAAGTTGAACTCTTTTATTAAAAATTCATTTTCTTCGTTGAAGATTCATCATTTTAGCTGAAAATTCACATCTTTGATTGAAAATATAACAACTTTTGGAAAATTCGTTTTTTTGATAGAAAGGTAATTCTTTTAACTGAAAATTTAACTACTCTAGTTGAAAATTCATCTCATCTTTGGTTGAAAATCCAATTATTGTTGGTGAAAAGCCTGGCAATTCTGTTTTGTGGAAAAGTCTGCTGTTATATTTTAATTGAGAATTCATCTTTTCTGGTTGAACATTTAATTATTTGATCAAAAATTAATTTATTTTATTGAAAATCGAGCAACTTTATCAGAAAGTCATAATTTCATGTTAAAAATGCAACTTTCTTATTAACAATACGTCCATCTGGGTTGAAAATTCAACTTTTTTTAGAGAAAATTCTACTGTTTGATTGAAAATTAAATTTTTTGTCAAAATTTCATAATTTCTTGTTGAAAATTCAAGTGATCTGTAGAATATTTGCCTTTTCGATATTTTTTGGTTGAATTAAACTGTTTTTTACTTCAAAGTCTTTTTTGGTTGAAAATTCAACTGCTTGGTTGAAAGTTGAAAAACTTAATTAAAAATGTATGTTTATGGTTGAAGATTAATTATTTCATTTAATAATTAATCTTTTTGGTTTAACATTGAACTATTTGGGGGAAAAAACTAGTTTATTGTTTGAAATTAACTTTTTTAAATGAAAATTTAATCATTACATTTTTGTTTAAAAAACTATATATTTTCTGTTTAAAAATTGAACTGTTCGTTTGAAAATGTATCTTTTTTAAAAAGAAATTTTAACTTTTTGTTGAAAATTCACGTATTTTGTTGAAAATTCATTTTGTTGCAGATTAGTAATTTTTAAATTTAACATTAATGTTTTTGGTAGCAAATATATCTCTTTGGTTGAAATTTGATCTTTTTGGTTGAAAATTAAACTATTTGGTTCAGATTGATTTTTTTTACTTAAAAATTTAACTATTTACCGAAAATTTTACGTTTTAACAAGTTCTTACTTTTTTCTGTGGATTTTTCAACCATCAAGTGACTGAGGAAATATAAAAATTTCTTCAGTTCCCTCGTGACAAATGAAGCAGGTTAAGGTTTCTACAGATCGTTGACTCGTGACTGACGTTTAATTTGTCGAGTCGATCATCAGGAATAAATGCAATAATAAAGAAGGTCATTAAGAATCCATCGATGCGAACCGAGCAGGGAATTATGTCAAGTTGTAAAAAAAAATGTGCCCGGATGAAATCCTGCTTACGAATAAAAGAGCCAGTATTTTTAGTTCTGCATTATTCCAGCGTTTGTTTCGCCAACTGGTGCAGAGAGAACAACGTAGAGATTGCGGCACGACAAAAACATTTTTCGATGCGAGAGAATTATAGTGGTACTTTAGAAAAGAGAGGCTGTATTTACGTTGACAGAAATTTCGTCGATGAAATATTGACGTCGATTATTCTAATCGTGGCAAAAGTTTCAAAATGGGAGAAAGTATAAAATAGATAATACTTTTAACACCGTAATGGAAGAGAAATTCTGATAAGTGGAGGCGTTTCTGTAAAGTGCTTCTGATTACTGTTCCAAGTTGAATCATGAATTTAAAATTAGCTTTCAAATCTTCCAGTTTATCTATTTCTTGAAAAAATGTTACTATTTTCAAAACCAAATGCTTCTTTCAAATAAGAAGCGAATTGTTGGTCAATTTGATCCCGGAATTGAATGAAAATGATATATAATCTTTTATACAAATTTAGAACTTTCAATTTGCTATCAGAATGATCTGATTCATATTAGTAAATGAAATGTATTTTTTCCTGTTTATCGGTAATAATTTAACTTTCTTTTCAGATTGCTAAGTTAGGGCTTTAATGAAAAAGTGGAAATTATAACCCGATAAATTGAGAAAAACACCGGTACAGTGTGCGAATTTTTGTAATTTACATTACAGTTGTGATGTGCAAGACCACGATATTTGCCAGTAAAATGACAATGATCATCATGTTTTTATGATTATGTTTCTATGATGTCATGAATTTTTATGAGAATCAACTGGCGAGTGTCAATTCTTATATGCAATGATAAGTTGTTCAAACAACTATTCTTACTACTTTTAGTTAAATATTAATTTATTATAAATAAAGAAACTAGAAGGCATTGAAAAAATTATAAAATCAGCTCTTGGAATTCTTTTTGGAATTCATGTAAGAGTACTTAAAAGAAATCAAAACCGATTAACAGGGCTCGAAACGGCTCGAGCTTCAAAAAATATTAAAATATTAAATAAATAATTAAGCAACATTAATTTGAATTTTTCTGACTGAAAAAGATGAATTGTTAACGAAAAATGTAATAGTTGATACAACAACCAAAAAAGATTTCAATTTATTATAAAAAACAGAATTTATTAAAAAAAGACGATTTTTCAAGAAAATAGATTATTTTTCCATAAAATTGTTGAGTTTTTGAGTCAAAAAGACCAATTTTCACAAAACAGTTGAATTTTCAACGAGTAAATATGGATTTAACTTTAAAAACTTAATTTTCATTTTTAACTCACAAATTAAACTTAAATTATCCAATTTCAAGTAAAAAAATTAATGTTTAACCAAACCGATGGATTTTCAACTAAAAAGATAAAATTTTCGATTGGAATATGTTAAATTTTCAGTTAAAAAAAATGATGAATCTTCAACTAGAATGATTGAATTTTTGACCAAAAAGATGAATTTTCAACCAAGAAGACTAATTTCTACCAAAAAAGACGAATTTTCAACTAAAAAAGCTAATTTTCTAACCAAAAATAGAATAATTAAATTCGACTGGAATAATGGTTTCATTTCGAGCTGGAAAAACAAAATTTTCAACCAAAAACCATCAAAGAAGAAACAAGTTTTCGACTGTTTCATTAAAAATTCGTCTTTTGGGTTGAAAATTGAACTGTTTCGTACAATATTAACCTTTTGTTTAAAAATCATATTTTGTTGCTGATAAGTCAACTGAAATATTTTATGGATGAAAAATATTTTTCCTAAAAATTTGTCTTTTTAATTTAAAAGTTCATATTATAGTAGAAATATTGCATCTTTCTTGGACAAAAATGCAACTGTTTTGTTGAAAATTCAACTATTTCCTAGAAATTTACTTTTAGTTCAAAATTTGTATTTTTCTGTAGAAAAGTCTATTAAAATCCTTTTGGATGAAAATGCAACTCTTTTTAAAAATTTGGCTTTTTGATTTGAAAATTCACCTGCTTCAGCAAAAATTACATATTTCTTGGATCAAAATAAAAAATGTTGGTGAACTGAAATCTTTTCTGAATGAAAATTCAATTTAAAAAAAAAACATTTGTTTAATTCAAAAATTCATACTTTTGGTTGAAAATTCTACTGTTTCTTTGAAAATTAAACTATTTCGTTGAAAATTTAGTTTTTGTTTGAAATTCATATTTCGGTATTAAACAATGAACAGAAAGCTTTTCTGGATGAAAGTTCAACTTAAAAAAAACTCTTTGGTAGAGAATTCAACTATTTCGTTAAAAATTCATCCATCCCTTTTGTTTGGTAAATTCGTCTTTTTGGATGAAAATTCAACTATTTTTCAGAAATTTGTTTTATTTTTAAATAATAATTCATCCGTTTTAAGAGAAATTTTATACTTTTTTGATAAAAATGCAAATATTGCGTAAAGAATTCAACAATTTTGTTAAAAAGTCATCCTTTTTGGGTAAAAATTCGTCTGTCTGGATTGAAAAATTCTCATGTTCCTTTCCACGTTGACTCACCGCGCTCCCGGTTTCTCCAATATTTTGCCACCAAAATGTTTGGAATTTTACGCATCATGAAATCAAACAATTCAAAATATAAATGGAATCTCGAATCATTTTAATTTATAATTGGGCACATTCAAGTAGTAGAAACGTGAGGCATGCAAGGCACATCAAAAACTGAGACGGGGGTGCCAAACTCAGTCACGTGCTTGTCACGAGAACTTATTTGAATTTCCAAAGTCACGCGATGAGCCAACGAACCGCCTTGGCCATTAGAAAATTAATCTGCTCCCTTGTAACAGCATAATATTTCTTTAAACGTATAATGACTTCCTAAATGTAAATGCCTCGGGGGAAATGAATGCCTCAAGACAACTAACATTTTTTCACGTCAGAAGTGAAACACATATTACTATTCATTTGCTTAATTATCAAATTTCGTTTGCAAATATCTGCGAACTTTTCCTCTGCATATCGGGACATGAGAAACAATATTTAAGGAACAACAATCATTATTATTATGCCACTAGTAGTTTTATTTCCTGATATCGAAAACATAAAATTTAATATTGTAAAATTGAAAATTAGATGCTCTTTAATGAATGAAGCATTAGTCCTCAGCTGCTAACTGCTTTGGTGATTTATAACTCAGTGAATACTATCATTTTTAAAGATTTTAGTAGATAAACCGTTCCGATCACTTTGTCATGAATAAAAAATTTAACACCTTTAAAGCTTAAACTTCAATTTTTTATTCAATTTTAATTTTCAATTTTTCATTAGAGTGACTTGTGAAATAAACATCCATCAACTTATTTTGCAATAAAAGTATTCAGCTTTTAAAATGGTTCGACCTCCCTGAGTGAGATAAATTATTCCACTAATGGAGAATTTCCGATGAAACGTGATTGGTACCAAATAATTTATTTCACTTCAAACTCTGCACGATATTTTCGCAATGCATGCAAGGGGGAATTCGAAACATACAATGTAGAAACAGGTGTTTGTATGAACTGTTTATTATTTTGTTTGTGTTTCTTTTCATATTTCCTTCCGGGTTTCATTTTTTTCCACTTTTTTTTTTTAAATCATAGCAGTAACAAATGGAATGCATGGCATGATGGTAGACAAGTGCAGCTAATCCTGTTTGTGCTTATTTGCATATTTATCTGTTTTTATTTGTTTTTTATTTTCTCTATTTTTTTTTTTAAATTGTAACAATAACAATAGGAGTACATCGCATGACAGTAGAGAAGTGCAACTGATTTTGTTCGTGCTTGTTTTAATATGTATTTTTCTGTTTTTTTATTTTTTTATTTTTTTTACTTTTCTTTGTCTTGGTTGAAGAGTCGTACGAATAACAAAGAAATACATGACATGATACTAGACGAGTGTAAGTAATCTTGTTTATTTTTGTTTACATACATGTTTTCTGTTTTTACTTATTTATGTATTTCTTTTTTGATTTTATTTATTTATTTTTTTAATCATAGCAATAACAAAAGAAATATGTAGTATGATGGTAGACGAATGTGACTGTTCTTGTTTATATTTGTTTACATATTTGTTTTCTGTTTTTATTTATTTTTTTATTATTTTTTGAAATAATAGCAATGAAGAGAGGACTAAATGGCCTGATGGTAGACGAGTGGAACTAATTTTGCTTGTGTTTGCGTTTGTTTACAGATTTACTTTCCTGTTTTTCTTCATTTTTCATCACTTTACCTTTTTTTTTTTTTTTTTTTTTCTGAAAAATCATAGGAATAACAAAAGGAATGCATGACATGATGGAAGACGTGTGAAACTATAATCTTGTTTACGTTTGTTTACGTGAGGTAACTAATCTTGTTTCTGCTTATTTATTACATATTTGTTTTCTGTTTTAATATATTTTTTGTTTTTTTCTTCTTTTATTTTGTTTTAAAAAATCATAGCAGTAATAAGAGGAATACATAGCATGACGGTAGACGAGTGTAACTAATTCCATTGGTTTGTTTTCATATTTATTTCCCTGTTTTTTTTTTTTACTTTTCTTCATTTTTGTTTGAAAAATCATATGAACGCCATAGAAATGCATGGTATGACGGTAGAGAAGCATAACTATTCTTTTTCATGTTTGTTTACATATTTGTTATCTGTGTTTATTTTTATATTTCACTCTTGTCTTTTTTTTTAATCATAGCAATAACAAGAGGAATGCAGGCCATCATGCAATTAACTTTCTTTCAGCTTCTTTAAACATTTCTTTTCTGTTTTTATATATTTCTTTTCTTTTATCACCATTTTTCAAATTATAGTAATAACAAGAGATACGCATGCCATGCTGGTAGGTAACTAATCTTGTTTGTGTTGACATATTATATTCTTCATGTTTGTTTACATATTTATTTTTCTGTTTTTTTTTTTATTTTGTGTGTTTTTACTTTTTTAACAAATATCATAGAAATAAGATGAATGCATGGCATGAAGGTAGACGAGTGTGACTAATTCGGTTTGTTTTCATATTTTTTTTTTTACTTTTCTTTCTTTTTGTTTGGAAAAACATATAAATACCAGAGAAATGCATCATAACAATAACCAGAAGGAATGAATAGCATGATGGTAGACGAGTGTAACTAATTCCGTTTGTTTGTTTTCATGTTTTCATGTTTTTTTTTGTCTTTTTTCATTTTATTTCTTTTTGTTTGAAAAATCGTAGGAATGCCAGAGAATGCATGGTATGACCCTAGAAGAGTGTAACTATTCTTGTTCATGTTTGTTTACATATTTGTTTTCTGTTTTTATTTTGCATTTTTATTGTTTTTGCTTCCTCATAGAGGAAGCTTTGTAATGGTGACATTTTTCAAATTTTTTAAATTCATTTTATTGAACCCTCCCTAATTTAAAAATGTCTAATACAATGTTCTAAGCAATTGTCCGGATGTGTGTGTGTGTGGATGTGTGGATGTATGGATGTGTGGATGTATGGATGTGTGGATGTGTGGATGTCACGCTTTTTTGTGAACACGATAACTAGAAAACGGTTGCAGATAAATTGATGAAATTTGGAGAGCTTATTTTCCTCACTAATATCTTGAAACTGACCGAAGGATTTCAAAAAATATTTAATGCATTTTTTTTCTAGCACTCAATAATATTTTAAAAATCGGTTTTTTATAGCAAAACTTTTTTCATTCGCATAATTCAAAGTTGACGCAAGAATATAAAAGATGCCTTGGTTCGGGACGAATCGATTGACCTATAATATTAATACATTTTA
>CAKNXH010060768.1:57991-76961 GCA_932178445.1 Andricus quercusramuli | reverse complement strand
GGGACGAATCGATTGACCTATAATATTAATACATTTTATTGAAGAGTGGGGAAGTTATGGTAATTTATATATTTTGAAAATCGGTTTCTTATAGTAAAACTTTTTTCATTAACATAATTTAAAGTTGATGTAAAAACAGAAAAGATGTGTTGATTCGAGTCGAATCGATTGACCTATAATAATAATGAATTTTATTGAACAGTAAGGAAGCTATGGTAATGCATAATATTTGAAAATACGGTTTTTTATAGTAAAACTTTTTTCATTAGCATAATTCAAAGTTGATGCAAGAACGGAAAAAATCTCTTGATTCAAGGCAAATTGATTGATCTATAATAATAATAATACACTTTATTGAAGATCAGGGAATTTCTGTTCATTTATAATATCTGAATCATCAGGTTCAAACAGAAAAAATTTTTTCATCGACATAATTTAAAGTTGATGCATGAATAGAAAAGACTTTTTGATCATAAATTTTCAAATAGAGTAATATTATGACAAGTTTTGTGAAGAAATCGTAAAGCTGGGAAAGGGATAGGGTGCGACAGAACTTTTCCTTTCCCTTTTCCAGCTCAAAAAATTATTATTTCGAACCCAAGATTTGATTTGTCTGATTTGTCTTGTTATTTAAAACATTTTTGTATTATTCTGTAATTTTTCATTTTTGGTAAATTTCTATTTTTAAATTGAGCAAAATGAAGACTTCGGTTTGCCTATTATTGAAAAAAATAACTGATGCTTCCTCTATGAGGAAGCAAATACATTTGCTATCGGGAAGCAAAGTGCTCGTGAAATGAGCACCATATAATTATAAATACAAACAAAGTGGAAACACTCGAGATCGAATTCACAGCTAGTTTTTTTAATCATAGCAATAACAAGAGGAATGCATGTCATAATGGTAGATGAGCATAACTAATCTTCATTATGTTTGTTTACATATTTATTTTTCTGTTTTTTTTTAATATGTGCTTTTTTTACTTTTTTAACAAAGATCATAACAATAATAAGAGGAATACATGGCATGATGGTAGATGAGTATAACTGATCTTCTTTGGGCTTGCTCACACATTTATTTTTTGTTTCAATATATTCTTTCTTTTTTTTTCTTTTCTTTTTTTTTTTTTCTTTTGAAAAATCATAGCAGTAATCAGAGGAATGCAGGGCATGATGGTAGATGAGTATAACTAATCTTCTTTGGACTTGGTCACACATTTATTTTCGGTTTTAATATATTTCTTTTTTTTTTTTTTTTTGAAAAATCATAGCAGTAATCAGAGGAATGCAGGGCATGATGGTATATGAGTATAACTAATCTTCTTTGGGCTTGGTCACACATTTATTTTATGTTTCAATATATTTTTTTTTTTTTTTTTTTTTTTTAATCATACCAGTAATAAGAGGAATGCAGGACATTATGGTAGACGAGCGTAACTTTTTTAATTTGTGTTTATTTCCATATTGGTTTTCTGTTTTAATTTATTTGTTGTTTGATTCCCCTTTTTTATTATAGCAATAACAAGAGGAATGAAAGCATGATAGTAGACGATGTAACTAATCAAGTTTGCGTTTCTTTTCATATTTGTTTCTTGCTTTTATTTATTTTACTTTATTTTTTTTTTATTTTTTTATTTTTTTTTTGAAAAATCATAGCAATAACGAAATAAATTCATGGCAAAATTAAATTATGGTAGATGAGTATAACTGATCTTCTTTAGGCTTGCTCACACATTTATTTTCTGTTTCAATATATTCTTTCTTTTTTTTAATTTTTTTTCTTAAATCATAGCAATAATAAGAGGAATGCATGGCATGATGGTAGATGAGTATAACTAATCTTCTTTGGGCTTGGTCACACATTTATTATCTGTTTTACTATATTTTTTCTTTCTTTTTTTTTCTTTTTTTTTTTGTTGAAAAATCATAGCAGTAATCAGAGGAATGCAGGACATGATAGTAGACGAGCGTAACTTTTTTAATTTGTGTTTATTTCCATATTTGTTTTCTGTTTTAATTTGTTTGTTGTTTGATTCCCCTTTTTTATTATAGCAATAACAAGAGGAATGAAAGCATGATAGTAGACGATGTAACTAATCTTGTTTCATGCCATTGCAAAGGGAAACAGGCGGAAGGGCAGTGCCCTATTTGAAATATCAGCCCCTTTCGAGGAAAACACGACATTGCTGGACAAAGCTCGTTTGCGTGTTTTGCGAGCCCATCGTTTGAAATTCTATTGCAGATGCATGGAACCCTTCGTTAACTCTTTTATTTTTAGATTCAATCGTCGTCAACGTGCTTTTGATTTTATTCCAAAGTCGTTTAAAGTAGATTCGTTGACGTTTAGTTTCTGCTTGAGAAATTCTGATCAGATTCGGTTTAACATTTAAAAAACAATCCACTGGTTTGGAAAAAGAAATTGTTTTAAAAATTGATTTGAAAAAGTAATTCGTTGTTTTTACTCACGAAAATGTTTACTAGAAGATGTCGACAAGAAAAACTCACCTGGAACAAAGAAATAAAATAGTTTCATTAGAGATAATTAATATAAATGTTAAATAACAAGACGTTTTCTTCACTTTTTAACCGAAAAGAATAGGCTTCCAAACAAAAATAGTTGGATTTTTAACCAAAGACGATATTTCAACAAAGTAGTTGAATTTTCAAACAAAAAAGATGAATTCTCAATCAAAAATATAATAATTGATATTTCAAGGAAAAAATATTTTAATTTTAAATTAAAGGGACATGAATTTATTCAAAAAGACGAATTTTCAACAAAATAGTTCAATTTTCAAGCCAAAAAGACGAATTTTTAACCAAAAAGGATAAAATTTTAACAAAGCAGTGGAATATTTAATAACAAAATTTTTATTAAAAAAAAGTGCAATTTTCTACAAAATAGTTTTTTCAACGCAAAAATATGAATCTTGAACAAAAAATTTAATTTTCAACGGAACAGTTTAAGTTCTCTACAAAAAAGTTGAATTTTGGACCCAAAATATTAATTTTCAACTAAATATTTAAATTTTCTACCAAAATATTTTTTTTTTAACTGAAAAAACGAAATTTCAACCAGAAAGGGTGTTTTTTTTTAACAAAATTGTTGAATTTTTAACTAAACAGTTGATTTTAAACCATATAGCTGAATTTCCTACAAAATAGTTGAAATTTCAAGCCGAAATATGAATTTATTTTGAACAAAAAAGTTAATTCCCAACCGAACTAGTGGAATTTTCTATCAAAATATTTTACATTTCAACACAAAAAGACAAATTTTCATCCAAAAAGGATGAAGTTTAACAAAATGGTGGATTTTTTCTAACCAAAATTTTTATCGAATTGATTGTGTAATTTTCTACAAACCAGTTGAATTTCCAACCAAACAGTTGAATTTTCAACCAAAAACAATTAATTTTGAACAAGATTGTTAAATTTTCAACAAAAAGGTTCATTTCCAACCAAATAGTTGAATTTTCCACAAAATTGTTCAAGTTCCAAACCCAAAATATGAATTTTCAACCAAAAAGCTGATTTTCTACCAAATAGTTAAATTTTTAACTTAAAAATATTAATATTTAAAAAAAGTTGATTTTCAACAAAAAAGTTTGATTTTCAACCAAAACAGTTTAATTTTCTACCAAAATATTTTACTTTTCAACCCAGAAAGGAGAAATTTTCAATCAAAAATTTCAGCAAACAAAATTTTTATTAAACAGATAGTGTAATTTTCTACAACATAGTTACATTTTTAAAGCAAAAATATGAATTTTGAATAAAGAACTTAATTTTCAACCAAATAGTCGAATGTCTACTTGAATATTTGAATTTTCAACCCAAAAAGACGATTTTTCAAACCAAAAAAAAATGACTTTTCACCAAAATTGTTGAATTTTCAACAAGAAAGTTCATTTCCAAGAAAAAAGTTGAGTTTTTTTACAAAATAATTGAAGTTTGAAGCCAAAGATATGAATTTTGAGCCAAAAAGTTGAGCTTTAGTCCAAAAATATTAATTTTCAATAAAAAACTTAATTTTCAAACATATAGTTGAATTTTCGACGCACAAAAATTAATTTTCAGCAAAAAAAGTTTATTTTCTACCAAACAGTTGAACTTTTAATCCAAAAATATGCATTTTTAAGGAAAAAGTGCATTTTCAACCAAAATAGTGGAATTTTCGATCCAAAAAGAAGAATTATCAAAAACGAATTTTTAACAAATTTGTAGAATTGGCAACAAAATGATTAAATTTTTACCCTAAAAAGATGAATTCTTATCAAGAATAATCAACTTTCAACCAAAACTGGAGTTCCTTATTGGGTTCAATTTATTCAATCTTCATTTAAGTGGAAAACGAGAAAATGAGGAAAAGAGGGATATAGAGGAAAAACTACGAAGTCCACGATAAATAAATAAAATTTTTGATAACTGACCCGCCGGATGCAATAACCAGCCCGACGCTCGAAAACGCGTAAAAGTATTGTCCGATCGTCTCAAAGAAAGAAAATTTTCAAAATCGAAAAATTAATTTTTTGAAAACGTATAATTCTAGATAATGAGGAAGTGAAACTTTTTTCTCTTAATGTTGTTTTGCCAAACGTTGATTTTTGATAATAGAAACGAAATATTGTAAATTTACTGAGATATTCAGCTTTAGAAAAAGTACTCGACGTCTGCCCGCGCTGTTAGCTAATGCGTCGCGAGGACTGCTCTGTCAGGCAGCGTTCTAGAAGTTCAGTTTGCGCGGGCAGACGTCGAGTACTTTTTCTAAATCTGAATATCTCAGTAAATTTTTAACGAATAGATATGAGATTTTCCAAACAAATTTTTAGCAAAAAAACTTCCAGGAGGAAAAAGTTTCATTTCCTTATTTTCAAGAATTCTACATTTTCAAAAAATTGATTTTTAGATTTTGAAATTTTTTTTTCTCTGAGAAGATCGGACAATACTTTCACGCGTTTTCGAGCGTCGGGCTGGTTATTGCACCCGACTGCTCAATTTACAGATACCTCAAAATTGGAAAAAGAATAACAATCAATATGGATCATTCCCTTTCTATCCATTTTTATTCCAAAATTCCTATCCCTCATCACCTTTTCCAAAATATTCTAGATACACACATCTCTCTCAGAAAAATTAAATTTAATCTAAATGAAATTACTTTCTAGCCCGAGAAAAATGTTTATACGAAACGTCACTTCTTTAAATTTATACAAAAATGGTGAGGAGATTAAAGCGAGACATGAGTTATACTTGCACCAATTTGCGTAAACTTGCAAGGGAAGTGAGAGAAGGTCGCTGTGAAAAAAATTAAATTGCGGTACATTGCACGGTGGACGGTTTGTAGAAGGAGAAAATATTTTTTTTAAAAAGGTCAGACCAGGTTCAATTACCCCGCGAGATGTGATACCTCGAGGTATAATTTTAATACTAAAGCGTGGACGAGACTCGGACGGGAAAATTCCGGTTCGCCAAAAGCAACAAACTTTTTAAACGAGAGGAAAAGCGTCGAAATGCGTTTTTCAGTGGGAAAGGTTTGAGGTTGGCTATCACCACTACCAACAGCTACGGACGAGAGAATCGTATTGTTGGTCCTCACTATTGCGGAAACCGCGAATGTGCCTGGTGAATGAATTTCTCGCTTTTCTTTTCCTTAATTAAAAACGCTTTTACCCTAATAACGCTAAATTGTACTTCAAAGGGAGGCGATTTTTGTGTCAGATATTTCATAGGGGATATCAAAGGGGAAATTAAATAATTAAATGCTGGGTGGATTGCTAATTGCAATTACTCGAGTATCTTTAACAATTTTTCATCTTCATTAATTTTTTTCTGAAAAAAGATCTCCTTTCGCTCCGCTGGGAATCGAACCACAGAACTACTAGTTTACGGTCAGGTGATTTCCCATTAAGCTACTAGAGAGATCAAGAGAAAAATTTTTTTCAGAAAAACACGCATTTTGCTAGATGGTACAAATAAAATTTTTTCAAGGAATCTGTATTATCATTTTTGTTTGGTTCAACATTTATCTTCTCAGTTGAAAATTCAACTATTTGTATATATGTATTTTATTAGAAATTAATCTTCTTGGTAGAAAATTAATATTTTTGGTTGAAAATTCATTTCATGGTTGAAAATTAGTTTTATAATTGCAAATTAATTTTTGAACTTGAAATTTAACTATTTCATGTTTGGTTAAGCAACAATCTTCTTCAGTTGAACATTCAAATATTGGTTTGAAAATTCTAGTATTTTGTTAAAAATTTGTCTTTTGTTGTAAAATATTAATATTCTGGGTGAATAACACACCTTATTGTTTGAAAATTCAACTAAAAAGTTGAAAATTCCATTAGAAACTAAAATATTTCTCAAAAAATTTATGTATTTTGTTAAAAATTATCTTTTTTGGTAGAAAATTCATATTATTGGTTTAAAATTAGTTCTAAAATAAAAAATTAATTTGTTTAACTGGCAATTTATCTACATATTCTGTCGAAATTTTTTTCAACAGACATTTAATCCTCGTGGTAGAAAATTCATTTGTTTGGTTGAAAATTGAAATATTTCATTGAAAATTGATTTTATTATCTTAAAAACTTATTTCTTAATCTTGAAATTAAACTATTCTATCTTTGGTTGAAAATATATCTTTTTCAGTTCAAAATTAATAAATTTTTTTTTTAATTTGTCTTTTTTGGTAGGACAATAACTTTTTTGGATCAAAATTCCACTTTTAGGTTTAAAATTCCATTAAAATTGAAATATTGCGTTGACAATTAATCGTTTTAGTTGAAATTTTATTTTTTTTTTGTTGAAAACGAGTTTTCTTATTGAAAATTAATTTTTTTAACTAAGAATTTGAATATTCTATAATATTTTTTGCCGAAAATTTGTTTTTCGGACATCTAATCTTTTTGGTTAAAAAATTGTTCATTTTTTGGGTGGAAAATTTTCCACGAATTTTCTACAAAAAAGTTAATTTTGAAACAAATATTTGAATTTTTACCCAAACAAACGAATTTTCTGCCAAGAAGATCAATTTTACACCAAAAAGATTATTTTTATACCAAAAAATATTGAATCTTAAAAAAAAAATGAATTTGTAACAAAGTAGTTGCATTTTCAGCCAAAAGAGATGAATTCTCAACGAAAAATGTTCATCCGAAAAAGACGAATTTTCAACAAAATAGTTGAATCCTTAATAAAAAAAAAATATTTACAACCAAATAATTGAAATATTTTCCAAAAAGATTAATTTTCCACTAAGAAAATCAATTTTATACCAAAAAAAGAGAAATTTTCAACAAAATACATTACTCCACAACTGAAAAAATTAATTTTCAAATGAAATGATAAATCTTCAACAAAAGAAAATGAATTTTTAACAATGTACTTTAATTTCGAATAAAGAAATTGAATTTCCAATCAAAAGAGATGAATTTTCAACGCAAAATGTAATACAAATATTTTAATTGCAAATCGAAAAGAGTTGAATTTATCCGAAAATTACGAACTTTAATAAAATAATTGAATTTTCAAATAAATTAGATTAATTGTTAACCAGTCGAATTTTTACCAACAAAGCTAAACTTTTTTCAGAAGGAGATTAATTTTCTATAAAACAGTTAAATTTTTCACCCTAAAATACCCATTTTCAATCAAAAATTAATTTAAAAAAAAAGTTCATTTCCGACCAAATATTTGAATTTTCAACCGAAGAGATGAATTTTCTATCAAGATTAATTTTCTGCCAAAAATAAAAAATAAAATTTCAACGAAATAGATCAATCCTCAACCAAACAGATAAATTTTCAACAAAAAAATTATGGATCTTCAACAAAAAAATAAATTTGTTTAAAAGTAGTTCAACAGTAACTAAGTTGTTGAATTTTCAAATAGAAAAAAATAAATATTCGGCCAAGATTAATTTTCTGCCAAAACAAGGAAATTTTCAACAAAATAGATAAATTTTTAACAAAATAGTTATTTTGAACCAAGGAGATGCATTTTCAACTGAAAATGTAAGTATGCAAAAAAAAAAAATTTACAAAAAACTTCAATTTTTAACCAAGCAGTTGGATTAAAAAAAATAATTTTATTGAAAAATGTAAAAGCTGATATTTCAACTATGAAAATAGTTGAATTCTCAATCCAAAAAGACTTTCGACTCAAAAAAATAAAAGAAATTTCAAATAAATTATAATTTGAAGGAAAAAATAATTTTGAATAAAACATAAAAATTTTAAATAATATATTTTCTAAGTTTATTTTTATATTTGTTTTTGAGGTTATGTAAATATAATTTTCCTGCGATTCCTGAGAACATTTAAGAAGATTTTTGAAGAATTCAGATTATTTCAGTTTTTTATTTTGCAAGATTTAACCATATTTTATGAAAAAATCTTTTAGATTGACTCGAATTATTAAAATTTTGAAATTTAAAAAAATTGTATTAAAATCTTCCATATTTTTTCGCTATTTTTAGAAATCTTCTGAAAAGTTTTGATATATTTTTGAAATTTCCTTAAAAAATAATATTTCCAAATAAAACATGATAAAAGACTTTCCCTGTAATCACGAAAAAGTTTATTTTTATTTGTTTTGAAACCATTCAAAGTGCTCAAAAAGCTTCGTAATTTTTTCGAAATCTTTAAAAGTGTACATTTTGTATTAAATTTTTTTAAATCTTTTCAAATTTCATATTATTTATTAATCTTTTCAAAACTTCGGTATCTTGGTATATCTTTAAAGAGGAATCGAACTTTTTTACATTTTTTTTCAAATTTTGAAGAAAATTGAATTTTTTTTGTTTTACTTCTATAAGTTTATCCGAAGTCATTTTTTCTGTAGGCAAGTCCATAAAATATTATTAAATAGTACAGGTAGACAAATAAGGAAAGTTCTAATCCAAGATTCCTATTACCGACACGTTGCCGACATCGAGACCATTCCACAGCTCAAGTGGTTCGTGTCCCGGCTAAGTTTCTAGAATATTCTACAAGGTTACTGATGACGTCATAAAATGATAATGCGCAATTGTGAGTAACAAATTTTGCGTAAATAACTCCAAGGTTATTTATGACCTCGATTAGTATAGTTATGAGAGAAACAATGACGATTTATTATAGTATTTATTATATAATGATGTATTATATTATATACTAATTCAGATGATGAATAACCTTGAAGTTGTTTACGCAAAATTCGTTACTCATAATTGCGCAATATTGTGTGACGTCATCGGTAACCTTTCAGAATATCTTAGAACCTCAGCACGGACACGAACCACTTGTTCTATTTCTGGATTAATTCGGGAGATTTATGCGATAAATAAAAGGAAATATCAATTTTCGTTATTCCACAATTTCAATTATGCGTTGTTTATATCGTTGGCTAATAATAGCAGTTCCGGAAAATTTGTGCTCTAAAATTCGCTGTCACACCCGGCAAATGTCGCCGCGAATTATGGGACAGCGAATCTTGTGAAATCCAATTGAATTTCAAGTTTCAATGCCACTGAATTTGCTACAGGAATGTACGTGTGCGTGGGTCGTAATTGTGTTTACGAATATACCGGAAAATAGGAATATATATGCTGTTACTCGAAATGGAATTAAAGCAGATCACAGCGTCGTTATAGTTCGGTTTAAAGCTTAATTGAAAGGTTGAGGTCAGCCAATCACGTCAGTATGTTTTATTTTAAGAAGAAATTAATTTTAAAATCATGACTCAACTGAGTTGGATAAAACGGGGACATACTTAACTACACATAATCCTTAATAGAAACAAGTGATTTCTTACGAAAAGATTGTGAAAGTTTAATTGAAAATTGAGTAAAATAAATTAATATAGTTTTAGTTTAAGTTGTTTCTCTAGACTAGTTGATCAATCTTAGATCGTTTAAGTCTACGACACCATTATACAGCTCAGGTGGTTTATTTCTGTGCTAAGTTTCAAGAATCTTCTTAAAGGAACCCAAAGAGGTAACAGAATAATATTGCGCAATTGTGCAAAACAATTCTGCGTAAAAAATTTCAAGGTTATTTATCACTTCAATTATGCATTTCACGTAGACATTTTCAAGGCTTTATTTTGATTTCTCTTTGCATTATCTACTGGGTAATGCAGTTGATAGAAATCATCGAGGAAAGAGGAAAGGATAAATTAAAAGGTAAGCAAAATGAAAAGGAAAGGAAAAAAGAAGGAAAAGGAACCCAATGGCATAACAGAACTATATTGCGCAATTGTGAGAAACAGTTCTGCGTAAACAACTTCAAGGTTATTTATCACTTCAATGACGCATTTCACGTAAACATTTTTAAGGTTTTATTATGCTTTTTCTTTATATTATCTACTACGTAACGCAGTTGATAGGAATCATCGAGGGAAAAGGAAAGGAAAAATCGAAAGAAAAGGAAAAGAAGAAAAGGAAAGGAAAGGAAAAGGTACCCAATGACGTAACAGAACTATATTGCGCAATTGTGAGAAACAATTCTGCGTAAACAACTTCAAGGTTATTTATCACTTCAATTATGCATTTCACGTAAACATTTTCAACGTATTATTTTGATTTCTCTTTGCATTATCTACTGCGTGATGCAGTTGATAGGAATCATCGAGGGAAAAGAAGAGGAAAAAAGGAAAGGAAAAATGAAAAGACGAAAAAAAGGGGAAAACCCCCGATGACGTAACAGAATTATATTGCGCAATTGTGAGAAACAATTCTGCGTAAACAACTACAAGGTTATTTATCACTTCAATTATGCACTTCACGTAAACAGTTTCAAGGTTTTATTTTTATTTCTCTTTAGATTATCTACTGCGTAATGCAGTTGATGGGAATCATCGAGGGGAAAGGAAAGGACAAATGAAAAGGAAAGGAAAAAGAAGGAAAAAAAGGAAAGGAAAAAAAAGGGAAAAAACCAATGAGGTAACTGAATTATATTGCGCAATTGTGAGAAACAATTCTGCGTGAACAACTTCAAGGTCATTTATCACTTCAATTATGCATTTCACGTAAACATTTTCAAGGTTTTATTTTGATTTCTCTTTGAATTATCTACTGCATAATGCAGTTGATACGAATCATCTCGGGAATCATCCTTCTTTTCTGTCAAATATATTGCGCAGAACACAATGCAAGGACACATAAAAAAAAACCTTCGAAATGTTTACGAAAAATGTATAACTGATATGCCAAATACCCTTGAAGATGTTTACGTGAAATTGGTTTCTCACAATTGCGCAATATAATCCTGTAACTTAATTGGCTTCCTTTCAAAAAAGGACTTAGCACAGACATGAACCACTTGAGCTGTAGAATGGTCTTGAAGTCGATAAGGTAGGGATTTGTATCCAGAAACACCCTTTAAGTACTCAGTATTTTATTTTTGGTATACAACATTTGTCTGGTGAATTTTTCACTTTTTGCGAATCACTTTTTAAAGGAAACAAAAGAAAAAGTTCTAAAAAATTTTCTGCGGGCTGGGTTTGAACCAAGAGCTTTCTCAATGCATATGAGTTGCGCTAACAATTAATATAATATAATGTGAGAATATAATAAAAAACATTACGTAATTTCTTATCGATAAAGGTTCTAAGGATTCCAGCTTTTGCCTCGTACATATTGCACAATAATGTTTGAATAATATCCAACCCAACTCGAGTATCTTAGGACAAAAGATGAATTAACAAAGCATGTCAGTTACTAATTATATAAACTTTATTGAAGAGATCTGGTATGGACAGACATTGTACAAAGCAAAAAAATAATTGCGACAAATAACCAAAAGATCTTAGAGATTTTATAAATTTTGTAGAAATTGTTTAAGCAACATTTACAGTTCTATAAACACATATTTTTAATTTATCAAACAAAAAAGTTAATGCTCTTTTTCCCCTTTCTCTCGTTTTTTTCTCATAAATCCGAACTCAGTTCTTCGTTGAAAAGTCTATTATTATATTTTTGGTTGAGACTTGAGCTTTTTTGGTTAAAAATTCTATTACTTAGTTGGGAATTTCATTATTTTATAAAAAAAAAACTAGAAGTTCTGTTGGAAATTTATCCTTTTGTTTGAAAATTCAACTGTTTCGCAGAAATATCATATTGAGGCTTGAAAATTAAATAATTTCATTGAAATTATCTTTATTCCTTGAATAAAAAATCCCTCTATAGGTTAAACATTCAACGGTTGTTTTTGAATTTTTTAAAAGACAAAAAAAATTTTTTGATTAAAAATTAATATGGTCGGATTTAAAATTCAATCTTTTTCTAGAAATGTATACTATTTGGTGCAAAATTGACTTTTTTGTTGAAAATTCAAGAATGTTGTGAAAAAGTAATCCTTTTTGTTTCAAAATTCGGTTTTTCGGTTTAAAATTCAACTATTTTCGCATAAAATTCAAATAATTCGTTGAATATTTAAGTTTTCCTTGAAAATTCAACGGTTTCGTATAAAATTCGTATCTGATTCAACTATTTGATTGAAAAACAACGGTTTTATTGAAATTTTATTTTGTTGAATTTAATTATTTCTTATTCAGAATTGAAATCTTTTTTGGTCGAAATATAAACATTATATTTTTTCATCATGAATTCATCTCTTTTTCTTAAAGAATAATTTTTTTATTGGTAAATTTAACTCTTCCATGTTTGGTTGAAAAAATAATCCATTTTTAGTTCAAAATTCAATTATTTGATTCTAGAATTCAACTACTTGATTGAAAATTTATAATTTTTCTTGAAAATTCGTCTTTTTGGTGGAAAATTAATCTTCTTAGTTGAAATTTAAAATTTTCCGATTGGATATTAAATTATTTTGGTTGAAAATCTAACTTTTTTGTTAAAAATTTGTCTTTTTGGTTGAATTATATTACGTCTCATTTAAAATTTAAAACAAAATTGTTGAAATATCAACTATTACATTTTTTGTTAAAAATTCATCTTTGTTCAAAATTCAACTATTTGGTTGAAAATTTATGTATTTTGTTATAAATTAATTTTTTATCTGCAAATTCGACTATTCCAGTTTTTTGTTGAAAATTCATATTCTTTAATTAAAAATTCATGTGTTTTGTTAAAAATTCTTACTTTTTGGTAGAAAAATAATCGTCTAGATTGAAACTTAACCTTTTTTGGTTAAACATTAAATTTTTTTGTTGAAAATTTATCTTTTTCAGTTTAAATTTGAACTATTTGGTTAAAAATTCATATACTTCCATCAAAATTTAAATATTTGGGTGAAGATATATGTATTTTGTTGAAAATTAATATTTTATCAAATGCAACTTTTTAATTTTTTAGCTGTTTTAACTATTCCATTTTTGGTTGCAAATTTACATTCTTCAATTGGATTTTTTTTTCTTGAAAATCGTCTTTTTTGATAGAAAATGAATCGTCTTGGTTGAAAATTTATATTTTTCGGTTGCAAATTCAACTATATGATTGAAAAATGAAATAGTTTGTTAGAAATTCATTTTTTGGTTGAAGATTTATAATTTAAATTGAAAATTCATCTCTGGTTGAAAATTAAACTACTTAAGTAAAAATTCTTTTTTTTTTAAATAATTTTGTCAACTATTGCATTAACTTTGATTTATGTCAATGGACATTTTTTTACTGTAAACAATTCTTTTTTTAATATTATGAATGATTATAAGTTCATTACTGTTTAATAAAATGTAATAATATAATAGGTTAAACGATTCGTCTCATATTAAGAAATCTCTTTATTTCTTACATCAACTTGGAATCATGTTATTAAAATTATGACACTATAAATGAAGTCATTTTCAAAGCATTATAATGTACTAAGAAGAAATATATCAAACATTTCTAGAAATGTTTGCATCAGTTTTGAGATATCAGAGATGAAAATAAGCCCGCTTAATTTCATCAATTTATCTACAACCATCGGTAAGTTCTCGTGTTAACAAAAAAGGGCGACGTCCACACATCATCCGGAAAATTACTCAGAACATTGTATTACATTATATTTTATGAACTGAGAAACGGTTGATTACAAAATTTTGAAAATAACGATTACAAAGCAGAAACTTCCGGATTTTTGTTTAACGTAAGCAAATCTCGAAGGTTGTTGCAAGAAATTTTCTAATTCAATAGACCAACTGAATTAGGAAAACTGGCATTATCAAGCAGCGCATAATTTGTAAAAATGAGAATAAACTGCGAGATTATTAATGGTATAATTATTCGCAGCTGGAGGTATTTAACACGTGAGAGCAGCAGAGCAGAAAAGGGTCCATAGTAGCTGGTATCATGATGAAAATAGGTTGGTATGAGGTGATAAACGAGGTCGATGGACAACGAGGTGGAAAATTTGGGAAGTAGGTAGCGGCTGATGCTACCCTCGTTATACAAGATGTGTACCTCCTTCTTCGCGTCAAGAGTTAAATCCCATCTCGCGTGTACGTGATGCGAAACGACATTGATTTCATTAAGTATTGATTTTTCGCGGGGTGCGGATTTCGGCCCGAATATATGAATACTGATGCACCAGACTGCGGTTCTTATATCCCGCCGTTACGACATACTTTATGTGCAACCGTGCCCTCTGCATTCAAATTTCGCATCTTACAAATATGCCGGGATCCAAAGTCGTCGTTCCGCTATAACCGGAAAACTAGAAAAGCATAGCGAAAAATTGCACGGTTATGTACATTCGATTCAGCTTAAGGCGTTTAGGGAAGCCGTTGATAACACACAAAAACCAGGGGTATCAAAACGTTGCAGAGTTGACAACAGTATGTGCAATGTTTTGATGCAATTTTCTAGCTTAATTTGATACTTGGACCTTTTGTTGACATGTTGACTTCTAAACGAATTGAAAGCAATATATGAAGATGGTAAAGCGAGGGTAAGGGTAAATGGACAACTGAGTGATGGGTTTGATATTAGGCAGAGTGTTAGGCAAGAATGAGTTATGTCATCTTGACTATTCATAATGTTCATGAACAAATCTCTAAGAATGGTTCTACTAGGCAGAGAAATTGTCGATCTTGGGACTGTTAAAGTGCATGCATGATCATCATCATCATCACGCGTTCGCAGATGATAAGATTGTTAAGGAAAAATCAGCCCATGATTTGCAAAGAATGTTGAGTAGGCTAAATATTAGCATGAAGACCATGGTTCTTAAGATTAACTTCAATAAAACAATAATTAAAGTGTTCGAAAGAATGGATGAGAAAACAATATGCAACACAATCTTAGATAAAGAGATGATGTTTATTTCGTAATGATGGGAGATAGATATCCAAGCATATAAATACTGAAGTAAATGGTTAGCTATGCCAACTACTTATTTAGTAAGATATGGTACTGCCATTTTATTAGTTGATACAACAATGAATTGATAAAACAACAATTCCATTAGTTGTAGTAACTATTGAGTTAGTAGCAACAACTAAGAAAATGGTAGGTTTAAGGCTTACACGATGATTCATTATAAAAAATAAAATTTAACCAATTACTTCCAGTAAAGCACACACCACTAACTAACATAGTAGAAAACATCTCTAACCATCCCCTCAGCAATAAAATGATTTCAGCCTTATTCCCTTCCACTCGAGAAAGCCAATGACATGCGTTGTAGGACGGCCAACATCTTACACCAAGCCCAACTTCCCTCCTCAAACTTAACAAAACAAGAAAAAACAGCAACTAAAGAACTCAATCTGAATAAAGACATCATAACACAATATGATCATCCCGCAGACAAAGGACACAAAAGAAATCATGGACCTTCTGAATGAGGATACATACACAAAACTTAAAAAAGACCCCACAAAAACAATAATCAGCAAAACAAGAATCCTTCTAAAAGACTCTAAACTCGACAGCAAGACAATATCTAAATGAATACCTACTAATCCCAGCTCTCCAAAACTTTACGGACTCCCAAAAATCCACAAAAACAACATTCCACTAAAACCAATCGTCAGCACAATATCACCAACTTACAACCTAGCACGCTTCCTTACCAAAGAACTAAATTCTTTCACAGGAAACTCTATCACACACGTCCAAGATTCTTCTGACTTCATCAAAAAGATACAACAGATTCACATTTAACCCCAAGACATCCTAGTAAGTTGCGACTTATTATCTCTCTTTACGAAAGTGCCAGTCTTTGATACATTCGATATTATTGAATCCTTTGCAAACTTACCCTCCGATCTCAAACCCTTGATAAAACACTGCCTCAATAATACCTATTTCTTTTTCAATAACTAATTCTACGAACAAACCTCAGAACATTAGATGAACTACACAAGTTTTCCGACTTCATCAATCGATTACACCCTAATGTCTAGTTCACCATGGAAAATGAACGAAACGGTAAATTGCCTTTCTTGGACGTATTAGTTTACAAATAATCTGATGACACATTAGGACATAAAGTTTACAGGAAACCCATCCATACAGATACAGATAGCTCAATGATATTATTATAAGCAGATACCTAAATGCCTCCTGCCACCACCACCCATCTCAAAAGCAATCAGCCATCAGCCCTTGTATACAAAGCTGTTTCCATAACAGATAAAGATAACTTACAAAAGGAATTAAAAAAACTTTAAACAAATCCTAATAGAGAACGATTACACAAACAAATTGATAAAGCAATAAGAAAATACACTAAAAAAATAAGCCAACACAACCTACTAAAGAAAGAGAGAGAAAAACGACCACCATCTCACCCTACAGCCAAGATATCACAGAAAAAATAGGAAGAATTGTGAACAAACACAACATACAAACCATATTTAAATCACCTGCGAAAAGAGAACAACTTCTAAACAACACTAAGGATAAAAAGGCACCTCTCAGTGATCCCGGAGTTTAGTGGAGGAGAAACCGGGAGCTCGGTGAGCCAACAATATTTTTCCAAGAAAACATAGATAAGAAATCGAAATCTTAAAACACCCTAATAACATCAATACGGACAATGGATATTTGGATATTTTCACCAATCCTATTTGGCTGCCCGTCCTCCTGGGTTTTCAAAAAAAAAGACTTGATTGGCAAATCAAGTTTGATCAGTCCCCACGGTGCGGTGGGGTGCTCTGAAGAGGATCTGAAGAAGTGAACTGCAATGTTCACGAAACGTTGGATGAGAAGATTCTCAAAGAATATTGTGTAGAGGAAACGCTGTTTATCAAGAGTGAAAGATATTTGTTGAGATGGTTCGGCTGCGGTTAGAGGAAGAAGTGGTGAAAATGCGTGAATGCAACACTGTAGCACCATCATATAAAGAGCCACAGAAACACAAGAGCTAGCATGAAAAGATGTATGGCTGTAGAGAAAGCAAAAGTTGTATGCCAGAATAGGGATGTGTCGAGATAGTATTGCTGATAACTGCATGACGAAGAAAATCAGCGGAATGATAGGCGATTGAAACGAAAGACCTTGGATACTAATGGACCCGCGTGGACAGTTTTACTTAGTGGATGTGATTAGAGTAGAGTGCTTTTTTATGAGTAGCAATATTGAAAAGAGGTTTTCAATAAAACTTAAAACGTTTTTCTATCCACCTCGTACCCGTTTTCCCTACCTATAATAAGCACCACTTTCTAGTAAATATAATACCTACTGTGAAATTGTGAAATGAGGAAAAGGAAGGCAAACGTCAAAGAGAAGCTTCGCTGATATCGAGGTGGATCTGAAACATGCTTGAAATTTCATCTCTGTACCGGATCCCTTCCACTCTTTTTCCTGAGCTTTTCCAAAGCTGACAGGCAACTTGACATGCGGAGTCTTCGCCTAAATTTAGAGCCAAATGTATTCGAGCTCCAGGCCGTTTTTTGCCTTCACAAAGAGCAAGAAGATGTTTCTGGAAGCGGATATAAATACTGGAGGTACCTACTTATGTACTATAGACTGAATGTACAGTTTTATTGAAGTGTGAGTCAAGATCACGGAATAGGGTCTTACTTCATTCAGAATTATTTGTTTGTGGAATTTCACATCTTCAATGCTAAGGTTTCTTCCTCAAATAAGCTACTAGATTTCTTCAGTACCCTGGGCCCATGTTGAACGTTAATGAATGCTAACTAATGTTTTTTGTTTAACTGCTTTTTTTAAACAATACTCTATGATTTTATGAAAGATAGGAATTTTTGAATCCGCAGTTTCTGAAGAATGAGTTTTCAAAGTAACACGGTAAAAAACAGATTGGAACCGAAAAGAACTTTTTTTTACTGATAATAAAATTACTGATTTTCATAATCAACAACACTGAGAAAAATGTTTGGGTGGCTGCACAAGAGTTTGGCTGTCTCAGCAAAACTTTTTGGCTGCTATCAAAGAAACAAAACCGTTCAGTTTAGCGAACCAAATAAAATGTGTGTGAGCAGAACAACACATTTTCTTGGTTGAACAAATATATTTTGTATAATTAATCATACTTGTTTAAAAGCAATTGAAAGTGCTCGGTTTAGATAATAATGTCTTTTTCTTGAAGGACAATTTTTGTTTTGCAGATATAATAAAATATTTCATTTATGCGACAAAAATATAAATCACAATTAAATTTAATCATGATAATCCATGATCATAGACAGAATATTGTGATTGACCGAAAGACTTCAGTTTCTTTTTTTTTTTTTTTTGTTGTAAAACTGCCACTTTCTTAGTAATCACAACCAAACCTTTGGTTCATTCATTTTTTTTGTAAAAAATTAAACTATTTGCTCGAGAATTAAATTTTTGTTGGAAACGCCTATTTTTTGGTTAAAAAATTTAACTTTTTTGTGGAAAATTCACCTCTTTCGGAAAAAGCTAATTTTTGGCTTAAAAATACAACTCAAGTGTTTTTGATTTAGAATTGAAATATTTTTTGGTTGAAATATCAATTATAATATTTTATTACATTTTTCGTTTAACATTTATCTTTTCGGTTCAAAATTCAACTACTTAATTGAAAATTCATCTTTTTGGTACAAATTT
>CAKNXH010060768.1:46982-57981 GCA_932178445.1 Andricus quercusramuli | reverse complement strand
ATAAATAACCTTAAAGTTGTTTACGCAAATCCGTCTTTCACAATTGCGCTGTATTATTTTGTGACATCATCAGAAACCTTCTAGAAACTTAGCACGGACACGAACCACTTCAGCCGTGGAACTTAATCTGAGAGAACAATTTGCGTAAACAACTTCAAGGTTATTTATTATTTAAATTAAGCATTTCGCGCAAAAACATCAATTTTCAATCAAAATGATGGATTTTTTTGCTTGAAGGTTCAAAAATGTGGTTGAAAAATCAACTGGTTTTTTAAAACCTTGTCTTTTTTGGATGAATTCAATTGTTTCTTACTTCAAATCAGAATTATTTTTGGTTGAATTATCAACTATTACAATTTCCATTGAAAATTCATCATTTTTTGGTGAAGATTCATCATTTTTATTGAAAATTGATGTGTTTGCGCGAAATGCTTGATTGAAATGATGAATAACCTTGAAGTTGTTTACGAAGATCCGTCTTTCACAATAGCGCAATATCATTTTGTGATGTAATCGGGAATCTTCTACAACATTCTAGAAACTTAGCACGGACACGAACTACTTCAGCCGCGGAACAGTCTCGATGTCGGTAAGGTAGGAATTTTAACGAAACGCCTTTGCCAATCTACTCTCCCTCTTATTCTTTCTTTTCAAATTGTTTCATCGGTTTCTGATTTCTTGAAGGGGAAAAATATTGGAAAGCGTTTCAATATATGAGAATTGCTCTGGTCGCGTTCAAAAGCGGTGTCCTGGGGTTTGTAGATATAGCAGCGAGGGGTAAATGATACGCGAGGCTGATTGGATCTGTCGTCGAGTGACAGGTCAACAGGGATCAGCCGAGTTCTTTTGAGACTCAAAAAAAGGGCCATACGCTCTTTTATGCTTCTAGCTCTCACCGACTCACACTCGTGCTGCATAAATTTACACTTCGTCGACATAATCGATTTATATATTTGCACCGCCCACCGTATTTACATTTACATTTATTTCCCAGCATTTTCGCACATCAAAGGACTTCATCGAGTCTGCATGTTCCGACTATGTTTTACGTTTTAAATCACACTTCTCGTCATCATATTAGCTTCAATCAATTTTTTTTTCACAAATTAAATCAAAAAACGGATATCGGAAGATCAAAGGCCTTCCATATTTAATAAGATCAAGAGAAGATTATAAGTTTCGGAAATATCATAAATCTTCTAATTGGTTCTTATTAAAGATATAAGTATTATATGTGATATATAACACAGCCACACAAAAAAATCGTTTTTCGGGCCTGGAGGTCAGACCATGTTGACTATAATTTATGTTTTTTGGGTCGCTGAATCTGAATCCGAGGTGTCATAACCTCATAAAACCTCATAAAATTTCATTTTCTCAAGTCCGGTGATCAGACCATGTTTATTATATGTTTTTGGGGTCGCTGATTCTGAATCCGAGGTCCAAAAACCCCAGAATGTCAAATTCGGATTCAGCGACTCCAATAACATATAATAAACATGGTCTAACCACCGGACTAAAAAAAAAAAATTTTATGGGGTTTTATGAGGTGATATCCGAACCCTAACGTGCTGGGGTTTTTTTGGACCTCGGATTCGGATCCAGCGACCCAAAAAACATATAGTCAACATGGTCTGACCTCCAGGCCCGAAAAACTATTTTTTTGTGTGGCTGTGTAATTGTTACTAGCAGTAAATATTGAAAAATTGGGGACTATTTTTTTTTTTTTTTTTTTGAGGAAAAATCATTTTTAAACTGAAAATTTAACTATTCCAGTTAAAGATTCATCATTTTAGTTGAATATTCATGTCTTTGGTTGAAAATACAACCCTTTTTGGATGGAAGATCAAGACATTTTATTCATTTGTTAATAATTTTGTTTTTTAAAATTCCAAAATTTGGTTGGAAAGTTCTTTTTTGTTGAAAATGTAACAGTTTTGTTAAAAATCCTCGTAATAGGTTGAAAATTTAATAATTTGAATACAAATCAACTTTTTTGTTAAAAACCCATATTTCAGATTGAAAAATCAACTGTTTTATTGAAAATCCGTCTTTTTGGCGAATTCAAGGGTTTTTGATTTGAAATAAAAATCTTTTTTGGTTATTTTTTTTTGTGGGAACTGATTTTGAATTCCTTTTTTTTTTTAATTCAACTCTTTTTCATTAAAGATTTAAATATTTCTGTGCTGAAATATCAACTACAACATTTTTCGTTGAAAATTTACATTTATTAGTTGAAAATTCAACTATTTGGTTAAAAGTTGAAGTCTTCTGCTGGAACTTTAATTTTTTTGGTTAAAAATTAAATAATTTAGTTGAAAATTTGTTTTTTTTTTTGGTTAAAAATTCATTTTTTAAACTAAAAATGTAACTATTCCATTTTTTATTTATGTAATTGATCTTCTTTAATTGAAAATTGAACTATTTTCTTGAAAAATTCTATTTTTTAGTTGAAATTTTTTTTTTAATTTGACTGTTTTTTATTTAAAATTAACATCTTTTTTGGTATTAATATCAACTATCGGATTTTTTTTTTAGCAATTCGTCAGTTTCATATGGAAATTGATATTATTGGTTTATTATTAATTAATTATTGAAATTAAAATAAAAAATGAATGATTAAATTTTATGTTCAAAATTAATATTTTGCAATCGAAAAATCAACTGCAGAAAATTTGTCTTTTTGGCTTAAAAATTCAACAATTTGGTAGAAAATTCATCTTTTCGGTAAAAAATTAATCTTCTTGTGTAAAAATTCAAATTTTTGTTAAAAATAGAATTGTTTTGTTGAAAATTAATTTTTTAAACTAAAAATTCAACTATTTCATTTTTGGCTTTACTTGAAATTTCAATTATGGGGTTAAAAATTCATGTATTTTGTTAAAAATGTGTCTTTTTTGGTAGAAGATTAATCATCTTGGTTAAAAATTATTAATTTTGGTTGAAAATGAAATTATTCGGTTGAAAATTAACTTTTTTTGTTGAGAATTCAAGTATTTATTGAAAATTCGTATTTTTTTGTCTTAATTCAAACGTTTTTTTATTTGAAATATTTTTATTTAATGTCAAACATTACATTTTTTGTTAAAAATTTATCAGTTTTGGTTGAAAATTGAACTACTTGACTGAAAGTTAAACTTCTGTGTTAAAAAATAATTTTTTATATAAAATTTAACTATCTTCTTTACAATTAAACTCTTTGGTTACAACTTTTTTTTTAACTAAAAATTTAACTATTTCATTTTTAGTTTAACATACATCTTTTTTAGTTGAAAGTTCAACGATTTGGTTAGAAGTTTATGTATTTTTCTGAAAATTCATCTTTTTAGTAAAAAACTAATTTTCTTCTTTGAAAATTCATCTTCTTGGTTGAAAATATAAGTACTTGCTTAAAAATTGAACTATTTTCTTGACAATGAGTTTTTTTGTTGAAAATTAGCAAAATTAACTATTCCATTTTCGGTTCAAAATTTATCTTTTTTGGTTGAAAATTCAAATATTTGGTTGAAAATTTGTTTTTTTGGTTGAACTTAACTCTTTTTTATTAAAAAATTAAAATCTTTTGCGGTTGAAATTTCAAGTTTAACATTTTTCGTTAAAAGTTTATATTTTTTGGTTGAAATTGTAATTATCAGGTTCAAAGTTGAACTCCTCTGCTGAAAATTGATTTTTCATCGGTTAAAAAATTGAACTATTTTGTTGAAAATTGATTTCGTTTAACTACAAAACTGAAATATTCCATTTTTGGTTACAATTAATATTTTTTTTGGTTGAAAATTCAAATACTTGGTCTAAAAGTGGTCTTTTTGGATCAAAATTCAATTATTAAGTTGAAAAATCATCTTTTTTATTTCAAAATTCAACTATTGGCTTGAAAATTCATGCATTTTGTTGGAAATTTCTTTTTTGTTGACTACATCTTTGTTTGATATAAAATTAAAAATGTTGTTTTAAATATCAACTAATAGATTTGTTGTTGATTGCCTGGTTAAACTCCCTTATTCAGCATTAATTGTTTTGGTGAAAATGTTACTATTTTTTTTGAAAATTTGTTATTCCAGTTGCAAATCAGTTTTAAACTGAAAATTCAACTTAAAAATTAATTTCGGATCCGCAAAGGTAGATTTTTTTATCTGAAATTGGTAGTCAAAATCATATGTAATGGTTTGATATCTTGGGGTTCACCTTGTATCATATGCACTCAACTCCCGATATAAGAAAGCGCGGCTTAAGATATTCCCAGAATTGATGTCTTTGGCAGTTTCCTGAGGGAAGCCGCTATACCCTGAGAGAAGCGGTGTTCAGTCAAGCGTGATGAACAGCATGAGGGCCGCACTCCCATTTAGGATCAAGGCCACTGCAAGCCATGCCCGAAACCGTTCTTATATCGGGAGTTGAGTGTATTCAAAATATTCTTTCGATTTAAAATCTACTTTTACACATATGTACATACATCTACATACATTTTTGAGTAAGATGACTTTGATATTTGATCAGATAATCTGGTTTCAACAAGGACTGCTGATGTTCGCAGATTAGGATGCGGTATTATATACCTAAGGCATAACCTAGATCGGTTTAGTCGGGATGGATCAAATTTCACGCAACTCGCGATGAATAGGGGAAGTTTCCTAATTGAGGAACAAGCCTTTGAGTTTGTAACACGTCGATAGTTTCCACAAAGAGCTGAAACCCGGATCAGTCTCCACCCCGCTCTGACTTGACCTCGACCGATTAAAAATTCTCTTTGCGATTTTTTTTTCTTTCTTAAACTTTTCCTACTTTTGAATGCAGACAGCACAGTGGCACCTTTGTTCTTTGCGGAAAAATCCGACAGTTGCACCATTGGTATGAAAGAAAGAGAGAAAAGGGGAGATGGGGGAACGCCATATGGTTGCAGATGCGCCTTTGCCATATCACAAGAGCCGGAAAAAATCGATTGGACCAATCGAGATTAATTAAGAGGGCATGACTGCATGTGTCTTTTAAAACAAAAAATGTTGAAACAACAACAAAAACGAAATTTCAATAAAATATTTAAATTTTCAACCAAAGACTTGAATTTAAAAAAAAATCAACAAAATTTTTCAATTTTTAAACAAATAGTTTAACTTTTAACCCACAAAGATGAATTCTTAACCAAACGACGAATTTTCAACAAAGAAAATTAATTTTCTACCAAAAAGTGACAAATTTTCAACAAAATAAACCAATCTGCAAACATATAAAAACATAGATTTTTAACCGGATAGTTGAGTTTTCCACTAAAGACGAAAAATTTCCATCCGAAAATGGAATAGTTGAATTTTCAGTTAAAAAAATTAATTTTCGTAGAAAAAAAATGATTTTCAACAAAACAAGTCTTCAACCAATATAATAAATTTGAAGAAAAATAGTTGAATTTTCAATCAAATAGTTGAATTTTCAATTAGGAAGATTTTTAATTTCTACAAAAAAAGATAAATTTACTGAAAAAAATATGAATCTTCAATCAAAACTGGAATAGTTAAATTTTCAGTAAAAAAAAAAATAATTGTAATGCAAAAAAAAAATCATTTTTGACAGATCAGTTCAATTTTCAACAAATAAAATTAGTTTTTAAACAAAGCAGTTCTACGTTCAACAAAAAGGTTGAATTTCAAACCAAAAAAGGTGAATTTTTAATGAAAAATGTAATAGTTGAATTTTCGACTAAAAACGATCAATTTTCAACCTAAAATGGTATAGTTGAATTTTAAATTCAAAAAATTAATTTTCATACAAAAATAAAGCTTTTTCAAACAAAATAGTTCAATTTTTAGCCAATATGACGATTTTTTATTAATTTTTTTTAGATTACAACCAAGAAATTGAATTTTTAATAAATAGAATGAATTTTCTAATAAAAAAGAGATGAATTTTCAACAAAAAAACGAATTTTCAATAAAATAGTTAAATTTTTAAACTACAAAGATAAATTCTTGACCAAAACGACGAATTTTCAGCAAAGAAAATTAATTCTCTGCCAAAAGAGACATTTTTTCAACAAAATACACCAATTTACAGACAAATAATTAAATTTTCAACTAAAAATGATTAATTTTCAGCAAAAAAATGGAAAAGTTACATTTCTAGGTTAACAAATTAATTTTAAATGAAAAAAATAATTTTCAGACAAATATTTAAATTTTGAATCAAAGAATTCTTTGTAATATTTGTGAAATCTTCCTGAAATCTTTTTTATTCGTTTGAAATCATTGAAATATTTCAAAATATTTGTGAAATCTTTTGAAAACTTCTAAAAAATTTTAAAATTGTTTCTAAGAAAATTTATGAATTTTAATGACCAATTTTCAACCATAAAGAATGACTTTTTAGCAAAATTGTTCAACCGAATAAAAGGAATTTTCGAGGGAATTTTCAACGAAAAATGTTAATTTCCACAAAACAGATGAATTTTCTACCAAGAAGATTGAATTTTTCTAAAAAAAAAAAATATTTTCGACAAAAAATGAAATAGAGTTTTCAGTTGAAAAACTGGATTTGCAGCCAAAGAAATGAATTTTACACCAAAAAGATAATTTTTTAACCAAGAATATTAATTTTCTACCAAAAAAAAAAATTGAATTTTGAACTAATACATAAATTTTCAACCAAATAGTCAAATTTTCAAACAAACAAAGAATGTTTTACGAATAAAAGAAATTTTGAATCAAAGAAATGAATTTTCCACCAAAAAAATTAATTTTTAATCAATAACATTAATTTTCCACCAAAGAAGAATAATTTTTAAGAAATACAAGCATTTTCAATCAAATAATTTAGTTTTTAACTGAAGAAGATACATTTTCAACCAAAAATAGAATAGCGCAATTTTCAGTTAAAAAAATTGATTTTAAACAAAAGAAAAATAATAATTTTCAACGAAAAAGTTAATTTTAAACCAAAAGATTGAATTTTTTATCAAATTGTTACATTTTTAAACAAAAAAGATGATTTCTCCACAAAAAATGTAATAGTTGATAATTCAACCAGAAAAATTGAATTTTAAATTAAAAAACTGTCGAATTCTATGAAAGAATACAAATTTTAAACAAAAGTAGGAACACTTTTCAAGAAATAGACGAATTTTCAACTAAAATTATGACTCTTCAATCAGAAAAACGAGTTTTAACCAAGTAGTTCAAATTTAACCAAGAAGTCAAATTTACCAAATTGTTGAATTTTCAAGCCAAAAAGATGAATTTTCAACCAAGGAGAATAATTTTATACAAAAAGACGAATTTTCAACAAAATAATTGATTTTTCAACAAAAACGATTAATTTTTAACTAAAGTGATGAATTTTCAATGCAAAACAATTTTGAGAAGATATATTAATTTTTAACAAAATAGTTTAATTTTTAGCCAAAACAGATACATTTTCAAATAAATAGTTGAATTTAAAATAATGGAAAAATTAAATTATCAGTCAAAAAAATTAATTTTTAACAAAATAGTTGAATTGATTTAAAAAGTAGTTGGTTGTTTTTACTTACGAAAATTTTTGACCAAAGACATAAACGACGAAAACTCACCTGGAACAAATGAAGAAAATAAATTCATTAGAGACAGATAATATAAAAAATTGAATATCAGAGCTTTTTAATTTTATGTTAAATCATGAATTTTTAACTGAAAAAGATAAATTTATAACCAAAAATGGACTAGTTAAAATTTTAAGTTAAAAAAGTTAATCCTCATTTTAAAAAAATGAATTTTCAAAAAACTAGTTAAATTTTTAACCAAAATGGATGACTTTTTAAGAAAATTGTTGAATTTTTAACGCAATAATTAAAATTTCAACCAAATAACATTAAAAAAAAAAGTATGAATTATTAATAAAAAATGTGATAGTTGATATTGCAACAAATAGTTAATTTTCAACTGAAATGATTAATCTTCAATCCGGAAATGTAAATTTTCAAAAAAATAATCAAATTATCAATAAAATAATAAAATTTTAAATAAAAGAGATGAATTTGCGACAAAAATGTAATGGTTGATGTTTCAACCAAATGAAAATTTAATTTAAAATTTAAAAAAGATCTTTTTTCAGAAAAATCATTTAAAATAATTTCTCTTTCATAGCTCCATCTAGTCTGAAAAGACGTTAAATATTTTCTGTTATTCTCAAATGATAATACAGATTCCTTCAAATAATAACCTTGTTAAACAAGAAATTTGAATTCTGAACCAAAAATATAATAATTTAGACATTCAACCATAAATATTTGGATTTTGGTATTGGGTTTCATTAATTCAGTTCCAATTTAACCGAAAAAGAGGAGCAGAGGAAAAGAGGAAAATGGGGAAAAGTCTGTGAAAAATAAATAAATTTAACTTTCCACTACATTTCAGGCCCTGAAAATAAATTCAGAAAAAAAGATCTATTTCAGTAAATGTTATTATTTCCTTGTGAAAAAAAGAAAGACAGGAAATGGAATAATTGTCTGTAAACCGAAAACAGAGGGAGGCAGAAGGAGGATGACAATTGGTCCTGGGTGCTTGAAACTCTCGAGGGAAACGAGAGATTCAAGAGCTTCCTACTTGCCACTGGTGCAAAATGCTGTAAGAGTCGCCGGAATAATTTATTAGGGTGACAATGTTATTTTAGCGATTATTCCCCTTAAGCTTTTATAGGCATCTGTATACCATCGAAACCGAGGAGCTCTTCAGTGATGAAATTCAAGTGATATTCAAGATATCACCAATTTCTCATCCTTTTGTTTTAATCTTCCATTTTGAAATGGTCAATTCACTGCCAACTTAAAAAAAAATGTTACCTGTTATTATTTTTAATAAAAAAATGATTCGAAGCCAATTTAGACTTCCTCATCATAGAAAAACTACAGGTATGTATAATTCAATTATTACCTGAAAACGAAGAATAGAAGTGAATATTATTTTTTTTTATTCATATATATTTATTAGAGTCAAAACCTGTGTTTAAAAAAAATCCCATTAATTTATATTCTTTCTCTTTTTTTGTTATACTACTAGACAAAACAAACATGATTTGAAGCCAATTTAGACTACCTCATGAGGGGTTATTTATAAGAAATCTACATAGAAGAATAATTCAATTATTATCTGAAAATAAAGAATAGAAGTTGATATCAAATTTTTGGGATTTATCTATATTTATTATAGTCAAAAATCTTTTTTCGAAAAAAGTCCCAGCAATCCTTATTCTTTCTCTGTCTTTCTTATACTACTAGCGAGAACCAACATGATTCAAAGCCAATTTAGATTTCCTCAACGGGGATTATTTATAAGAAATGTACAGAACAGAACAATTCAATTATTATCAGAAAATAAAAAAAATGAAATCAATGTCAAATTTATTTGTAAATCAATCCTCATTCTTTCTCTGTTTATGTTATACTACTAGGGAGAATTAACATCTCGACTAAGCCAATTTAGACTTCCTCATCTGGGATTATTTATAGGAGAACTGCAGGTATTTAATCGCCTGAAATTAAAAATAGAAATTAATATCAAATTTATTTTGATTTTTTCATGTATTTATTATAGTCAAAACCTCTTTTGGAATAATGCCATTAATACTAATTCTTTCTCTATCTTTGTTACACCACTAGAGGGAACCAGCAGGAATCAAAGCCAATTCGGACTTCCTTATCAGGGATTATTTTTAGGAAAACTATAGGTATAATAATTAAATTACCTGAAAATAAAAAATAGAACTTGTGATCAAATTTATTTCTAATTCTTATAAATTAATAACAGTTGAAATCTTTTAGGAAAATCCCAAATATCCTTATTCTACCCCTCGTTTTTAACTACTAGAGAGAACCAACATGAATAGAAGCCAATTTAGATTATTCATAGGAAAGCTACAGGCATAATAATTAAATTGCCTAAAATTAAAAAATAGAGATAATAAAAAATTTATTTTTAATTTGTATCAATTTATAACAGTTAAAATCCTTTTTGGAAAAATCCCATTTATCCTTATTCTTTCTCTCTCTCTTTTAACTACTAAAGAGAACCAACATGAATAGAGGCCAATTTAGACTTCCTCATCAGGGGCTGTTTATAGGAAATCTACAGAAAAGAACAATTCAATTATTACAGAAAATGAAAAATTGAAATCAATGTCAAATTTATTTTGTAAATCACTCCTCATTCTTTCTCTGTTTATGTTATACTACTAGAGAGAAGTAACATCTCGACTAACATGAATAGAAGCCAATTTGGACTTCCTCATCAGGAATTATTTATAGGAGAACTACAGGTATTTAATCACCTGAAATTAAAAATAGAAATTAATATCAAATTCATTTTGATTTTTTTTATATATTTATTATAGTCAAAACCTCTTTTGGAAAAATCCCATTAATAAAAATTTTTTCTCAATCTTTTTTACACTACTGGAGGGAACCAACATGAATCGAAGCCAATTAAGACTTCCTCATCTGGGATTATTTATAGGAAAGATACAGGTGTAATAATTCAATTATCACCTGAAAATGAAGAATAGGAGTTAATCTCAAATTTATTTTTAATTTTTACATATTTATTACGGTTAAAATCCTTTTTTGGAAAAATCCCGTTGATTATTATTCTTTCTCTTTTTTTGTTATACTACTAGAGAGGACCAACATGATTCGAAGCCAATTTAGACTTCCTCATCAGGGGTTATTTATAGGAAATCTACAGAAAAAAAAAAACAATTCAATTATTACCAGAAAATGAAAAATAGAAATCAGTATCAAATTTATTTGTAAATCATATATATTTATTAGAGTCAAAAACCATTTTTTTTTTTTAGAAAAATCCCATCAATCCTTATTCTTTCTCTGTTTATGTTATACTATTAGAGAGAATTAACATCTCGACTAACACGAACAGAAGCCAATTTAGACTTCCTCATCAGATATTATTTATAGGAAACTACAGGTGAAATAATTGAATTACCTGAAATTGAAAAATAGAAATTAATATCAAATTTATTTTTA
>CAKNXH010060768.1:29545-46882 GCA_932178445.1 Andricus quercusramuli | reverse complement strand
TATATATATATATATATATATATATATATATATTTATTATGGTCAAAACCTTCTTTGGAAAAATCCTATTAATCCTAATTCTTTTTCTGTCTTTTTTACACCACTAGAGGGAACCAGCAGGAATCAAAGCCAATTCGGATTTCCTTATCAGGGATGATTTTTAGGAAAACAATAGTTATAATAATTAAAATTCATTTGTATTTCTTATAAAATAATAACAGTTGAAATATTTTTTGGAAAAATCCCAAATATCCTTATTCTATCTCTCTTTTTTAACTACTAGAGAGAACCAACATGAATAGAGGCCAATTTAGACTTCCTCATCAGGGGCTGTTTATAGGAAATCTACAGAAAAGAACAATTCAATCATTACAGAAAATGAAAAATAGAAAACAATATCAGATTTATTTGCAAATCATACATATTTATTAAAGTCATAAAATCTTTTTTTTTTAATCCCATCAATCCTAATTCTTTCTCTATTTATGTTATACTACTAGAGAGAAACAACATTAATAGAAGCCAATTCAGACTTCCTTATCAGCGATTATTTATTGTAAAACTACAGGTATAATAATTCAATTATTGACTGAAAATAAAAAATATAAATTATCATCAAATCTATTTTTAATTTTCATATATACCTCACAGGTTGTGCGAACTGATAAATTTATGTTTCGAGACAGGAGAAGTCCCAGACGATTGGAGAAGGGCGATTATTGTACCAATATATAAAAGAAAGGGAGATAAAAGCAACTGCAGTAATTACAGAGGCATCAGCCTACTAAGTACCGCAAGTAAGATATACTCAAAAATACTTATTCGTAGGGTAATGGAAATTACAGAAGAGAAGATATGGGAAGTCCAAAGTGGATTCATGCCAGGAAGATCATGTACAGATCAGATATTTAGCCTAAGACAGATCACAGAAAAAAGCTTGAGAGTAGGAAAGAAAGTTTTCTGTGCATTTATTGACCTAGAAAAAGCTTTCGACACGGTAAATAGAAGTAATCTTTGGCAAGTCCTTAAAGAGTATGGAGTGAATGGAGGGCTCCTACAAGCAATAAAAACAATATATACAGGTAGTAAAGCGAGTGTAAGGGTAAATGGGAAACTGAGTGACTGGTTCGATATTATGCAAGGCGTGAAACAAGGATGCGTTATGTCCTCGTGGCTATTTATCATATTCATGGATAAGTGTCTAAGAACTGCCCTCTTCGACGAAACAGGTATAGATCTCGAAACCGTCAAGGTACGTGGGTTGGCTTTCGCAGATGACAAGATTGTTATGGCAGAATCAGTCGAAGACTTGCAAAGAATGTTGAATAAACTTAATACAAGCATGAAGAACATGGACCTCAAAATTAACGTGAATAAAACGAAAGTCATGGTGTTTGAGGGAAAAAGCGAGAAAACAATATGCAACATTGTCCTAAATGATGAGAGATTAGAACAAGTTGACAAGTACGTATATCTAGGTAGTCTATTCACTAGCGACGGAAAAATAGATGGGGAATTAGATAGGCGCATAAATAAGGGTAAGCAGGTTATCGGTAGAGCAGTGTCCATTCTCACAAATAAAAACATATCAAAAAAAGCTAAAATGGCCATACATAACTCTATTTTCATACCGACTGTACTATACGGTAGCGAGACATGGACCTGTCAAGAAAAGGACAGGAGTAAAATCAACGCGATCGGCATGAAACCTCTGCGCATAATATGCGGGAAAACACTGATGGACAAAGTACGAAACGAGACAATCCTCAAAGAATGTGGTACAGGAGAGACACTAGTTGACATATGGGAAAGAAATCAGCTAAGATGGTTCGGACATCTTGAAAGAATGGAAGATGAACGACTGACCAAGCAAGTGTATAAAGGTAAAGTAAATGGCAGAATGCCCAGAGGTAGACCGCCGAAAGAATGGTTAGAATCTGTGAATGAGACACTAATACGAAGAGACATCAGAAGCCATAGAAATACAAGAGCCTGCATGAAAAAATGCATGGATGTGAATGAAGCTAGAGTAGTATGCCAGGACAGAAATGTGTGGCGACAAATAGTTTATAAACAGAGTGACGATAGAGTGAATGATGCCTGAAACAAAGACCTTGGATACTAATGGGCCCAAGTGGGGAACCATACATAACAATTTTGTGAGGCTCCTCACTTGGGGTGATCGCTAGAGAGATTGATCAGCAACCTGGGTCGGAGCAGTGTTGCGGAGTGAACGTGTAATTTATATAAATAACACGAGAACTCCAGATCAATCTAAAACATCTATACCTAACACCTATATACCCAACAACCCTGTACCCATATACCGATCTACCTCGTACCTATATACCTATTTCACCACCTCCCAACCGAACAAGTCACGCCTACCCCGGAAGGGAAATGGCTTAATGGTATAATAATAATTGCCGTACGGTACAATGGAAGAGCGTAGGACTGATTATATGCGCTTGCGCATGGATTCATTATTATTTCTTATTTTCATAACTGCCCCTTTTGGATTTAAATTTTGTACATGTGATAAGATCAATTTCCGTTATGAAATATTTAATTCCTATTAATAATATGATTGTCACTGTAGGTGCTAAAATTTGCCTACAATTTGACAATTACCCATATTCGTTTCCAGTTATTCGTTGGACTGTTATGAATGAGGAATAACTTAGACCTCACAGCTCAACATTTTTTCCCTGTAAAATTACGAATTCTTGTTTTTAGTGAAGAGTGAATTAAAATGAAAATGAAAACATCAGAAAAAAAGTAATTTCATAACAATATCATCTATTTCCATTACTCTTGTTCAAGTGTCTTTTTTACTTTCACAGCCACTCAAACCAAGAACGTCATGCGCATAAATTAGATAAATTATTCAAAAGAATGCCCTACTTTACTTCTCATAAAAAATGTCTCTCCTTGCACGACATAACTCTCTCCAAAAATGGCTTGCGACCCTGAAACCAAAAAGAGTGGAGGACAAACACCTTTCTCCACCAGCTAGCCCTGAAAAATTGTAAAAAAATGCAACGAGCGTCAACGTAAATGCAGTCCTGTTAGGTTCTAGAAACCCTGCTCGCTGGATATCAGTACCTATCTTAGATATTTATGGTCAAGTCACCATAGCGAGTACACACATGCAAGTCTATAAAGATGGGGTAGCACACTCTGCAGGATACGCATAAGGACGAAGGTACTGCCATTACATAGTGCTACTTCGCACGACATGTGTCGTGACTTCTCTCTTTCTCATTCCCTCACTTTTATATGCCTACATTTCTCATTACCTTTCTACCTCATTCAGTTCCTCATTCCGTGTCTGATTTTCTTTCTCTCCTTATCGACTCTCATTTACTTTCTTTGTTTCTCCGTCTATGGTGGTTTCTGAAAGCAATATATGAAGGTGATAAAGCTAATGTTGGGGTCAATGGAAAACTAAGTGATTGGTTATGTCCTCTTGGTTATTCAATATGTTGGATGCTTTTAGACAAATCCGGCTTTTAGCCGAATTCATAGGCATTTGGTTGAACATCGGCCAATAGACGAATTTTTCTTTTGATGACTACTTTATGGGTAATTGTCAAATTGTAGGCAAATTTTAGCACCTACAGTGGCAATCATATTAATATTAGGAATTGAATATTTCATAAAGGAAATTGATCTTATCACACGTAAAAAATTTTTATCCAAAAGGGGCAGTTGTGAAAATAAGAAATAATAATTAACCCATGGGCACGCGCATATGATCAGTCGTACGCTGTTCTATTGTACCGTACGGTAATGACGCGATAAAAATGTTAAAGTTTAACCCTTTTTAATGTTTATAAAACAATAACAGATTTTAGTTATAAAATGTCACCCACTTATGAAAGAAAACACCGCCAAGCAAGTAACGGAATGGTTTTTATAATTTTTTGCACCCCGAAAATGGTTTTTACGCACGTACGGTAATGACGTTTTCGTTGTCCAGATGCATTTTTCAATTTTATTATCGGATTCACAAATAAGAGAGTAAATATTTTAAGCTCAATTTGATAAAATCTTGTATTAAACGATACGCCTAATATTTCTGTATTCATATTTTTTGGTAGAAAGTTCATCTTTTTGGTTGAAAATGCCTTTTTTTGGTTGAAAAATAATTTTTAAACTAAAAAAGTAACTATTCTTGGCTAAAAATTGATATTTTTTAAATTGAAAATTCAACCACTTGGGCAAAACTTGAACCACTTTATTAAAAATTTATTTCTTTGAGGGTTGATCTCTTTGACTCAAAATTTAAATATTTTGCTGAACATTTTTTTTGTTCATTTGAAATTAATTTGTTAACCTACAAATGTAACCTTCCCATTTTTTTTTTGCTGAAACTTAATCTTTTTTTTGAGTCAAAATTTGGTCTTTATAGGTAGAAAACTAATCCTGTTGGTGGAAATTTTAACTCTTTTGATTGAAACTGCAATTTTTTGGTTGAAAATGAACATTTTTGTTGAAAATTAATATTTTCTGATTGAAAATGCTGTCTTTTGGCATATTTGTTGAAAATTCGTCTTTTTTATTAGAAAATTCGTCTCTTTGATAGAAAATTAATTATTTCGGATTGAAAATTCAAATGCTTTGTAGAAAATTTGTTTTTTTTTGTCCGTTACATTTATCGTTTTAGTTGAAAATTGCTCTCTTCGGTCCAAAATTCAGCTATTTAGTTCAAATCTATTTTACTGAAAATTTATCATTTTTAGTTAAAAATTAAATTATTTGTTTGTAAATTGGTGTATTTTGTTGGAAAGTTGTCTTTTTTGGTAAAAAATTAATTTTCTTTGTTGAAAATTCGTCGTTTTGGTTAAGGATTCATCTTTGTAGGTTAAAAGTTGAACTATTTGGTTAAAGGTTAAAAATTTAACTATTTAATGAAAAAATTCGTTTTTTTGTTGTTGTAAATTCATTTTTTTTTATTAGAAAACTGATTCCCTTTATTAAAAATTCAATTGCTTGATTGGAATTTAAAAAAAACTTTACTAAAAAATCATCTTATCGGTTATTTTTTTAAATTTTTAAGGCCATTTAACAAATAAAAAAACAATTGTGTTATTTTAAAACATTTTTAGATATTTAAACAAAATTTTAAAAATAAATTAAAAATTTTAACAATAAATTAAAAATTTGAAAACATTTTAAACAAAATGTAGATTTTTGAAGAGTTGGAAATAAAATTTTAGATAATTTTGAGAATTTTGAAATGTTTCAAGGTAATAAAATCTTAAGATTCCTGAAAAAATGTGATTATTTATTGTTTTGAAAAATTAATTGTAAGAAAGTATTTATTAAGATTTCAAAACATTTCAAAAGATTTCAAAAATTGCCAAAAATGATTCTGAAAAGTTTTGAAGTGATTTTTTTTTACATTTTTTAGAATTTTAAAAAATTCGAAATATTTGACAAGTTGTTTCGGTTTTGAAGTTTTCATTCGAAAATAATTTCAAGCTTGAAAAGATTCCAAATATTTTGAAATGATATTTTCGATGATTTTAAAATAAAATTTGGAAGCTTTTTTGAGAATTTTGGTAGGTTTTGAGACAATAAAAATCTTAAGATTCCTGGGAAAATTTAAAATGATTCTTAGTTTTGGAAAAACTACTTTCGATTGAACATTTAAAAACATTTTAATTCATTTCAAAACATTTCAAAAATTGCCAAAAAAGATTCTGAAAGGTTTTAAGGTAATTTTGTACATTTTTCAGAATTTTCAAAAAATTGTTTTAAAAAAATTGCCTCAGATTCTTCCAAATTCTTTTTCGAGAATTTCGGAAATTTTCAAAAATATTTTCTTGAAATTAATTTTTCCAAATAAGAATTCATACAAATTTTTACCGGAAATGTTAAGAAACTTTTCTTAATCTCATGAAATTTTTTTAACGTCTATATTTTATTATAAAAAATCCTTTCAAGTCATATTATTTTTGAATCTTTCAAAAATTTCTAAATATTTTTGAAACTTATTGGCAATTTTTCTAAAACTTTGTCATTCTGCAAAATAGAAAAATGTTCCTTCAAATCTTCCAAATTCTTTTTCGAATTTTTAGGAAATCACTGGAAATATTTTTCAATCTTTTTCAAGTTTCCTTTGAAATTCATTTTTCAGAATGAAAAATCATTTGAAATGGAATTTCAAATAACAACAAAATTCTTAAGATTCCTTGGGAAATTTAAAATGATTTTTTATTTTGAAAAATTCATTTCGAGAGAATATTTGAAAACATTTCAAAAGATTTCAAACATAGTCAAAAAAGAATTTGAAAGATTTTAAGTTAATTTTGTTGTATTTTTCAGAATATTCAAAATTTTATAGGAAAAAATCTAATCATTTTGAAAGTTATTGAGAGGTTTTAGACTTTTTGAACAGATTAAACCTATTTTAAAACTTCGAAATATTTCCGAAAATTAATATTCCTAAATATCTTTAAAATTTCTAAAATTTCTAAATATCTTTTAAACCGACTCGAATTTTTTCTAAAATCTAAATCAAGCTCGAATTGAGGTGTTCAAAAACATTCAACAAATAAAAATTTGATGACGTTAATATGTCTAAAGTACAAAAGTAACTAAAAAAGTAACAATATTTACTTTTTTTGCAAAAGTAACAAAAAAGTCTTGGTTAGGATCGAGTATTAATCTGAATTTCTATTAGATTATTAGTCAGTTTCTGTTGTGTGATATACGACCACGATGTACGACGGCTTTGTGAAGCTCTTCACCTGGGGTGATTGCTAGAAAAATTGATCCTGATTTCTGGACTAATGTAAATTAATAATTCTCCTTCTATCTTTTCTATACTTTTCTTATGACTTTCTTGTCATCCCTGCTGTTGAAAGAATCGGATAGGAATTTCTTCCGAACGAATCCGAAATCATCCGAAATCATCCGAGTCATTCCGGAATCCGTATCCAAACCATTCCGAGTTAATGGGAACCAATAAGAAAACATTTCTACATTTCGTTGGATCCAAATGGTTCAAAAATTAATCCGTCTCAATCCGGTTCAATCTGAACTTCCAATCCGCATGAATCTGAACCAAATTTTCAATCCGATTGAACCCAAACTCGGATTGACCTGAAACGATTTTCAATCCGAATGTATCCAATTCAATCCGAACTCGGATTCATTTGAAAAGAAATCAGTGTATATGAATCCGAGTTCGGATTGATTCGGATTCATTTGGATTGAAAATTTGGTTCGGATTGGTTCGTTTTGAAGTTCGGATTGAACCGGATTGAGTCGGGTTAACTTTTAAACGATTTGGGCCAAACGAAATGTAAAACTTTTTTCGGATTGGTTCGAATTGACCAGGATTGGTTCGGATACAGATTTTGGAATGATTCCGATTGGTTCGGAAGGAATTCCTATCCGATACTTTCGCCAGGGTTGTCTATGAGACAGAAAGTGTAACCATATTCAGGATTCCATGGGAGTTAATAGCGGAAAATGCAGCCAGCTGGAGTCAATAAGTTGTCCCTGAGCTTCCCCTATGTCCTATATATATAGTATATACGAGCTACGAGATTGGGTCTATGGGCTTCATGTGTAGTTTGCACGTACCTATGCGTACAAACGTTGCTCATATAGTACTGAACCGCAATAGAGAACGAGAGAGAGAGAGACGAATGCAATTTGTTCTCGTACGTATGTACGCTCTACATCACGTTTCCAATGTTTGCGCAGTGACTACTTTACGCGAAAATGTAACCGTTTACCTCGAGGGGATTACGCATTTGGAGACACCTTCTTTGTTTACGAGATTCCACTAGATTCAGGGCTCACCAGACGGCAGTCATTGACTGCCATTCCTGCCAGACGGCAGTCATTGACTGCCATGACGGCCAGTGACAGTCATTAACTGCCATGACTGCCAGTGGCAGTCATTGACTGGCATGACTGCCAGTGGCAGTCAAAAGACTAGGTTAAATAGGCCCCAATAAATTTTAGTCGAACTTGTCCTTCGACTGCTCACTAATCCTTCGCGGTGAATTAAAGTTTCAAATGAAAAAACAGGCAAACTTTCTGGCAGTCAAACATTCATCGTGGCAGTCAAGAACTGCCGAAACTGGTGAGCCCTGCACTAAAACACATACCAACACTGTCAGATATTTCTTTTCAGCATAGACGGAAAAAATGTGTACCTGAGAAATTACCGAACTTGTTCAGAAGTAGTGGCCAATTCGATGAAAAACACGTCGAGTTCGGTAATTTCGAAGTCACCGCGCCATTACCAGCACGGATTAAAAATTAGAAATTAAATATATATTTTTAAACGTGGCATTAGGCATTATATTATTATTGTAAAAGCTGTAAGAAAAAAAATTGTGCTATAGAAGAATCTGGCAGGAATCGAACACGGGTCTCCGGGACGGCAGCAAGATAATTTTCAACAATAGTTGAACTTTCAATCAGAAGAGACGAATTTTTAACAGAATTGTAAATTTTAAACAACCAAAAAAGGTTTTACAATAAAAGATGAATTTACTATCCAAACAGCCAAATTTTCCGAAAAAATTTTTAAATTTTCAAGCAAAAAGGATGACTTTTCTACCATAAAAGATAAATTTACAATCCAAAAGAAGGAATTTTTTATCCAAAAAGTCGAATGTTCAACGAAACATTTGCATTATCGACAAAAAAGATGTATTTTTAACAAAGTAATTGAATTTCGAACCAAATTGTTGGATTCTCAACCTAAAAAAGACAACTTTACAACCAAATTGTGCAATTTTTAAATTAAAAAGATTAAAATTGAACCACAAACAGTTGCATTTTTAATCAATAGTTGAATTTTTGAACTAAAACGATCAATTTTCCAGAAGATAGTTGAATTATCAACTTTAAAAGGTGAATTTTGAAAAAAAAATGTTTGCCAAATAAATAAACTTTGAATTAAAAGAGACGAATTCTTTACAAAATAGTTAACTTTTAACTAAATAATCAAATTTTGAACTAAGAATCGAAAAAAACGAATTGTTCATAAAAAAACATGAATTAAAAAAAAACAGTTGAATTTTCGACAAAAAAATTATTTTTTGACAAAAAATTGAACTATTAACCAAATATGTAGATTAATTTTCAACCTACAGAGACAAATTTCCAAACAAATTGTTGGATTTTTAAATAAAAAAAACGAATTTTTTAGAAAAAAATTGAATTATCTACCTGAAAAGGTGAATTTTGAGAAAAAAATTATTTTCAACTAATAAAAATTAATTATTAACCAAATACATAGCTGAATTAAAAGAAAATTAATTTTCAACCAAATAGTTGGATTTATAACCAAATCGATCAAATTTCAATCAGGAAAGACAAATTTTCAAAAAATACTTACATTTTCAATTAAAAAGGATGACTTTTGAATGAAGTAGTTACATTTAAAAAAATCATCAATTTTCTAACAAATTAAATAAATTTTAAAACCAGAAAAAATTTATTTTAAACCGAAATTCGAATAAAAAATCATCTTTTTGGTAGAAAATTAATTTTTTATTGAAAATTTCTGTTTTTTCGATTCAAATTGATTTTTTCAATTTAGAAATAACCTATCCTATTTTCGGTAGGACATTCATCTCGTTAGTTGAATTAAATATTTGGTTAAAAATTCATTCTTTTGGCTGCCAATTCATCATTTTAGTTGAATATTCGTTTTTCTTGGTTTGGAAATTAATTTTTGTAAACCTGAAATGTAATTATTCCATTTTTTGTTAGAAATTAATTTATTTTATTGAAAATTTGACTTTTTTCATTGAAATATTAACAATTACATTTGTTTAAAAATTTAACTATTTTGTTGATGATTATTTTTTTACATTAATGGTTGCAACTGAAAATTTAACTATTCTATTTTTAGTTGAAAATGGAGCTTTTTCAATAGAAAATTAAACTTTTTGGTTGAAAATTAATATATTTTGTCGAAAATTTGTGTTTTTCAGTAGAAACTTAATCTTCTGGGTTAAAAATTTATCTTTTTGGTTAAAAATGCATCTATTTTGTTGCAACAGAAAAGGTTAAAAAAACAAAAGTTAAAAAAACATCTCGGATGTTTCAGTTAAACGTAAAAATATTGTTATGCATAATATCTCACAAAGATAGTAGATAATCCAAGATTCCTGTTATCGACATGTTACCGACATCGACACCATTCCATAGCTCAAGTGGTTCGTGTCCGTGCTGAGTTTCTAGAATATTCTCAAAGTTTACCGGCGTCATAAAATTATTTGCGCAATTTTGAGTAACGAATTTTGCGTAAACAACTTCAAGGTTATTTATTATGTCAATTAGTATAAACATGAGAAAACCAAGAATGATTTATTCGTTCCGTGCGAATCATTTTATAACGTCATTGGTAACCTTTAAAAATATTCTAGAAACTTAGCACGGACACGAACCACTTGATCTACGGAACGTCCTCAACGTCGGTAACATGTCGGTAACAGGAAGTTTGGACTGGAAACCACCTTAATTCAAAAATATTCTAGAAACTTAGCACGGATACGAACCACTTGAGCAATGGAGCGGCCTCAACGTCGGTAACATGTCGGTAACAGGAAGTTTGGACTGGAAACCACCTTAATTCAAAAATATTCTAGAAACTTAGCACGGACACGAACCACTCGAGCTACGGAACGGCCTCAACGTCGGTAACATGTCGGTAACAGGAAGTTTGGATTGGAAACCACCTTAATTCGAAAATATTCTGGAAACTTAGCACGGACACGAACCACTTGAGCTATGGAGCGGCCTCAATGTCGGCAAAACATGTCGGTAACAGGAAAGAGGAAGTAAAAGCTTTTTGCCTTCCCCGAAGCGGATATTAGCAGACATGCAACTTTATTCGCAGTAGTAAAATTCGTCGCTCAAAGCTATCCTCTTTTCTGATATATCAATATTGTATTTATTGCTATATGACTGGAAAATTGTGGTTTGAAACTCTGAAACGCGACAGGAAAGTACCCAAGCGAGGGATGTGTTATGAGCTCCAGTAGATAAGTTAGTACATGTGTGTGTGTGTGTTTGTTGAGCAGTGTATTTAATTTATGTAGGTGTATGTTTTTTTATGTACGTGCGCATCGAGGGTGACCAAGTAAAATGAGGGGATCCATTTTAACGACCCTTGCACGTGGCCGGCAGGTAAACACTCAAAAAGGAAGCGATAATCCCTTCCCATTACTCCCTTTCATTTCAGGATTATTTTACGAGGGGTATACTTAAAATGTGACCACATTGTCTCTATAAAAACATTAATATTTCCGAACCTGTATAACTTTTTAGAGGATCTAGTGTATTTAGGATTTAAGGATTTACTAATATTGAAGTAAGGTTTTAGCAGACAAGTTAGGAGAGCTCTAAGGCAAGATTCCTGTTACCGACATGTCATCGACACCGAGAACATTCAACGGCTCAATTGGTTCATGTCCGTGCTAAGTTTCTAAAATATTATCGAAGATTACCGATAACGTCATAAAATGATTTCGCAATTGTGAGAAACGAATTTTGCGTAAACAAATTCAAGGTTATTTATTAGTTCAATTAATAACCTTGAAGTTGTTTACGCAAAATCGGTTTCTCACAATTGCGCAATATCATTTTATGACGTAATCGGTAACCTTCAAGAATATTCTAGAAGCTTAGCACGGACATGAACCATTTGAGCTGTGGAATGGTCTCGATGTCGGTAAAATGTAGGTAACAGGAATTTTGTGTTAGAACTCTTACTTATCTACCTGTTTTTGGAACAAATATATTTTTTTTACTTTTTAAGGGAAAATAAATATGAGAAATGAAATATATAATTAGAGAGATACTGAATATGACTGAAGGGTCAATATATAGGAATCCGTTAATTAAGTTTTGATCAAACACGTGCATGTTTGATTTAAACAAATAGTCAAATCCTCTTTCGATTTATTTGGTATCAAATATTTATTTAATGATATGTGCAATGTATTTTTTAAATTCGTTTTTAAATTCTGAAATATTCCATAGAAAGACCAAAACTTTTCTAGAATGTTATAAAAGTTTTTTGGAATATTTTACAATTCACCGCGATTATTTAAATTTTCAAATGGAAATCTTCAAACCAAAATAATTTTCTCGAACGTTGAATTTTGTACAAAACTAAAGCTTTCAAAATTGAATAATTTTTATTTCGAGTTTTTTAAATAGAAAAATAATCCAAACTCAAGATCATCAACCCGAGCTAATTCCGAATTGAAAAATTAGGAATTTAAAATAGTTCATTCAGGGCCATCAGAATTTGAATTTTCATCAGAATAATTCAATTTCTGTGAATAGTTGAATTTGTAATCAAATAGTCGAACTTTTAAGCAAACCGACAAATTTTCAACAAAATAGTTGAATTTTCAACCAAATAATCAAATTTTTAAAACAAAATTTTTTAACAAAAAAAAAGTTGCATTTTCAACAGAATCGTTGAATCGTTTGAATTTTCAATCTACAAAAATGGATTTTGAAACAAAAGGGTTTCGGCTAAATGATATAAATTTTCAGGCATATAGTTGAATTAAAAAAAAAATCTTCAAACCAAAAACTAAAAATAAAATTTACATTTTTATTTCAAAAAATTGATTTTCAAAAAAAAAACTTTAAACAAAATAGTTGAATTTTCAAATGAAGAGATGTATTTTGAACTGAAATGATAAATCTTCAACAAAAACAATGAATTTCTGAATTCTGAATGAAAAAAATGAATTGAATGATGAAAATGAATGAAAAAACAAAAAATTTAGTATTTGCTTTCTCAACCAACAAATATTTTACTTTTAAATAAAAATAGTTTAATTTTCAAGAAAAAAAAATGATAACCGATCAATTTTCATACAAAAATGAAAAAGTTGAATTTTCAGTTGAAAAAAAACTATTACATTTCTGTTGAAAATTCAACTTTTTGATTGAAAATCCATGTCATTTGTGGAAAATTAATCTTTTCTGGTAGGTAATTATTTTTTTCTTGAAATTTGTGTGTTTCGTGAAAAATTTAACTATCTTGTTTAAAACAATTTTTTTTAAACCGTTTTTAGTTTAAACTTCAAGATTTTTGGTTGCAAATTGATTTTTTTAGTTGAGAAGTCAACTATTTGGTTGCAGATTTATCTTTTTTTTACGTTGAAAGTTCGTATTTTTTGGTGCCAAATTAAGTTTTTTTTACCGGAAAATTATTTTTTTTAAATTTAACTAAGTAGGTTAAAAGTTGAACTGCTTTGTGAAAATTCATTCTTTTGGATAATGCTTTAAAAATTGGTTGAAAATGTAACTTTTTTTGTTTAAAATTCAACTTTTTGGATAAAAATTCATGTAGTTTCGTTGAAAATAAAACAATTTGTTCGAAATAATTTTTTTCATAATTTTTTTTAAGTTCAAAATTTTACTTTTTTGGTTGAAAATTGATTTGTTTAGTTGCGAAGTCAACAATTTGGTTGAAGATTTATCTTTTTTTTTACGTTGAAATTTCGTCTTTTTGTTGTGGCAAATTAAGTTTTTTATTGGAAAATTCTTTTTTTTTAACTAGTAGATTGAAAGTTGAACTGCTTTGTGAAAAATTCATTCTGTTTGTTAGTGATTCAAAAATTAAGTTTTTAATTCATCTGTTTGATTGCAAATGTAACTATTTGGTTTAAAATTCAACTTTTTGGATGAAAATTTATGTAATTTCTTGAAAATTCTTCTTTTTTGGTAGAAAATTAATTTTCTTGAGGTGATTTTTTTTTCTTGAAAAATTGTACTACTTGGTTCAAAATTGAACTATTTTGTTAAAAATGTATTCCTTGTGTTAATGTTTTAGCATTTTAGTCGTAAATTCATTTTTTTTCTTTCCACAAAAATTATGAATCTTCAAGAAAAAAATGTTTTTAAGCCAAAAAGACCCATTTTTATAAAACAGTTGAATTTTCAACCAGTAAATATGGATTTAACTTAAAACTTAATTTTCAACTTTAATTTAAAGATTGAACTTGAATAATACAATTTCAAGTTAAAAAAATAATTTTTAACCAAACAGATGGATTTTCAACTAAAACTATAGAATTTTCAATTGAAATAAGTTAAATTTTCAATAAAAAAAATTACTTTCAAGAAAAAAAAACTAACTTTCAAAAAAATAGTTACATTTTCAAACAAAGTGATGAATTTTCAAATAAAATTATGAATCTTTAAGTGGAATAGTGGAATTTTAAATCAGAAAGGTGAATTTTTATCTGAAATGATGAATATTTAACTAGAATAATTGAATTTTTCACCAAAACGATGAAGTTTCAACCAAGAAGACTTTTTTCTACCAAAAAATCCGAATTTTCAACTAAAAAAGATAATTTTTCAAACAACCAAAAATTGAATAATTAAATTTTTAGTCAAAAAATGATTGTTCAACCAAAGAGATGAATTTTTAAATAAAATTATGGAATATTCGACTGGAATAATAGTTACATTTTCAGTGAAAAAAAAAATTCCATCGAAAACAATCCAAAGAAAAAACAAGTTTTCAATGAAAAAGCTAATTTTTCAAGCAAAGAAATTAATTTTTCATTAAAACGACTAATTTTCAAAAAAAAAATTGTAACAAAAGAGTTTAACTTTCAACCAAGTAATTTTATTTCCAACCCAAAAATATGAATTTTCAAATAAAACTATTTATTTCAGAACAAAAGGGTGATTTCTAATCAAGAAGATTAATTTTCTACCAAAAAAGACGAATTTTAAACTAAAATTCCAACAAAAAAGATTGAAATTTTAATTTAAAAAATAGCAATTTTAGCTTAATTGCGATTTTCATCAGGATTCAAAATAATTCAATTGATACCCCTTTTTACAAATTTGACACACGAATAAATTATTATTTTATTGTTGTTTCCTGATTTTCCCGGCTCTAAAGTGCCAAATTTCCTGAAAAAAATCTAAATTTTTACATTTTTCACAAGTTTTTCGGGCAAGTTTTATTTCGGGCGAAAAATGTAACCAGAAGTAACCTTTTCATGAAATAAGTAACTTTTTAGTAACCGCGGATCAAAAAAGTAACTAAGTTGCTAAAAAGTAACCCGTTCCGAGACCTGAAATTGAACTATTACATTTTCTAATGTATTTTTTTTTGCGGTATATAATAAATAATGTTCATTAAGGCCATGTGAGGAGTGGGTCACGTGACCGGATTCCTATCTTACCTACACTTTTTTTATTTGTAAACTTATGTTCACACGAATAGTCTCATCGAGCTGAAAATTTGGGATAATAATTAAGAAGCACCAAGAAATGCGGCTCCGGTCCTAAATTTTAATAATTATGAAAAAAGCAACAAAAAAAAATGATTCCAAATTTTCAACTCGATTTGGCTATTCGTGTGAACATACGTTTACAAATAAAAAGTGTCGGTAAGGTAGGAATTCGGTCACGTGACCCACTCGTCACATGGCCTTAAGGCCTATTCCGCTTTTTCTGATGTTAAAAATTTTTTTTATTACAAAAAAATTTTGCCGGCATGTTTCAACCTGTAATTTCAGGTCCTTTTCAAGGCATATTCTAATTATAGAAATAACCGCAATATTACAAAACGTAGTTTAATAATTATATAATCTCAAGGAACTTTTCCTATGAGATTTTTAAGGTTATACGGTAAATGATACGTTTTTACAATTCTTAAATTTTTAAATTTTAACAATTTTACAAGAGAGCTAAATTATTTTTAAAAAATGTCAAAGATACTCAAAAACTCAACATAGTCTTCAGCGGGTTTTCTTTTATTTCTACAATTAGAATATGCATTGAAAAGGACCTGAAATTACCTGTAATAACAAAAATTTTCAACCCCAGAAAAAGCGGAATAGGCCTTAATGAACATTATTTATTACATTGTTGTATTGAAACTCGACGGTTTTCAGATAAAAATGCAACAGAATGGATAATTTAAAATGACTGACTTGAATGTTCAACATTCGAAATTAGTCACGAAAGCAAATGATCATAAATCTCTAGAGGCATAAGCAGGCAATATCATTTAAATCATGAAAAGCCATTTGGAAATAACCAGGTACTCGGATCGTGCGATTTCAATTTGCCGTTGTCTTATTGAAAGCACCATTAATCGTCTGTGTCTCTGGCAAGTATAGCAGACATTTTCAGCGATCAAAATCGCGATAGTGATGGATTTTTAGTGAATATCCCTGGGGCGTTTCCTCCCCTGCCTGGAACTTTCTAATGCACAAGAGTAAAACACGTATGGTCGATATGCACTGCACGAAAATGCATTCCAGGCATACTTTTACCGCCCATGGGAAATAAAACTTTGAGTTATTGCGCAACAAAACTGCCCGAACTTTTTCTTTCGCATCAAACGAAACAAGAAAATCCGATATAGTTTTATACTATATTGAACCAGCATTATTGAAAAAATAATACTGAACAACACAGAGATCAAATAGATAAATATAGAAAAAAATAGATCAATATAAATGAAATTTAAAGTTTTCAATTTGTTTGTATTTATAATTATATGGTGCTCATTTCACGAGCACTTTTCTTTCCGTTAGCATGGTTGAATCTTCAACTAAAAGAGATCAATTTTTAACAAAAAATAATGGAATTTGAGTTTCTAACCAAATAAACAAATTTTCAATAAACTAGTTATCATCCGAAGAGATGAATTTTCAACTAAGATGAAGAATTTTCAAAGAAATAGTTGAATTTTCAACCAAACACATGAACCAATGAGATGAATTTGCTAACAAATAGTTGAATTTTCAACTAAAAACATGAATTTTTAACCCAGAGGATTAATTTTCTACCGAAAAATACGAATTTTCAACAAAATAGTTCAATTTTTAACCAAAGAGATTAATCCTAAAGTAATTTTAATTTTCTCCAGAAATTACGAATTTTCAACCAAATAGTTGAATCTTCAACTAAAAAAGATCAATTTTTAACAAAAAATAATGGAATTTGAGTTTCTATCCAAATAAACAAATTTTCAATAAGCTAGTTATCATCCGAAGAGATGAATTTTCAACTAAGATGAATTTTCAAAGAAATAGTTGAATTTTCAACCAAACACATTAACCAATAAGATGAATTTTACACAAAAATGAAGAATTTGCTAACAAATAGTTGAATTTTCAACTAAAAGCATGAATTTTTAACCGAAAAGATTAATTTTTTTACCGAAAATTACGAATTTTCAACAAAATAGTTAAATTTTTAACCAAAGAGATTAATCCTCAAGTATATTTAATTTTCTTCAGAAATGACGAATGTTCTACCAAATAGTTGAATTTTCAACTAAAAACATGAATT
>CAKNXH010060768.1:16395-29535 GCA_932178445.1 Andricus quercusramuli | reverse complement strand
AAATTTTTAACCAAAGAGATTAATCCTCAAGTAATTTTAATTTTCTTCACAAATTAAGCATTTTCAACCAAATAGTCGAATCTTCAACTAAAAAAGATCAATTTTTAACCAAAAATAATGGAATTTGAGTTTCTACCCAAGTAAACAAATTTTCAATAAACCAGTTATCATCCGAAGAGATGAATTTTTAACTAAAATGAAGAATTTGCTAACAAATAGTTGAATTTTCAACTAAAGACATGAATTTTTAACCAAGAAGATTAATTTTCTACCGAAAAATACGAATTTTCAACAAAATAGTTAAATTTTTAACCAAAGAGATTAATTCTCAAGTAATTTTAATTTTCTTCAGAAATCACGAATTTTCAACCAAATAGTTGACTTTTCAACTGAAAAATATAAATTTTCAAGCAAGAAGATTAATTATGTACAACAATTGACGAGTTTTCAACAAAATATATAAATTTTCGACAAAAAGATATGAGCTTTGAATTAAAAATAGAATCGCCAAATTTACAGTTTACAAATTATTCAACAACAACAAAATTTTTAACGAAATAATTAAATTTGCAACCAAAGATATGATTCTTCAGAAAAAAATGTTTAGCAAAGTAGTTGAACTTTCAACCTAGTAGTTAAATTTTATCCAAAAAGATGAATTCTTAAGGAAAATGTAATAATTTAATAATTTAATTCAATAATATTTTAATTTTGAATAAAAATCAGATGAATTTTACCAAAAAGACGAATTTTCAACAAAATAGTTGAATTCTTTTATAAAACACAATAATTGTCAACCAAAAAGTTGATTTTGTAAATTAGAATTCAAATAACTACATTTAAATAAGCAATTATTACCGCAACTATTTTTTTGATTATTTGCAGTTGAGTTCCTCTTCGAAAATTTGTTGCAATAATCAATGGATCTATTTTTGTCAATTTTATGAATCAAGTTACAAATGAAGTAAGTTTGAACAACTTCCAGTGAGTGATTTGTTCAGCAATATTGAATGAAGTTTCTTGGAAAATCTCATATTGATTTGTTACAAATTTACTGAGATATGCAGACTGAGAAAAAGTACTCGACGTCTACCCACGCTGTTTCGTTTTTATTATTAAAAATAAACGTTAGGCACAAAAAATTCTAATAGGAAAAAGTTTCAGTTCCTTATTCTCTACAATTCTACATTACCAAAAAATTGATTTTTCGATTTTGAAATTTTTCTTTTGTTGAGATAATCGGATAATACTTTTACGCGTTGGGCTGGTTACTGCATCCGATGGCTCAACTTCAATTATGAATGATGTTAATTCAATACCATTTTTAAAATATTGTTGAAAGTTCATAATATTTAAAAACTGATCCTTTAAAATTATTATGTTGATACCATTAGGCCAAATCTCTTTTGGGATGAGCGCTACTTACGACGCTAAAAACAATATTGTATCAGTAAACATTTAAGTTGTTTGATTTAAATCCATAAAGTAATTCCCCTGTGTATATCAAGGCGAACGTTTGAGAAACCTTTCTCAATTTTTCCATCAGATTTATTGTACGTACTCTCTACAGGCTAAGATCTAAGGGTAGAATTTGGTCTCGACGGTATACACAGAGGACGAAAGTTGAACTCTTAAAGGAGGATGTGAGTGGACTGGATATAAGTTGGCTTATGAAATGGTAATTCCAGATATAACCTCGATCACGAAGGAGGACTTGCTTTTCGATAAATCGTCAAGAACCGATGTGAATATTTTTATGGAACTGAGAAATTCGATCGATGGGAATAGAATAGCTTTCAATTCAGTCCGAGCTGGAAATAAATCCTGAAAATTTGGTCAAGCTCAGGTGGATTACGCCGGATTATATCGGAATAGATAAGTAAAAAGGTTTCTGATAAAAGATTTCTGTTACCGGCTTGTTACCGACATCGAGACCATTCCACAGCTCGAGTGGTTCGTGTCCGCGCTAAGCTTATCAAATATTCTCGAACATTACCGATAACGTCATGAATTGATTTCTGTAATTGTGAGAAACGAATTTTGCGTAAACAGCTTCAAGGTTCTTTATTATCTCCATTTGTACAAATATTAGAAAATTAAGGATGATTTATTGGCTCCTTATAGATAATACATTTAATTTAATGAAGAAAGAAAAAAACATCCTTGTCTTCCTCGTAACTATACTAATTAGGGCAATAAAAAACTTTGAAGTTGTTTACGCAAAATCCGTTTCTCACAATTGCGAAAATCATTTTATAACGTCGTCGGTAACCTCTGAAATGATTCTAGAAACTTAGCACGGACACAAACCACTTTAGCTATAGAACCAATAAATCATTCTTGTTTTTCTCAAATTCATACTAATTTAAATAATGAAGAACCTTGAAGTTGTCTACGCGAAATTCGTTACTCACAATTGCGCAAATTTTATCAATTCCTCGGTAAGCTTCGAGAATATTTTGAAAACTTAGCACGGACACGAACCACTTGAGTTGTGAAATGGTCTCGATGTCGGTAAAATGTCGGTAACAGGAATCTTGGATTCGAGACCCCCTTTCTTATCCATTTACCGGATTAACCTGGATTACTTATATATTTCAAATTACTCTGAATTACATAAGATTACTCCGGACTGCATAGGATTACTCTTAATTACATAATTTATGGTGAATTACTCAGCAAAAACTAGACTCCCGCGAGTTTTAAACCAAAAAGGATTGATTTCTAAAAAAATTCTTGAATTTTCGGCAAAATAGAAAATCAGTTTCTACCAAAAAAGAAGAATTTTAAACCCAAAAAGACGAACTCTCAGCAAAACAGTAGATTTTTAAGCTAAAAAGTTGAATAGTTAAATTTTCAGTTAAAAAATTGGTTTTTAACAAAAAGAAATACAAATTTTCAATAAAATAGTGAAATTTTAAAGGAAAAAGTTGTATTCTCCGGCAAAATAGTTGATAATTTTTCATAATTTTTGTTCAAAATTGGATGAACTTTTAAACAAAAAAAAAAAAGATCAATTTTGTAACAAAAATAGAATAGGTCGATTTTCGGTTGAAAAATTAATTAATTAACAGCAACAAAAAAAGAATTTCATAGAAACCAGTTGAATTTTCAACAGTGAAGATTAATTTTCAACGATTTTTCAACAAAATAGTTAAATTTTCTACCAAAAACATGAATTTTTAACCAATAAGATTAATTTTTTACCGAAAAAGACGATTTTTCCACCAAATAATTGAATTTTCAACAAACTATTTACATTTTTTCCGAAGAGATAAATTTTCAACTAAATTGAAGAATTTTCAAACAAATAGTTGAATTTTCAACCAAACTCACGAATTTTCAACTAAAAAAGATAAAATTTTTATAAAAAAAGGAATAGCTATATTTTCAATTTGAAAAACTAATTTTCTACCAAAATAAATAAATTTTGAACAAACTAGTTACATTTTTATCCGAAGAGATGAATTTTCAACAAATTCTTCAATTAATTTTCAACTAATCTACTGAAAAAACAAGTTTTTATCCAAACAGATGAATGAATTGAATGAACGAATAAATGAAAAAATCAACGAATAAATGAAAAAATGAAGAAAAAAAAATTTCAACTAAAAAAGATAAATTTTTTCTCAAAACTGGATTAGTTACATTTTTATTTTTAAAAATTACAGAAAAAAATTATTTTCTACCGAAAAATGAAAAATTGTCAACAAAATAGTTAAATTTTTGACCAAAAAGATAAATTTGCAAGTAATTTTTATTTTAATTTTCTACAAAAGAGACGAATTTTCAATAAAGAAAGATGAATTTTTAACTAAATTGTTAAATTTTCAAATAGATAAGATAATTTTTCAGTCAAAAATAATATAATTACAATTTTAATTTAAAAAATTAATTTTTTACACACAAAAAACGAATTTTCAATAAAATAGTTAAATTTTCAACCAAAAAGATCAATTTTCGTCAAAATAGGTAACAACAATAACAAAAAAGACGAATTTTCAACCAAGAGAGATTTTTCAGTCAAAAAAGAAAAAAAATGTCTTCCTCACACAAAAAAATGACTTCTTAATAAAATTGTTGAATATTCAACAAAATAATTTTTGCAACCAAATAATAAAAAATTCTGAAGAAAAGAATCTTCAACCCAAAAAATTACAGACTTTGCAACCAAAAAGAATTAACTTTCAACCAAAAATAGTGGTGAAATTCTGAAGCATCCGATAAATAAATAGGATTTCTAATATTTTATAGACTAAATAATAATAGTCTAAATAAACATTAACGTCCATTTCCAATGTTGCTAAATAATCAAGTTAGAAATCTGAAGAGTTAACTTAGAAAAAAAATGTTAATTTTCCACTGCACATTTTTTGATTTCGGACTAAACATTTTTGAATCCAAACTACACAAAGTGTGAGCATTTGTTTATAAAATTACAAAAATACGTCAAGGATTATTTGTGTCATCATTTACAATATTTTAATACTGTCACAAATTGCTTGAAAGCGTTAAAAACAGTATTTCAAAAATGGGCCATCCATCCAGTCTACATTTGTAATATTTTATAAAGATTTTATTAACATTTTTGAAAAAAGATAAAAATTTCCAAACCTCAGAAAAGCACTGTATATACCAGAGTTGTTGAAAAAAGTCATAAAAAAATTTGTAAACGAGCTAAAAATTATAAATTCGCTCATGTATTAAAAAAATGTTAATTTAATCCGATCCTTTCGACTCAGCAATTTTTTGGAATTAGATGCGGAAAATATGTCCCCTCGTTGCAATTCTGCCAGGAAATATGAAAATGTAATATCCTGGGAAATAGCATGACGCGGGGAATTTGAGAGAGGAAAGGCCGAATGTTGCCAAAACCGGCGTTTGGAACGAATTAAAATTATTGTCCGTGAACTTTCCTTGTCCAATACACCCACATATGCACGAACACATGCATACATAAATATACTTTATAAGCACAAAAATCGGTTCTGAACAGTTGCCAGTTTATTACTGTATGAATGTGTGAATTTCTAAACAAATGTGTGAGACTATATATGAAAAGTATTGTTCATATGCATGAATATGCGAAATCGAGAAAACTTTTATTGGAATTGGTGTCACGAATATCCTACTTCAATGAGAATAAATCCTTCACAAATTATTTTTAATTAGAAAATTATTCAAGCTTAACAATTGTATTCTTGATAATGTTGGAGAGAAGATTTTATCTCACATTCCAGAGAAAGACATACATATTTTCTGAACGAATATTTTCCTTGTCAGTACAAAAATATTTATGCAAACTTTATGGTTTTGCAAAAACTCAAACCGGATATTCCAATAATTTTTCATTAAAGACAGATGAGCATTATATGGCAATTTTTCTAGGTTTTGTGGCCTTGCAAAAACTCATAAATATTCCAATAAGACTAGTTATTGCATTCTATGATGCTCCACATTAAAATTTGTTGAAATGTTCAGCTAAACTTATTCAAAACGTTTTAGGAAAAACCGAATTTATCATTAATCATTATCATTAAATGTCATGGAATTTAAAAAACAAAATTAATTATTCAAAAAAAATCATATAATCGCTTCCTTAGACATTGAGTCAATATTCTCCTAGGCTTTATGGCCTTGCAAAAACTCATAAAGCAGATATTATAATGAGACCAGTTATTGCTTTCCATCATGCTACACATCACAATCTTTCCAAAATTTTAGCTAAACCTATTCAAAACATTTTAGGATAAACAGAATTTATCATTAGAGACAGCTGGCATTTTAAAACAAAAGTTGATTATTCCAAAGAATCATACAATCATTTCCTTAGACATTGAGTCAATGTATACAAGCAATCCTCCCACTCTTATGATTGATTGCACTAATACCAATGTTATTCAAAAATAACTGTATGATCTAATTTAAGATTCTTCAAAAAAGAATAATTTTTAACTCTGATATTGCTAGGATTTTAAGAAACCATTATGACATTTCTCCTAGGCTTTATGGCAATGCAAAAACTCATGAGGCAGATATTCCAATAGGGGCCAGTTATTGCTTTCTATGATGCTCCGCATTGAGATCTTTCAAAATTTTTAGCTAAACCTATTCAAAAAATCAGAGGAAAAACAGAATTTTGCATTGAAGACAGTTGGGCATTATGGCAATTCTTCTAGGACTTATGGCCTTGCAAAACCTTATGAAAACAGATATCCCAATAAGACCAGTTATTGCTTTCTATGATGCTCAACATTACAATCTTTCAAAATTTGTAGCTTAACCTATTCAAAACATTTAAAGAATAACAGAATTTTTCATTAAAAACAGCTGACCTTTAAAAATGAAATTGATTATTCCAAACAGTCATGACATCATTTCCTTAGACATTGAGTCGATGTATACAAGCATTCCGCACCCTCTGATCATTGATTGCACCAATACTAATAGTGGTCAAAAATAATTGAATGATTTAATCTGCGGTACTCCCAAAAAGAATAATTTTAAAGCTGATATTGCATTCTATGGTGCTTCACATTACGATCCTTCCAAATTTTCAACTATACCAATCTAAAACATTTGAGGAAAAACAGAATTTTTAATTATAGACAGATGGCCTTTTAAATATTAAATTGATCATACCGAACAATCAGCAAATCATTACAAATTGTAATAACTGGTCTTATTGGAATATCTGGCTGTTTTTGCAATGCCATAAAGCCTAGGAGAAATGCCATAATGACACTTTAAAATTCTACCAATATCAGAGTTAAAATGTTTCTTTCTGAGATAATCTTGGATGAGATCATTCAATTCTTTTTGAACACTACTAATGGTGCAATTAATTATAAGAGTGTGAGGATAGCTTGTATGCATTGATTCAATGTATAAGGAAATGGTTTTATGATTCTTTGGAATAATCAATTTTATTTTCATAATGGCAGCTATCTTTAATGGAAAATTCTATTTTTCCTCAATTTTTTAAAATAGGTTTAGCTAAAAATTTTGAAATATTGTAATGTGGAGCATCATAGAATGCAGTAACGGGTCTTATTGGAATATCTACTTTAATGAGTTTTTGCAAGACCATGAAACCTAGAAGAATTGCCATAATGCCCATCCTTCTTTAAAATTTTGTTCTTCTCAAAATGTTTTGAACAGGTTAAGCTAAAAATTTTCAAAGATTGTGATGTGCAGCATCACGGAAAGCAACACACAAAATGTCCAAGTATCAAATCAAGCTATAAAATCGCATCAAAACGTTGCACAATGGGTAGTTTTTATTTGTTACATAATGTAGTTGTCAACTGTTTCCAACGTTTTGATACCCTGGGTTTTTGTATGAATAACTGGTCTTTTTGGAATATCTGACTTATGAGTTTTAGCAAGGCCATAAAACCTAGAATAATTGCCATAATGGCATTTTAACATTCTAGCAATATCAGAGTTAAAATGATACTTTTTAGGATAATATTGGATGAGATCATTCTATTCTTTTTGAACACTATTAGCAGGATCTTTATGAATTTCAATGTAAGTTTCGTTATCACCAAGAACATTATTAAACTTTCCAATATAATAATCGTTGTATATGATGAACGTAGACCTACTCTATCTCTTACTGTAACAACAAGATCTTTGTTTTGAAATAAAAAACTTTCAGTTTTAAAACCTAAATCTTGAAAAATTTGATCTTTCATTGGATTAAAAAGGTTGCATAAATATTTTGGCACTGACAAGAAAATATTCGCTCAGAAATTATATATGTCTTTCTCTACCAATGTAAGGCCATAAAGCCTAGGAGAATATTGCTATGATGGCATTTTAACATCCTAAGCATTGTCTGAGTAAAAATGATCCATTTTCGGTGAATCTTAAATGAGAACATTCAATTCTTTTTGAACACTATTATTATCAGTACTGATAATCATAAGAATGTGAGAATTTCTTGTATTGACTCAATGTCAAAGGAAATGATTTTATGATTGTTTGTAATAATCAATTGTATTTTTAAAATGTCAACTGCCTTTAATGGATTGTAATGTGGAGCATCATGGAAAGCAATAGCTGGTCTTATCAGAATATCTGGCATATGAGTTTTTGAAATGCTATAAAGCCTGGAGAATTGTCATAATTTATTATTAAAATCCTAGCAATATCAGCATTACAGATGATTCTCCTTAAGAGAATGTTAAATGAGAACATTCAATTATTTTTGAATGTTGCTAGTATTAGTGCAATTAATCATAAGAGTGGGAGGATTGCTTGCATACATTGACTCAATTTCTAAGAAAATGATTTATGATTGTTTGAAATAATCAATTTTAGGAAGAACAACATTTTTCATTCAAAGACGGCTGGCATTTTAAAAATAAAATTGATTATTCCAAAGAATCATGTATTCATTTCCTCAGCCATTGAGTTATTGTTGAGGAAAAACAGAATTTTTCATCAAAGACAGATGGCCTTTTAAATATTAAATTGATTATGATTGACAAAAACAAAAATTTCACAACTAATTAAATTCTGTTTGAAAAGTTCATATTGTAAATTTAATGATTAATTATATGAAAAAAAGTGTGGTATCTCTATAGGATCTTCTTTTTTCGCTATGTTAATGATATTTTCTCCTGTGATGATGTGTTGATCAAATTGATGATATTGATACTAGATACAACAATTACCACCCAAAACTTGATTTTACAGTTGAAGATGAAAAAGACAATCAAACCAAAGGGAGCAAAGGTTCCAGAATGTTCTCTAAGGATCCTCATGACGTCACAAAATAATATTGCGCAATTGTGATAGCTGAATTTGCGTAAACAATTTCAAGGTTATTTATTATCTCAATTAAGCATTTTTCGTGAGCACTATCAAGGTTATATTTCGATTTTTCCTTGCATTTTTGACTACGTTAAAGTTGTTTACGCAAATTCGTCTCTCACAATTGCGCAATATCAATTTGTGACGTCATCGGGAGGCTAGAGTTCTAGAATGTTTTCGAAGGCTGCTGATGACGTCACAAAATAATATTGCGCAATTTTGATAGCTGAATTTGCTCAAACAATTTCAAGGTTATTTATTATCTCAATTAAGCATTTTGCGTCAGTTCTTTCAAGGTTATATTATGATTTGTCCTTGCATTTTTGACTGCGCTGAAGTCGTTTACGCAAATTTGTCTCTCATAATTGCACGATATCATTTTGTGACGTCATCGGGGGGCTAGAGTTCTAGAATGTTCTCGAAGGATGCAGATGACGTCACAAAATGATATCGCGCAATTGTGATAGCTGAATTTGCGTAAACAATTTCAAGGTTATTTATTATCTCAATTAAGCATTTTGTGTCAGTTCTTTCAAGGTTATATTTTGATTTGTCCTTGCATTTTTGACTACGCTAAAGTTGTTTACGCAAATTTGTCTCTCACAATTGCGCAAAATCATTTTTTGATGTCATCGAGATGCTTCCAGAACATTCTGTAATCTTAGCACGGACACGAATTACTTCAGCTGCAGAATTTACTGTGATCCATGAGATTGTAAACTACTTCTCTTCTAAAATTTAAAAATAATTTACAACATTGGTTGTCGCACTCTACTCGATTGAGCGAAAACCCTAGAATCTAATCCAAACTGCAATTTTTCTCCCATTCTATCAACAACAAAGCCAAAAAGCTAGTCTTTTTCCCGTCCATTCAAGTGAATTTATTGACTGAGTCTAGCCAAGCCACGGAAGAGATTGAAAGTCGCTGACCTAGGGGAAGGTAAATTAAAGAGGGTTGTAACTGGGATGTTTAATTGACAGGGGTCGCAGGAAGGGTCGTATGGTGTAAACGGCCTATGGACTTCGATGAGGTGCATTCGTTACCTAGAAAGTAAATCTCGAAACAAAAAGAGAAAGACACCAAACCAAGTCTGCGGGGAGGGAGTCTAACTGAGAATGGGAGAGGGGTAAATGGGAAAATGTAATGAAGACGAATAAAGGCAATGCAGTGGCGCACTGCCAAGGGTGAGGAAAATGTTCTTCTTTGCCCCTTGCATGGGGGATGAAAGTACCGAAATTGTCAAGAGGGTTGGTTGGTTTTCTTTGCTCTGATCTGATCTCGTCTGCTCTTACCCTCCACCGTTTAGATAGAGCCTAAAGCCTCTAACTTTAAGACCCGGCAAGGTGGACCCGGAATGATAAAGAAGCGAGTTCATAATTTCGTCATAAGATTTTTAATAATGTTCAAAAAATGTGGGTAGTGAATTTAACTCAATTCGAAACGCTTTGAATTCTTAACATTCAAAACAAAAATATTGTATTTTCAAATAGAAAGACAAATTTTCAACCAAGAAGAGTATTTTCTACCGAAAAATATGAATTTTCAACAAAATTCACGAATTTCCAACTAAAAACAAAAGAGTTTTCGGAAAAATAGTTTTTTTTACCAAAGAGATGAATCTTTAACCCGAAAAATTAATTTTGAAGAAAGTAGTTTAACCAAAAATGATGCTTTGTCAACAAAAAATGTAATAATGGAATTCAACCAAATCAGATTAATTTTCAACCAAACAGTTGGGCCTTTAACCAAAAAAATGAAATTTCTACCAAAAGAGATATGAATTTTCAAGATAAGAGTAGAATTTTTAACCCGAAAATATAAATTTTTCACAAAATAGTAGATTAATTTTCAATCGTAAAAATGAGTTTTCAATCAATAAGATTAATTTATTTATTAAAATAAAATTAATTTTTAATAAAAAAAACAAAGTTTCAACAAAATAGTTAAATTTTTAACTCATGAATCTTCAAACAACAAAAAATGAATTTTTATTAAAGCAGTTCAACTTTTAACCAAGTATTTGAATTTCCCAAACAAAAAGATAAATTCTTAATGAAAACTGTAATAGCTGACATTTCAAACAAAATATATTTTTATTTTTAATGATAAAAGTTGAATTTTACCAAAAAAGACGAACTTTCATGAAAATAGTTGAATCCTCAACCAAAACAGACTAATTTTCTTAAAATGTCTTTTTGGCTTGAAATTTGAACAATTTAACTGAATTTGTTTTTCTTTTTTGGTTTGAAAATTCATCTCTTTTTGTAAAAATTTAATTAAAAAATTCGATTTTGTAAAAATTCAGATTTTCAGGTTAAAAATTCAACTGTTTTGTAAAAATTTTGTATTTTTGGATCTGGTTAAAAATGTATCTTTCATAGATGAAAATTTAAATATTTGATTGAAAGTTCATGTATTTCGTTGAAATTTCGTATTTTTTGTCGAAAATTAATCCTTTTGGTTCAAAATTCAACTATTTGGTTGAAAATTTATTTATTTTCTTGAAAATTCACCTTCGTTAGTATAAAATCAATTTTTTGGTCAAAAATGGAACTGTTTGATTGAAAATTAATTTGGTTGAGTTGTGGATTCAAGAGTTTTGATGAAAATTCATCTTTTTAAATTGAAAATTCAACTTCCTAGTTGAAAATTTCTTTTTTGGGTCAAAGGACAATTTTTTAAGTGGAACGATTTGGTTAAAAATTAACTTTTCTGTTAAAACATAGTTTTGAGCAGAAAATTCAACTATTTTGCATAGAAAATTAGTCTTTTTGTCTTGAAAATTACACAAATTGGTAGAAAATTCAACTCTTTTGCAAAAAATTCGTTTTTTTTTTTAATTGAAGCTTCGGTTTTTTTAAATTTAAAATAAATTTTTTGAAACTGAAAGTTGATTCTTGTTCAAAGATAACGTTACTATTCAACTTCTTGTTAAAAAATTATCTTCCATATTCATTAATTCGACTATTTGGGTGAAAACTTACGTAATTTGTGAAAAATTAATCTATTTTGGTAGAAAATTAAGCTTCTTATTCGAAAATTCAGTTTGTAAAAATTTATGTATTTTGTAAAGAATTCGTTTTTTTCAGTAGAAAATTAATCTCCTTGGTTAAAAATTCACATTTTTTTTTTGAAAATTCAACTGTTTTTGTAGGAAGCTAGTTTTTTGGCTTGAAAACGTAACACTTTTGATTTTTTTTCGATATTGACTGAAAAATCTTTTTTGGTTGAGAATTCAACTATTGAGATGAAAACACGTTTTTTTGGTTCAATTCAACTACTTCTGATTCAAAATAAAAATCTTTGCTTATTTAAAATATCAACTATAACATTTTTTGTTAAGAATTCATCTTTTCTTGGCTGGACATTCAACAGCTTTGTTTCAAGTTGAACTACTTTGTTAATTTGTAAGAAACAGTAAGATTACACCAAACCCCCCTTTCCAAATCATCCTACTTTGTTTTTAGAAGACTTTTATTTAAATTCGGGAAAAAATTTCATTGGCCAAAAATTACGTAATACAGGGGGAGGGCGTTTGAAGACTGACGGACGATTTTCATTCGTTTTAAGCAAATAATTTATAAATAAATTGAAATGACAAATGATTTTTTTTCCATTAGGGTAAACTTACCCTCTACAGTGTATAAAGAACCTAAAGCCCCTAACTTTAAGACCCGGCATGGCAAGGTGGACCCGGAATGATAAACAGTCGAGTGGGAAGCTAAAGCGGCATAAGGGAAAAGTAAATTGCTCCGAATTGGAAGGTGCTGCAACCCTGGAGGGGGCGTAGTAAATCGTCTTAAGGAGGTGGAAAATTGTAGCCATGGGGTAGCGCTGGTAGCGACTAGCGAGCGGAACCGTGGTGAATCAGAGCACCGAATTGTGCGACGATTCGACGAGTGCCAAATTGGAGAAGAAAAACGACCCAATATAGATATACAGTACACCCTCCCTCACAACCCTCACTGAGGATTGAACTATTTATTTCATCGAAAGATTATTTCAGAGTTTTGATTTGGAGAAAAAGACAATATTGAGTATTTATAATATAATTAGATAGGATCACGCGAGTAGTTTTTTTTTAAATTAGGGATTTCTCGAATCTCGAATCTAAAATATTATCTTTAATTTGAGCCAATAAAAATCTAAAAGCCTTCATGGGTTCCCGAGATATGACCGAAAATGTTCAATGCTGTCTGCGTCGAGTTTCAGTCGGCTTAAGCAGGATTGGCTGACGCTGTTGACTGACGCTGTTGGCTGGCGCGGTCGGCTGACGCTGTTGGATGACGCTGTTGGATGCCGCTGTTGACTGCCGC
>CAKNXH010060767.1:81526-113193 GCA_932178445.1 Andricus quercusramuli | reverse complement strand
CGCCAGATTGTAGTGCTAGTGGACCTCTTTATATTCTGTAAAGGGGGCGCACCTAGTATAACGGGTTGTCAAGATAGATGGGCCAGAATTTTCGATGATTCACCCCGACTGCTAACCTTCAATTGTACGTGACTCCTGTTACAGTTATCCAATTTAACTTTTTTTTGCGGGTTTTAGAAAGGTATTTTAACAAGGTTTACAACAAAAATAACCATTGAACAATGAAAAAATTATTTCACCTTGATTTTTCATTTTAAAAAACATTTTTGTGATTTTCTCCCAATGCGGCATTTTTAATATTTTTTTAGTTAGGCTAGAAAAAAAGCTTGATTTTTTCTCTTGAAAAACACCCCAGAACGAAAATGGGATGGAAAGTATTGGTTGAGTTGTAGAAGGTCATAAGAGCGCGGGTGCCCCGCGCCAACGAGCCACGGCGCTACTAGGCTTGCTGTAGTGACTCAGTTGTTTTAATAATTGATAAAAATTATGTTTCTGCTTACAAGTAACAAAAATCAGGTCACGATCTATACAACTGTCATCTATTACAAAGAGGATAATGAATTAAAACATCGCAATCTAGCTCTTTTATCCGACAACCTGAATCACGAAACAATATCTGTGTACGAATTTCAGAAAGTTATAACCAAATACCTAAAAGATAATTTCAAACCAAAAAAAATTATTTACTCTATCGATGGTGCAGCACAACAATTTGGAAAATAAGTACAATTATGTGAATCTGCTATATCATGAAGCAGACTTCGGTATTCAGACGAAATGGCACTTTCACGCGACTGCACATGGAAAAGGACCATGTGATGGAATTGGGGGCAATTTGAAAAGACTCGCCGCACGTGCAAGTCTCCAGGCATCGTCTCAGAATCAGATTTTGACTGCTGATGCTCTATATCAATGGGCTAAAAAAGTTGCCTGAAACGGTCATATTTTTCATTTCCAAAGAAAATCATGCCGCCACTGCTGAAAACCTTAAAACTCGATTCGACTCTGCAAAGAATGTGCCAAGCACACAAAAATACTATCACTTTGTACCCTCTTCAGAATCGACTCTAATTTTGAAGAAGTATTCGTCATCTCCACAGTATGACATTTTCCCGAAGAGAAAAATCGCAAAGAGATCGCGAAGAGAAGAAAAAAGTGAACGTTAAGCTGAATAAAAAATCACTTTTTAAGTAACACAGTGAGAGGCAAGGGGACTCACACCAAACAGCACCCCAAAACGTGAGAGGCAAGGGACTCACATAAAAAAAGCACCCCAAAACGTGAGAGGCAAGGGGACTCACATAAAAAAAGCACCCCGAAATGTGAAAGGCAAGGAGAATCACGTCAAAAATTGTTAAAGGCAAAGAGATTAACACCAAAAAAACTCACCAAAACGTGGCAAACAAGACGACTTATTAAAAACCATCTCAAAATGTAACAGATAAGCAGAACCATCCAACAAAATCGTTAATGATTTTATTATTAACTATCGTTTTCCTACGATGGAACCATTTGAAAATTTTAATTAAGAAAATATGTAAATCGTTCTCCAGCTACATGAAAGTAAGGATAAAATGAAATATTCGTTACATGTTAACTGAAAAATTATTTTTATCAATTATTAAAACAACTGAGTTACTAAAGCAAGCCTAGTAGCGCCGTGGCTCGTTGGCGCGGGGCACCCGCGCTCTTATGACCTTCTACAACTCAACCAATACTTTCCATCCCATTTTCGTTCTGGGGTGTTTTTCAAGAGAAAAAATCAAGCTTTTTTTCTAGCCTAACTAAAAAAATATTAAAAATGCCGCATTGGGAGAAAGTCACAAAAATGTTTTTTAAAATGAAAAATCAAGGTGAAATAATTTTTTTATTGTTCAATGGTTATTTTTGTTGTGAACCTTGTTAAAATACCTTTCTCAAACCCGCATAAAAAAGTTAAATTGGATATTTCTAACAGGAGTTATGTACAATTGAAGGTTAGCAGTCGGGGTGAATCGTCGAAAATTCGGGCCCCTGTATCTTGACAACCCGTTATACAAGGTGCGCCCCCTTTACAGAATATAAAGAGGTCCACTAGCACTACAATCCGGCGGAGTTTGAATAAGATAGGCAACAACAAAATTTTAGGCGGGGACACTTGGGAAATTTTACCCCATATGGGCAATATATATTTTCTGTTATGAAAGTAGAGACGTAAATTTCATGAGGAATTTTTTTATTTCCTTGAAATTTACGCACTCACTAAAGTTAATTTCATGGAAATTAAAAAACTCTCATGAAATGTACGTCTAGTCGTAGCAATAAGGTATCTAAATATTCTGTTTTATTGGCAATATGTATTTCCTGTTATTAAAGTAGAGACGTAAATTTCATGAGAAATTTTTTTGATTTCCATGAAATTTACGCACTTGCTTGAGTAAATTTCATGGCCTTAAAAAGTAGGAGCAGTTTAGAGTTCAAAATTGTTTAGCTTTCTGAACTATATCAAATTGTACCCTTTCCAGATATATATCTTGTTTTATTTAATACATTTTTCCCAAAATATAGAAAAAATCGACTAAAAATAGTATTTAGTTTTACGAACTATGTATAACATTTTGTTTTTAAAAACGTTTGTTTTTGATTCACTGACTATATAAAGAATATGTTGCATGAGAGTATTACGGTTCCTGAGCTTCAAAGTAGAGAAAAATTAGTTTTTATCTCTGAAATGGAAGAAATATCATTTTTACCGATTGAAAATCTTATTTTTCCGAAAACAAAGCAAAGTAGGAATAGCAATTCATAGTTCGAAATTGTTCCTCTTCTTAAAATTTATCAAGTTTACCCTTACCAGATGTAAATCTTGTGTATTTTAACAGAAATTCTAAAAAGAAATGTCTGAAGATGATATTAAAGCTAGTAAAATAGCATTTAGTTAAAGCGAACTTCAAGAGTTTTTTTAAAAATTTTTTTCAGTTAAGTATCTACATTCAAATTCGCTATATTTTTGGAAAAATTTATTAGATAAAACAAGATATATATCTGGAAAGGGTACAATTTGACAGATTTCAGAGAGCTGAACAATTGTGAGCTCTAAACTGCTATTCGTACTATGCGTCGTCTTCGAGAAAAATGAGATTTTTTATTGTTAAAAATGGAAAAACCTTTTTTTTTCCAAAACACGTAGTACGATTTTTTTCTTTCTTGGCTCAAAATAACCGAGAAACATCCCAGAACCACGTACAAAAGAATAATTGGTTGTGCAAGTGCTTTTGGGTTTAAGGTTTCTACATTTTCTATTATATTGGCAATATTTATTCTCTGTTATAAAAATAGAGACGTCAGTTTCGTGAGACATGTTCTGATTTACGTGAAATTTACGCAGTCGGTAAAGTAAATTTCATGGAAGTTAGAAATTTCTCATGGAATGTACGTCTAGTGGTACCAATGATGTTCCTTTACTCTGTATTATAACTATTATACTGTTCTCATACAAAAATTCCGTTATATTGATAAAGGTCTTTATTTACTATTTTCTTTTATTACTTAACAATTGGAAACATTACATTCTCCGTTTACTTGATGTCAATTCTCAATAGCAATAAGATACTGTGTTCATAATGAACCAGGGATCCGTCCAAAACTATCGTTTCGTTACGTTACGTTATCCAAAAAGTACCGAATCTTTTGTTTACTTTTCGTTACGTTTTGACAGATTGGAACAAAATTAAAAACGAAATTGTTATAACTTGATATTTTACCTGTCTGCCTTTTAATATTTACATCAGGTGCACAAGGATTCGAATGAAATATTTTTTTTTTCAAAATACGCGTGATTAAAAAATTTCGTTACAATTTCGGTATTTTGAATAACGTAACCTAAGCCGTGTGAATATAGTTACGTTTTGGCAGTATAGAAACAGAACGAAAATCACGAAAGTATTTTGTTTCGTTTCGGTCGGATCCCTGTAATAAACATTGTTTCAAATAAATATCTTAGTGCTTATATTTTTGCTGTTATGGTTTTAACCAGATAAATTGTATTAAATAATTTGATGTTCATTGTTTATTTTTGTCTATTGGTCTAAAATCAATATTTGAATATTGATTTTTATTTCTAAATTGTGAGAAAAAAAAATTGTATCTTAAGCTTCGCTGGGATCCGAGCCCAGGTCTTCCAGATTGCCGGTCTGGTGCTCTTACCCACTAAGCTACGGAGAGACGAGAGTAATTTCTTCACAATCCCTACAAGTTGAATTCCGACGTCATTCCTTAAGTTGTAAGATTTATTTTCCAACATTCGAATGTTTTATACTTTTGATGTTATGGTTTTGACCAGATAAATTTTATTAAATAATTTGATGTTCATTGTCTTTTTTTGTCTACTGGTCTAAAATCAATATTTTGAATATTGATTTTTATTTCTAAATTGTGAAAAAAAAATTCTCTCAAGCTCCGCTTGGATCCGAGCCCAGGTATTCCAGATTGCCGGCCTGGTGCTCTTACCCACTAAGCTACGGAGAGACGAGAGAAATTTTTCACAATCCCTATAAGTTGAATTCCGACGTCATTCGTTAACTTGTAAGATTTATTTTCCAACATTCGAATGTTTTATATTTTTGACGTTATGGTTTTGACCAGATAAATTGTATTAAATAATTTGATGTTCATTGTTTTTTTTGTTTTTTTGTCTACTGGTCTAAAAGCAATATTTTGAATATTCATATTTATACAAAAAAAAACAATGAACATCAAATTATTTAATCTTAGTGCTCATTTTATTTTATTATATGACAATAGGCGACACTGCATTTTCCGTAGACTTCTCCTTAGTGATCATCCTCTTCCAAGGGGCTGCAAGTAAAAATTATATAATATTTAGTCACGCTCTACCATTTTTTGAAACAGTATCAGGGTGGTCGTTGTAATAAAATCTCCTGGATTTTCCCGGTCTCATTAAATGCCCGGTCTAACGGCCACCCCGAGTATCATACAAGTGTACTGTAGAATAATTAACATTGAAAGTAATCATGAATTAATTCATTTCGGACTGTATTCTCGTCTTGAAGTCCGTCATTAACATTGGTATTTCCCATTAAAATGAGATCCTGCAGTGGTGCTGGTAAAATTAGATCTGGATCGTCCATTGGTTCCTCTTCTCCTCCGCGGCGGGCTATATAATGTAGTACAGCCGTTGCAACAATTACAGGCAAAACATTGGCAAGTTTAAATCGCATGCCTAATGCCATAATTGGAAATCTCCTTCTCCAAACTCCAAATGCACGCTCCACCGAGTGACGTGTTTTTATGAGTGACTCATTGAACGATTATTCTGCAGGAGTGTTTGGTGCATTCAAAGGTGTCATTAAATGTGGCTTTAGAGGATAGCCACCATCACCTATGAGTAGCGCTTTACTAAATAGGCCAGCTTCAAACATAGCATTTATCCTTGAATTACTGAAGATTGTGCTATCATGCACGGATCCTTGACATCGTGCAACGATGTCAATTATTTTCCAATTCGCATTAGTAATTGCTTGTACATTGATCGAAGAATATCCTTTCCTGTTCCGAAAGGTCTCAGCATTTTCTCCACCTGAAAATCATATTATTTGAATTATTATTACTATTACTTAACTAGTGCTTACAATATTTAAACTGCACCAGGCTCAAAGAATGAGCTACTGTAACATGTATGTAAAAATTGTCTTACCAAAGGATTGAACTTTCATGTGTGTGCAATAAATGCAACCAAAAACTCTGGGAAATCAAGCGATGGTATAAAATTGTAATTGTGCTTGTCGTGTCTCTTCTAAAGTAGAAGGGCACTTGATATATTGAGGTCAAAGTCTAGCGACTGCTACTGATACGCTGTGCGTAATTCTGTGTGCACTTCTTTTGCTAACACCAGAAAAGTCTCCTGCAGCCAACAAATGTGATCCAGATGCATATAACCTCAAAGTCAGCAGTAACTGTATGACATGCGGTATGGCATTATTCCTAACAATGAAAAATGGATTATTTAAATAATGTTGCATAATTTTAACAAACCATTCTTTCAATTATTAAATATAAAATACCTTTCTGTTGCGTCAGATAATGCTCCCTCGATTTGATTCAGCAGATCATGAACAACAGCTTTTGTTAAGGGAAATCTCGTTTGAAAATCAATGTCGTCGAAATTATCAAAAAAATTCACTCCTTCTTTGGAAATTCGCGGTCTTCTGCGAATAGATTCAAAAACATCTTCTTCGACTTCATCATCAGACAACCTCAGCACTTCTTCCAAAAACTCCATATTTCACAACGACACTGCAGTTTTTAGGTTAGAGGACGATTAAATCGCCGTAACCGACAAATTTTGAGCGGTTAGATTTAACGCGAGTTAACCGGCCGGTAAAAAGTGGTGGAAGGCGTAACTAGGTTTAGCGGAGGATTAACTTTTTCACCGAGGTTTGTGGAACCGGTCCTAAATGTATTGAATGTGTAGCAAAGTGATGTTTCTGTTTATCTGGGTGCTTTATTTGAATGTGAGGCTGGTGAATTATGTTGCGCTTTTATGCCTTGTTGTATATTATAGTTCACCTCTTAGAATTGCGGTTCTTCGTCATCTTCGCACGTCTCTTTGTTGCTATTCACCAGTTTTTTCGCGAGTGTCTTCCGCGGTTTCTTTTTGTCTTTTGGGAACATGCCGTACTTCTCAGAGAGGGAAAAATTTCTCATTTGAAGTTTTCTATTATGAGTAGAGAAGAAGGCGGGGTACCGTAAAACGGGCTAAACTCGCTGATGTAGGGTAAAGTTGCTCACTCACAAATTTATATTTTGAAATTCAATATCAAATTTCCTAAGGGAAAAAGTAAAAGATTAGCGAATGTTTTAATTAGTAGAGCTGACAAACTTTATTTTGAAATTTATTTGGTGCCAATTTATTGGTGAGCAACTTTACCTTACGTGAGCGACTTTAGCCCGTTTTACGGTATTATATTGTACCCGGCATCGTTACTGGTTACTTGGTTCCTTTGCAGTTACTATATGCCCACTGGAATAAACCTTGAGTGATGAGTAGGCGATGTTTTGGAGAACATTGCAAGCTAGAACGAGCTGCAAGTCTCTTTATATTCGCCTCTATGCCCCCACACGCATATTTGCCATTAGATGCACCATGGAAGTGCCATTCTGCTGGGATACCCAAAATCATCTTCATGAGCTTCGAGATTAGCAAAGCTAGTTTTAATCTTAAAATGTTGCCCTGCAAATTCAGTGGAATAGTACATTTTCTTTTGCTTGTAGTCCTGTGCAAAATCGAAGCAAACAAAAAACTCACCTGGCAATAAATTGGCCTTTAGGCTTTGAAAAAATGGTGACTGCTTTAAAGAAAGCAAAGTGATGAGTTTCAATTCTAACAACCGTTCATAGAAAACATCCGAGAATTTATCGGTATTCATTACCAAAGTCTTCAAATTACACATGTCGGTTGGATTCCATGATCATCGAAAGTATTTGTAAAATTGTGTTTTAAATTCGCAGTACCTGGGCAGTTTTCACACTCTCCTAAATGACAGGAGCTTGAAGACACAAGACATACAACCGTGATGATTCTTTTAAATCATGTCAGTATCCTCTGTTAAATGCTAAATATTGATCTCATTTAGAGTCAACTTGACATTTTCATGGTGGTCACAAACACACACATTATTAGTACCACTGCTTCCTGCCAGCTAATTGAGATTACATAGCAGAAGCCTTTTCTGGTTATTTAAACGTAACAATCACAATCTCAATGCTGTAATTGCAGAGAGCAGTTACACTAACAGCGTATGACATTATCTAACGCAAGAAATTAACATGAGGGTATTTCACGAAGCTACCCAGCGTGAAAATAATAGCGAATCGTCACGCGGCCTCAGATCCAGCGGAGCATCCCGTTACTCATTGTTCAATTAATCGAGAACAAAAAAAAGGCCATCCTGGAGTTGAGCTGCTTTTATACGAAAAAATCTCAGCATTTTAAATAGACTACTTACAGAAACAATTAAACTGGTGCAAGTTTGATAAAAAAATTGCATTTATTTTTGAATTTCTGAAATTGAGGTCAAATTTGGATTTAAAAAAAAAATGATTATAACCAGTGGAAAAATCATGAAAAATGTCAAAAATATGATGTAAAATATTGTTTTATGCAAAAGGAAAAAAGTTACGTGAGTCTGAAGAAGGGTCTTCCCATGAAATGTCCAAATATTGCCCCCCCCCCCCCCCGCCAAACCCGACCCTACTTCTGAAAATATTTGTTGTACGAAGTGCAATCAAATAGGTAACCAACTAGCCAAAATTCGAATACGATCGGACGACTTCGTTCATTGGGATAGGTACACTTGAGAAATTATGCCCTGTATTAGGGTGGCTAATATATATATATATATATATATGGAATTATAGAATTATACACAAAATCGTAACAATAAATACCTTTTCTTTCATGCGCAGTCCGTGAAGAACTTGTTCGATCTCAAGCCTCCAATCTTCCTGCATTGTATGAAAAGACTCGTGCGGTGTGGCAGCGAAAGCACTTTTCACTCCGTCTAGTGCTTGCAAAATTTCAGTGAAATCTGGTCTGCAATGACTATCCGAAGCCCAGCAAGCTGTCAAATCGTTTTCAGTGCAAATAATGATTACTACATCTATATTTCAGAACTTTTTTTAACTTTAAATCGTACTCAAGAACTTCAATATAGGGCCCTCTGATTTAGTTCTACCTAGAACTGCTGGCCCATGCAGTTTCTCAGCGCACAAGCAGTGTCAACAATGCGTCGCAACCCCGCACCATTCACTTTACGACCAATTTAGTGCCACGGTCACCTTGAGGCAAACCCCGAAACTGGCCTAATATTGGAGTTCTTGTGTATTTTTAATGTGGAATATACCTTCCATAAGAAACCTCCAAGGTTGCGGGCAAGTGGATGGGATTGGCAGGGTGAGTTTATTTACAGCAACTCCGTACGCGACTGCTAAAGCATCTATACCTTTGTAAGGCGTTTCACCAGTCAAAAGCTCCCACAAAAGAACGCCATAACTGCAATTGAACAAACAAAATACTAAATATTTAACCTTGCTCTTAATATAACGTACGTCGAAATTCTATTAAATATAACTACTATTATTACTTGTAGAATGTACTCTTAATATAATAAATTAAATTTAAATTTGTTTCAAGATCTCTTCAAGGGGTTTACTAAACGTGCCTCCAAACATCGCTCGCTTTGCTGAAAGTACTTTTCTTAATGACCTCTGGCGCCATCCAAGCATATGTACCAGCTGCCGACATACGGGTAGTTTTGTAGACTTCTCTGGCCAAGCCAAAATCCGTTATCTTCAGCGTTTTATATTGGAGATCGTCGTTTTCTATCGGCTCGCTTAGCAACACTAAATTTTAGTAACAACAAGATAAATCTTACAATTTCTTTCAAATTAACATTTTCATTAGGTTTTTATTTTCACTTTACTAGTTTTTGTTTTATATAGATACAATGGATTGCATACAGTTCAGGACTTTTTTTATTAGGGGGGGGGGGGGGGAGGAGCAAAGTCGGACACCACCTGAAGGCGCCAAAAAATTTGTAAGTACTACCCTGTGAGGGTGGGAGTCATATAGGGGGAGTGTAATGTAATAAATTGTAATCTCACCGTTAGAACTCTTCAAATCCCTGTGAATCAGACTAATTGGCGCTTTATTGTGAAGATAGTCCATCCCTCGAGCGATCTGAATTGACCAATCGACAAGTACATCAGGCCTGATCTTTCTACCACTAAGAACCCTATTGAGACTACCCCCTCTAGCATATTCCATAACAAGACACATATTTGGCATTTTTAAACAAACTCCTTCGAGCTGTACGATGTTCTCGTGCTTCAGCAGCCAAAAAAGCTTCGCCTCTTGACGAACATTTTCCAATGTGACACCAGGCTCCTCATCCGGATCTTGACGAGCTGCTTTCACAGCAACTTCATGTTTTTGCCAAAATCCCCTGAAGGAAGGATGTAAAAGTTAGAATTATTAATATAACAGTAATAAGTATTTGAATTTTAAAATATAAAAAATCCACTTTGATAGGTATTACTATTAATCCTGACTTTTTAGTAAAATGATTTTCAATCAGTATGTTGCTACAAACCTGTAAACTTTACCAAACCCGCCAACTCCAATAACTTCTTCCAACTGCAGTTCTTCGAAGTCAATTTCAACCGGATGGACATTGTCAATCACCGAGGATACTCTGTCAATCGCTTCTGACTCGACCACAAAATTTGCCGGAAAAATTCCCACCTTTCCGCGAATCTTTCCCGTCCACCATCCTTCGTCTCCAGAGATCTTCGAATCCTTGGACAAGACCTTTAAGAAAATTTTATCAACGTTTTACGATATCAATTTCCATGAAAAACGTACTTTCCGTAAATTAGGTTATATTATTTATAGTTTTGTTTTCTTTATTTTGTGTACTATGTATCTTACAGGAAGAATGATTTATTCTGCTGAAAGGATGATTTATTTCAAAGAACAGGTAGGCAGAAAGCAGCAGGACGGCGAGGTACGGCGTAGAAGCCTTACCCTCATGTTCCTGAAGTAATGCGAAAGCGGTCCCGGGGACATGGGTTGGTAGGAGAAAAGTGGGATTTATACGGTAAGAATCTGACACTACACAGCCTTCGGTTTATCTAGGTAAACCTTAGCCTGGGCATCTTATAAAAGATTTTCCCTCCTACTACAAACACAAAAAAAAAACACTACTACTACTATTATTCCGGCGCCTTTTACAAGGCTACCAGGCGCGTCCCCGGGTTGCGGATAGGGGGGCACTGTACCAAGGGTTTCTGCTGAATACGGTTAGACAACTTAATAAACAGTCGCGGACAATGTGATCCAGGGGTGGTCCCGAAGGAATAACTCCCACCCAAGCCAAGGCGATAACAACTGTGTCGAAGGCTGAATGACACCAGAGTTTGGTGTTCCAAACAGAGTCTCTAGGATATTGGCGAGGAGTTGGGAGATCTGTTGGACGTGAAGGAAAAATCTAAGGTGGAGAACTCCTGTACGAAGATGTTTAAGGAGGATTTCCAGACAGCGCTGCAGTACCACACGAAGTTGGTGTTGGTCCCGAATCCACAGCGCCTTTGTCGGTATTTATAAAACTATGTTAAGGAGCTTAAATTTGGTTTCTGGTTGCACAAGTACCTAACCTGCAGTGAGATTCTGGTATCTTAAAAACTTTTAAAACCGAACAAAGACCTAAAATTAATTAACAGCAAACAATTTACGTGCAAAATTCAATTTAGGAATGAATAATAATTTATAAAAGGAGAGATATCTCTTTCGTGGGGGGTTCATGAATTATTTTGGACGACTAATTGTAGAGTGTTTATTCTTCCGAGAATTTTTTTAAGGAGAGTTGATAAACCAAAATAATTCTTAAAAAATGTCCAAAATTTGACACATGTATTTACTCGTCATTTTTGTTATCTATGCTACTTAAAAAAATCAAAACAAATTTATATATAACCTCTCTTACCGTACGTAAAACCCATAAATATGAACTCCATAAACCTATGGAGATTCTTCTAATTTATGACTGTCTTCGGTGAAATGTTCTTATCGGTGCCAAAGCGGGAAACGGAATTTTGACAGATAACTTTAGGTCACTAATTTTTCTTTATTAAGGGCATGTGACACAGTCAAATGTTTACATTACCGACCTCACTTTTTCAAATTTCCGAATTTTCTTTTGAATCTAAGAACTTTTTTTGTAAATAAAATATCGGACTGAAACTTTGGAAAATGTATGAGAAGACAATAAACTACGTTCACGTACTTTATTCGATGAGGAATTTCGCAAAAAAATTTTTTCGAAGAAATTAAAGCTGGGTGGATTTTTTGAACCTAAAATCTTTTTTTGTAAGCGAAATATCGGCTTTAAACTTTAAAAAATGCAAGAGCCGACAGCGAAGTACGTTTATGTACATCATTTGAGTATAAAAGATGCAAATAGAAAAATTCCAACTACAGGTCAACAACGGTTGCCATTTCGGACGGTATTCGCGATGAGCACGAAAATGCGAAGTCTGGCGGCCACTAAACAAGGCCAATAGCAATTTCAATACTCACATATTTCAACATTGAAACAACATATTTCACTCAACTTTTATGCTGGACACAACTTTTAAAAAATATTATTGTAAGAACACCGCATCATCAATCTTTGACAGCCTGGACCCCATTTTTCAGATGTAGACGAGCAGGCTCATAGAGCCTCGATTAGTGGCCGCCAGACTTCGCTTTGTCGTGCCCATCGCAAATACCGACCAAACTGGCAACCGGAACCGGAATTGACATTTAGTTGGAATTTATCACTTCTTTTATCTTTTATACTCTTTTTTACTCTTACTTTTTATACTCAAATAATGTACATAAACGTACTTTACTGTCGGCTCTTTCACTTCTCAAAGTTTGAAGCCGATATTTTACTTTTAAAAAAAGTACTTAGGTTCCAAAATGCACCCAGTTTTTCTTTCTTCCAAAATAATTTTTTGCTAAGTTCCTCCTCGAATAAAGTACGTAAATGTAGTTTTTGCAACACCCACCTCAAAAGTTGACGTTTGCATGCATGTAGATGGTGCCTAAAGTACCTTATTTGAGCAGACTGTGCGTGAAAAAATTTTCGCGCATGCGCAGTTTGAAGATGGCTTACTTTAGACACTGGTGAAAAAGCTGCGCATGCGCACATTCGAGATGAGGTTTTAGGGTTTCGTAGCCCCCCCCCCCCGGGGGGGGGGGGGGCAAAAAAGCATAAACGCCAAAATTTTTTTTCAATAATTTTTTTCCAACAAATTTTTTTCAACAAATTTTTTTCAACAAATTTTTTTTTTCACAATTTTTTTTTCGAAAATTTTTTTTCACAAAATTTTTTTTTCCCAAATTTTTTTTTCAAACAATTTTTTTCACAACATTTTTTTTCAAAGATTTTTTCGCACAAATTTTTTTTTGCACAAATTTTTTTTCAGAACATTTTTTTTCAGAACATTTTTTTCAAACATTAAAAGAAAAAATTTTTTTTGTAATTTCTTTGCTCCACTCGATGCAATATAAAATTAGTATTTTTCGTTACCACCTCCTGACAACTTTTTCGGACGGGCGTTGCAAAAAATAGAGTGTGATACACGTGCGCGTAGGTGATTGTTAACTCGTATGATTGCATCATTCGCCTGCGGTTCGAAGCACTCGTCTACGTTTTCGCACTCGCTTCGCTCGTGCGCTAACCACCGACTCATGCTTCGAGCCTCCGGCTTATGCTGCAAAATTCACACTCGCACACAATCACCTATTTTACGCACTTGTATCACAAATAACTATTATTGCCTTCTCATATATTTTCCAAAGTTTCAGCCCGATATTTTATTTCCCAAAAAAGTTCTTAGATTACAAAAAAAATTCTGAAAATTGAAAAAGTGAGGTCGGTAATGTAGGTATCTGACTGTGTCACATGCCCCTAACATAAAAATTATCGCTATAAAAGAAAAAAAACTTCAAAATCATACATTTCTTTGAAACCCGTTATTTCTAGAAAGTAATTTCATCATCGATTTCTGGAATTTCACTATTTTCAAATTTGTATCACGATGTTAAAATTATCAATCTAAAAACATAAATATCTAAAAATATTATCGAAAAGTTAGTTTTTAGCTTCGCTTAAAAATAAATGTATTACTAAGTAAAGTTACATTCAAAAATTTTTTTTTTTCGTATTCAAAATATATTCGTATCTAACATATCTTTACGTAAGTAAAGCATTTTAGTATTTATTGGCCTTATACGTTTCCAAAATTCATTATCCTGAAAACCATGTCCTATGAAATTCCCTGTTTCAAATTTGAGGCAATTAAATTTCTTTATTTGTAGCTGCACAGTAACAAATTTCATAAGTCAGTGTATGACTAATAAATTTCTAATTCTTATGGCTATCTTCGGAGAAGTTTCCTTTCCGTACTAAAGTGGACCCTTTTCCATAACGACAAGTTTATGTAAATAATTTTACTTTATTAATTTAATAATTAAAAGTAACTGCTGAATATCTACGAATTTAGGGCATATCAAAAATAATATCGCTTTTTGAAAATTCTTTATTTATCATGATTTTCTAATTTTTAATTCTTTATCAAGTACTTCAAAAAAGGCACCTTAAAAATTAGAAGGGACTGAATTATAAGCTCATCACCATTGTAAATTACTACAATATAACATTTATAATTTCTATAATATTATACTTGAGACAGGAACTGAAAAAATAACGGTGGGTTTACAGAAGACATACTACTATAAATTGAAAACTGTTCGCAAAATTGTTTGCTCACTTAATAAAAGTCACGTATTGTGACTTTGAATATTTATATTTGGCTGAATCCGCTCGCAACGAGTGTGAGAACGGATGTTGCTCTCAGCAAAAATGGTAAGATTAGGATTACCACCTTGGGCCGTCGCACTGTCAAGAGATGCGCGGTGATTGTCACCGCAGAGTAACATCTTTAACGCGTGCACCGGCGATTAGATACCTTTCTCGAGGCAGTACATTTTTACCTTAAGGAGAGGACGGATCGAGTTAGAATGAGAGAGTGACGATTAAAAGATAAACCAAATAAACGAGGATACAAGGAAAATTCAAGAGTGTACATATGTTCCTCTAATCCCTCACCCTATATCAGAACACAACAGTGGTTCCGGTACGGAATCGGTTTGGTCTCCCTGCCTAAGTAGGTAAGAAGTATTCACTCCACATTTTTCTCAAATTACGTATCAAAAATTGAGGCATCGAACGAGCAGAATTCACGCCAGAAGCGTTCTGATATACGTTCATCTCCGTACTCTAAATATAGATACAGTGTCAATTCAGCGAAACAAAAACGCGATTTAAGCGATAACTATCTTATTGAAATAGAACAAGCGAATTATAATGAATACCAAATTTTTACCGGTGATTAAATTTCGTCGAATCCTTTATTCGTGGATGCAAAAGAGCACACGACAGTTTAAGGGGAGAGTCTGGTCCAGCCGAGGTTTTTTTTTCAATGCGTTTTTTTTTCAAAGATAAAAATTATTTTCGTTCACGAAAACCTTGTGGAAGATGATCGCAATTTCAGTACAAGGAGGAACATCAACATCGAGGGGTACAAAACTTCGAATTTTGGTGTACACCGATTGCATGATTGCAAGTGATTGCGAGTGTTTGCAAGTGGTTGCACGTGAATGCAGTGAATTCAGATGATTGCCATTGAATGCAAGTGAATGCAGTGATTTCCAGTGATTGCAGAGTCAATTTTGAGTGACTGCAGTGATTTAGTGGTGAAATCCATATGATTGCAGTTATTTCGCGGTAAATTCCGAGTGATTGCAGTGATTTAACGGTGAATCCCGAGTGATTGCAGTCATTGCACGGTGAATTGTGAGTGATTGCAATTATTTCTTGGTGAATTATGAGGCGAACGAAGAGTAATTTCAATTTAATTCTCAGCTTTTTCAAATGAACATGAGTCAATTTAACATCATTGCATGCAGAAAAGCGATTGTAATCCGTTTTTAAAGTACTGCTAGTAGGGCCAGAATGTTAAAAAAAACTCGAAAACTTGAGTTGGCTTGAAGCTTGATAACTCGAAATTGCTGAAATCGTACGACGAAAATTTTTGAGATCTACTTTCTAGACGAAATTCGATATAGTTCGACATCAAGTAATCAAAAATGCAATTTTTAAAAAGCATTTTCATCCCCCCCCCCCCCCAACGTTCATGAGTACAACGTTATTGCAATCACTTTGCAATCACTTGAAATCACCGTGAAATCACTTGCAATCACTAAAAACCACCTGCAATCACTCATAATCACTTGCAATCACTTACAATCACTCTGCATTCAGCTTAATCCACCCTGCAATCACGTGAAATCAAGTGCATTCACTCTGCAATCACCCGCATTTACCTTGCAATCACGTAAAATCAAATTCAATCACTTTGCAATCACCTGAATCCACCCTGAATTCAAGTGCAATCATTTTGCAATCAAATACATTTTCTCACAAAAAGGAAGAAATTTACGTTTTAAATTTGTACTTATCAAAATCGATTAAAAGTTTGTACATTATGCATATATTGCGAATTGTCCGAATTTAATGCAAGAAATTGCGAGGAATTAGAAAAATAAAGTATCGCCCCGTGCAATTGTTATTATTGATTGGCGACAATTAGGCATTTCATGTTGTGACGTCAGCTGGCAAGATGTCTGCACGCCGAGGGCCAATCAATAATAACAATTGCACGGGGCCTTTATTCTTCTAATTCCTGGCAATTTCTTGCATTAAATTCGGAGAATTCGTAATATATATGCATAATATACAAACTTTTAATCGATTTTGATAAGTAAACATTTGAAACGTAAATTTCTTCCTTTTTGTGAGAAAATGTATTTGATTGCAAAATGATTGCACTTGAATTCAGGGTGAATTCAGGTAATTGCAGAGGGATTAAACTTGATTTTACGTGATTGCAAGGTGAATTCGGGTGATTGCAGAGTGATTGCACTTGATTTCACGTGATTGCAGGGTGAATTCAGATGATTGCAGAGTGATTGTAAGTTATTGCAAGTGATTGCAAGTGATTGTGAGTGATTGTGAGTGATAGCAGGTGGTTTTTAGTTATTGCAAGTGATTTCACGGTGATTTCAAGTGATTGCAAAGTGATTGCAATAGCGTTGTACACCGATTGCAGGAGTTATGTACCCCTCGATCAACACGCAAGTTACTCCTAAGCCCCAAGATCTGGCTGAAACGGATGCCTCCCTTCGTCGAGATATCTCGCAAGAGTCCGACCTCTGGACCATCAATTGTTCAGTTTATGGTCCTGCTAGAGCTTTGGCTGATTCAAATCGAAGGCTCAAACCGACGATGGATCAAAAGACAAGAAGACGCTTGCATCAACTGAACAAGAAAATTGGATGGGCAAGACAGAATGCGTCCCGTGTTCAATGTGTGACTGACTACATAACATCTGGTAGACCGTTCACGGAAAGGGTTCGAAAGTTCGCCCAAGAACTAAGGACCTTGAATCACACACTGAACAAGTCAAAGCTGCTGACAATCAAGCAGCATATTGTTGACAAAATAAGGCTGTTATCTGACGCAAGGAGGAGGATACAGAAGAGGGAGAGATGGATCAGGGAGAATCAACAGTTTCTTGCTGACCCATCACGCCTCTTCAGTGATCCCACTGTTTTTGTAAAAAATCCACCCAAGCCCAAGGAGGTAGAGACTTTTTGGAGAGAGGTGTACAAGATCCCGAAACCACTAGAGTTGAAAGAAGATACTGACAATATCATCCGCTTCAAGGAGTTTTGCGACAACCTCATAAAATCTGAGGAGGAGTGTCCATCAGTCACTGCCGAAGAGGTGAAAAAAGCACTCAGAGGCACGAAGAACTTTTCCGCTGCTGGACAAGATTGTATCAAGAACTTTTGGTGGAAGAAGTTTACTTCTATACACCAACATTTGGCCCGCATATTCGCCTCATATTTAATGTCGGAGACGCCCATTCCGCAGTAGCTGGTGTTAGGAAGCACTATACTCCTGCCGAAAAAAGGCAATTTGTCCAACCTAGAGAATTACAGGCGAATAACTTGTTTGAACACACTGTATAAAATCTTCACAGCTGTCCTAAAGAACAGGATTGTTCGACGAATTGAGCCTGTATGGCGAGAGATGTACGAACAACGAGGCTCGAAAAAAGGTGTAGCAGGCTGTCGAGAGAACCTGGTGATTGACAGGTGTATCTTTAAAGACGCTACAGTCCATCAGCGCGTCCTTTCAATGGCCTGGATTGACTACCGGAAAGCTTTCGATTCAACCTCTCATAGACTTATCATCTGTCTGTTGGAAAGCTTGAAGGTACATCCACACATAGTGAGATGCATAGAGAGATTGATGCCTCTTTGGAAAACTAGATTTACCATCTCATCTAGGAATCATCGTCTGACGACGAACGTCACCTTCCAGAGGGGCGTCTTTCAAGGTGATACCATGAGCCCTTTGCTTTTTTGAATCACACTTCTGCCTCTATTTCTCGCACTACGAAATTCTCCTGGATACCTCTGTGGCGACACTAATCAGCGCGAGCATAAGGTCACTCATGTATTTTATATGGATGACCTGAAGATCTATGCCTCTGGTAAAAGCGAACTTCAATCTGCTATAAAGATCGTCAAGAACTACACAGGAGAGATTGGAATGGACTTTGGTTTGAACAAGTGTGCCAAAGTTCATCTGAAGAAAGGAAAGATTACTGGCGTTCCCAAGGACCCTGGGCTTGTGGATATAAGTGTTATTAGACATCTTAACACTGGAGAGACCTATACATACCTGGGCGTGCCTCAAAGCCGCATTCAGGACGTAACATCCATGAAGGAGTCTCTCCGAAGCAGATACAAGCATCTTCTTCGACAGATTTGGTCTTCCAATCTGTCGGCGTTGAACAAGATATCTGCGACTAACATGCTTGCCGTCCCGGTCCTACTCTACTCGTTTGGGGTGGTTCAATGGACGAAGAACGAGCTTAAGGCCCTTGATGTCACCACGCGTAAGATCATGCATATGCATAAAAGCTTGCATATTAATTCGTCAGTTCCGCGATTATACATTTCACGCCGTCAAGGCGGACGCGGACTTCTGAATCTCTAGTGTCTTCATAACCGAATTGTTTTGAGTACAGCTTACATCGCTGCGAATGGCAGAGATCCTCTCCTAAAGATGGTCAGAAACCACGAGATGATTGGCGAAGGAGCGTTCCTTTACAAAGCCGCGGAGCAAGCTGCCGAGACCCTTGGCCTGAATTTTAACATCAGAAGTGAGGAAAGAGCATTACTCCATCTAGATGCTTCACGTCTAAAAGCCGAAGTGAAGAAAGCAGAGGTTGAAAATTTTCACCAAGAGCTACTCGACAAGCATATGCACGGGAACTTTCACAGAAATGTACAAAAACAGTCCTTGTCGAAGGAGCAAACTTTTGCTTTCCTCAAATCATCAGGGCTCAATTCAGGTACAGAGGGCTTTATTTTCGCATGCCAGGACGGTGTCATCTCCACCTTAGCATACCGTCACCGCATTTTATGTCAAGAAGTTCCCAGTGATAGGTGCAGAGCGTGTCATGCACACGCTGAGTACCTAGAACACATACTATCGGGGTGTCCGAGCCACGCAGGAACAACGTATATCTATAGACATAATGCGGCCCTAAGAGTACTTTATTACCACCTTTGTCGATCTTACGGTGTTGCTCGCGACCCTGCCCTGCCGAACGCTCCAAGGGATATAGAGTCATTTGTCCGAAACGAGAAGTGCCAGATTTTCTGGAACTACGATTTTCGGGCAGCAGTCTCCGTTGCGCACTCGAGGCCTGACATTGACAGCGACCCCAAAAAAATATAATAAACATGATCTGACCCCCGGACTAAAAAAAAATTTCAATTCTTGCTTAAAATTTGTATTCGTAGTAATTTTAGACTTGAAACTGAACTGACGATTTTGTGTAACTAATAGAGATTTATGTACTTTCGACTTGACTTTCACTGGGCTTGGTTTCAAGCGTCTCGCAACTCGCGACTTTTACGACCACGCGGTCACGCACTTATTTGAGGTTAAAATGTTTCACTTCTAAATATCTTGAGCATCCCATCCTCGTCGCCAAATATGTTTTGTTGGAAACTCAAGGAAATAGACAGCGTACATTCTAACAGTGTTCTTTATTGAATGGCTTTAATTGTAAACAAATGAGTTACAATTGTTCCGAAGCGGAGCACATCCAGACGAAGGATGCTTTTTCATACCATGCCGACTCACCTTCGTCCCCGCATGATCACATGATCAATCGCAGTGTTACGTCATCAAAATAGCTAACCTAGAAGGGTACATTCGAAAACAACAAGCGGAAGGCAAAATAATTTAAAAAGATTCAGACAGAGATAAGAGAGACTTGGATCAAAAGAAGGGAAACACGGAAGAAAAGACAAGTTTTCCCGTAGAAATGGTGAACTTGAAAAATAGAAATTCTATGAATCTCCAAGAAGGTGATAAGCTACAGAGGGAAAAACTATTGGCACAGCAAGCTAAAAAATCTTAACCCGAGAAGGAAGACCCCAACCTAAAACCACCACCAGCACCAGACTATGATCCTTCAAGTGACTCGGCCCAGGAAAATTCGGAAATGGATGGAGCGCCTAAATTAAAAAACAAAAGTCGTCAAGCAACAGGAAAGTGAAATCGTAGCTCAGTAGTTGAGAGAAAATATCGCAATTTCCAAAAATAATTTGTTCACAAAAAAGGATAATATGATGTTTTTTATCACGAAAAATGGTATTGCAGAAACAACCATTACAAGGGCACTAATCGAAAAACGATTGATGAGTGTAGAAAATATTATAACGATAAATAACTTTTGCGGAAGAGTCACACACGTTCAAAAATGGGAGAAACACCTTTTTGCCCTCACGATACAAGAATCTTCAGATAAAGACCCAAGTAGCTCCAATATCAAACTATGCTTATAGCAATTAAGAACCCTAATAAGAAAGAATAACATTACTTCAATCAGCTTTTCTAACGGCTACCGGGCGCGTCCCCGGGTGCGGATAGGGGCCCTGTACAGAGGGTTTCTGCTGAATACGGTTACACAACTCAATAAGCAGTCGCGGACAATGGTCCAAGGATGGTCCCGAAGGAAAAACCCCCAAGTCAAGGCGTTAACAACCGTGCCGAAGACTGCATGGCACCAGGGTGTGGTGTTCCAAACGGTGTCTCTAGGATACCAGGATGCATCGTAGAGTATGCAGAACTTAACCCTGCATGCGGGGCTCTGCGGGGGTGGACCTATACTTCCCTAGATACTCGTGGGAACAGGATGGAGAAAGGTAAAACAAATTTAAATAGGAGTATTTATGAGGAGTTAGGTGGTCCGTTGAAAGTGGTGGAGGAGTTTAGCTTTGACGGCAGAACACCGGCCGGGGTTGATATAATCCTTGCCGAGAAGCACATGGAGGAGACTAGAAGAGGGATCTCTAGAATAAGTGATGTGCTCGAGAACATGAAGGCCTTTGCGATACCAAGAGGAACATGTTTCTGCCAATCCGTGAGGGTTTGCAGGAAGCGCTAAAGCTGGTGCAATGGCTTGTTTTTCAAAACCGGAAAGTCAGTAATCTGTACGGATGTATTCTGTCGGATGTTGGGCATTCTGTTGCCGAAAGGTTGAAGAAGAAACAAGAAACAATGCAGGAGAAGGCTAACACGAGCCAGACGGGGACTCAAACCGACGAAGCCGTGGAAACTTCCACTCCCCAGCACGGGAAGCGAGAGAGAGAAGCCACTTTGAGCCTTGTTGAAGCAAGTGAAAGGAGACTGCCGATAAAAAAGGCGAGGACCCGCACCGCTGCTGCGAAAGCGACGTCAACGCCTAAAAAGGAAATAGAATGTGCTGCAGCGTCAACACGGACGACGAGCGGAAAGAAGACGACGCGGAGAAGAGCTCGACCCGAGGCAGTTCTGATCAAACCGGCTGAGGGTCTGAGCTATGCCGAGGTCCTCAAGGACTCCAAGCAAAAAGTGAAGCCTGATGCCCTTGGCGTAAAAATCAACGTAGTCAGGCAAACAAGAAGCGGAGAGGTCCTTGTGGAGCTCGGAGCTAAAACAAAGGGCAGAGCCGAATTTTCAGCTGCCGTTAAGGAGGCGGTTGGCGAGGGGGGTAGCGTGCGCGAGAGCTCGTCCCCCGCACCGAGATCGAGATCTTGGACGTCGATCCAACCACTGACGCTGAAGAAGTCGAAGCGGTCGTAAGAAGCCACTTCGGCAACCAGTGTGTTGGAGACGTGAAGGTCAGCCTCACGAAAAGACCCTTCAGAGGTAATCTGAAGGCTTTCGTGAAGCCTGAAGGCTTTCGTGATGTCCTATCGTGTACACAAGATAACGGAAAATGTTCGGTGCTACGTCTGCCTGGGCTTCAGCCACATGGAAACGGGCTGCAGGGGTCCAGACAGAACGAAGGACTGCTGGAGATGTGGCAAAGACGGCCATAGGGCTGCGGCGTGCGAAAGTACGCCGCAGTGCTTCCTCTGCGCTGCAGCAGAAGGAGAGCCCCGGACTGATCATCAGCCGGGGACAACGAGGTGCAGGGCGTTCCGAGAGGCAGCTTCGGTGATAAAGCCTCAGGGGCGCGCTTCCTAACCTGATATATCCAACCAGGATGCCGAAGGCCGACGAGCCCGTTGTGTGCTACTATCACACTACTGAGGACGATGCGTACATCCTGGTTGGATGAAGGTTGGAAGAATTCCAAGTTGGCGCTTAAAGTTGGAAGCCGAAGCACGGCTTAATGGCCTTACCCCCGTGTCCTTGAAGTAATGCGAAAGCGGTTCCGAGGGCATAGGTTGGCAGGAAGAGGTGAGTTTAGTGGGTATTACCGCTTTTTAGGTCGAGTCCCATACTCAGTGCGTAAATGCATTCTTACCTCCTCTATAATAATTAATAAAAAAACCCAATTCCAATCACTCTCTATGATGATAAACGTAACACTCCACCAGCAGACAAGCGCAAAAACATAATCATCGAATACTATGCTTCTGCAGCAGCTGGCCATAAGGAAGTGGCTAAAACTTATCGTCGTTTAATAGAAGACTACTATTGGTCTAATATGATTTCCAATGTGAAAGTGTCAGCGAAGAAAATCAAACAGGAATAAACCCCGAGCAAAAATGATCATAACAGATACTCCTACCCAACCGTTTGATAAAGTAGCAATGGACATTTACGGACCATTGCCCACTTCTCGTTAAGGCAACAAATATATCCTTACGCTCCAGGATAATTTCTTAAGATATTGTACCTCAGTACCATTATTAGACGTTATGGCATGAAGAGTAGGGAGAGCGATTGTCGTTCATCTGATTTACAAGTTCGTTACACCAAGTGTTTTTCTTTCAGACCAAGGTACAAATTTAACTAGCATTGTATTAGCAGAATTTTCCAAACTCTTTAAAACTAAACAAGTCTTTGCTACAACTTACCACCCTGAATCAAACATAGCACTCGAACGTATTCATCGTGTCCTAACAGATTATATTAAATTGTACACATCAGGAAAAATTGAAAACTGGAATAAATCCTACCCATAGCAATGTTTGCTTACAACACGAGTGTACACGATGCAATAAAATTCTCTCCGCACGAACTTTTCTTCACTAAAACAGCACTATTTTTTGGCAGAGAACTATCGAGTCTTCTTGCTTATACCCAGAGCTAGCCACAAGAATGAATTAGCAGAATCTAGCAGACGTTGATGCAAACAGCGAAAACCCAATAAAAACATCAGCACTTTAGAAGGAATTTTGGTTATTTTTGACTAAATTTCAGACATGTAGAACTAACATAAAGGCATTCTTTGCCCAAGATAAACATTACAAAGTAAAACTCTTGTGGTTTGTGCAGGTATGGCAACCGTTAGAACGTTAGGCCGCAGAACTAGGCCGACAAATGCAGTCTTTGCCCCAGGAAGGGATCGAGAACCACCATGGAAGATCAGGTTGGATACAAATGTCAGCAAAGTAAGGTGCAAATTGGGTCGATTGACTCAATATAAGAAAGGGAATAGAACCAAAAAGCTAATACACCATGTTACTAAAATCATCTACCCTCGGTACAGTGAAACATTGACACCAGCAATATTGGATGAGATTATAGACTCCCAATGGCAGAGACTTGATGTTCTTACTGCTAGACTGCGTTGATACCAAAAAAGTAGTGCAAGAACGCAACAAAATCAAACACATTTCAGGCAGGTGAAAGAAAGTTCTATCGTGAACTGACTGTAAAGCAAAATAACCAGCAAGACACCGAAGTCCCTCAATTGGAAAACATGACTAACTACTGTTCGGGTGTTTGGGAAAAACTAATAGACAAAAATTAGGCACTGCATGGTTCCAAATAGAGAAAGCAAGAGCAAGCAATAACCCTGAAATGGAGCTAACATCACAGCTACAAATGTTTAAACGGTTTTGAAATGGGCAAGTAACTGGAAAGCTCTAAGTCCGGACATGGTGCACAACTTCTGGTACAAATACCTGAGGAGTGTGCATCCTGCGTTGACAAGGTGTTTATAGAAGATCATCGAACATCCAGATTAGATGCCAGACTTTATGCTTGAAGGTACTACTACTATTACTAAGTACTACTTCCCAACAGAAGATCAAAAATGATGTTGTAAAAACTCACGAGCCAGTAAAGATCTAGTCACCATAGACGCTGTTGCCATGGCGCAAGCTCGTAAGCATCAAAGAAACTTGCACATGGCATACAATGACTACAAGCAAGCGTTTCCTTCCGTACCACATGACTATTTGCTTTGTAACAAAGTTACAAGCACCCCGGTAATATACGACCCTGTAGGCTTACAACCAGGAGTGGGGAGAGGACTAACTTCCTGGTTCTAATACCCAAATCCGCGTCCTCAAGTTGTTAGTATTGTGCTACCTGCACTCAAACCCAGTTGACAAGTGCCCAACCCCTTGTGTCTTTCCACACGACTTCATTAATCCCGAAGGACGACTTCCAATCTTATACATCCTACTCTCCTGGTATCTTGGCTTCATCGCCCGGGTGCCAAAATAGCATCGCTCGCCCGCTCTTGGCTTCGCCACCCGGTTCGGGCTTTTGAGAGATCATCTAGTGAGAGTTCATTCTTGTAAGTTGGTTAATAAACCATTTTTATATTTATTATGTCTTTCCATGATCCCATTCCCTCCTATCCCTTAATTTGCGAGATCCCTCACAAATTTGGAGCCCTCCTTGAAAAACCCACAATTCCCACCAAAAATCCCCTCCAAGTCGAGAAGAAGTCACAAAATGATGAATTTTAAAATAAATTGTTGCATGTGTGCCATTAGAAAAAAAAATTTTTTTGAATTTTGAAAATTTATGTTAAAAATGTTTGATGAAAAATTATATTTTATAAAAAGTGCGGGTAGAAATGTAATTAGCTCGAAAAAGTGCGGGCAGACTGTGATAAATGTCCGTTAAAAATAGTTGGTATACTTCGCGTGCTCGCAAGCTCTGCCACCTTCAATAAAACAAAAATTACCCTGATAAAAAAAGTCTTGTGTGGATTCCATGTAGCTGGATTGCACAAGTGAGGGGTCTAAAAAAGAAAAACTAAATTAAAAACAACAATTTCAGGTAGATAAAGATAAAAAGGAATATTGAAAAATAAAAGCGCAACAATGGAATTTAATAGTAGGAGAAAACTAGAAAAATTTTGAAGAAAAAGATCGAAAGTTAGGAAAAGAAAGCGGCGTCAGTCACAAAATTTGGCGCGCGAAATCACCGTTTGAGTGACATGAGCCAAACAACCCCAAGCGTTCCCGCCCTCAGTGGATACTTCCGCTAGGTGGTCAGGCCACGCGCAACCCCAAAGTAGTAAAAACCGAGACGCTCACCTGAGTGAACGTGCCGGTTTTTAATCAGCCATAGAAACCCCTGAGCTAGGCCGAATAGATTAGAAAGAAAAAGTCGAATGCGACTAAGATCGGGAAAAATAAAAATTATTCTAATAAATAGCAAACCCGGTAGAAAATGTTAGAGATAATAGGAAATATGATAAAATTCCAGAAATTATAATTGAAGAAAATAACGCACAAGCAATTGCGAATAATTTAGAAAATGAAAATATTGAGAGTCAATTGGTCAAAAACAATGATAGAACAGAAAATTTAGTGAGAAACATAAATTTCGAATCAGTAACGGTTAGAAGAGAATTAGATTGGCGGACTGTATAACCAAATCAAAACACAGGTGCAATCCCAAGAACGAAAAGACAAACACAAACGCATACAGAAAGTACGCCAAACCCACACCGACATAACAGTGGTACGCAGCAAATACAAGCATTTGGTTTACTGTCTCCCAATACCGAAAATACGTTAGGTAATTGGAGAATAGATAATGAAAATAGTAGCACTTTTGAAAATCAGGAGTTAGAATTTAGTAAAATAAAGAAAGAAATCGAGGAAAAGAGAAAAGAACTCGATAGACTGGAAAGAGACAGAAGACGTTTAGAGTTGAGTAGTCTGGAAAGAGATGAAATACTTAGAAAATAAAGAGACAGGATAGATGGAGAAAGAGCAGAGAAATCAAGAACAGGCCGCGAACGATTACGAATAGAGATAGAAAGGCAGGAAAAAGAAAATGAAAAAATAAATAATCAAACTTTTGAAATTGATTCATTTGTAGAGAATAACATTGAATTTTGGAATGATGCAGAAGAATTAATAAATTTTAAAGAAAATAAAAGTGATAAAATTAAAATAAAAGAACTTTCAGAAGAGATTAAAAATTTAAATGATAAAATGGACAGAATTTTAAATTCGACACAAAATTTAACGACTCAAAATAAAATACGTAATAATACTGTTTGTTTTGAAGAAACATAATTAAATTTTAATTAGCAAAGCCAAGCGTAGCAGGTACAAGTAAAAGGATAATAAATAATAGAAGTAGCGATCAAGGGGACAGATACTCGTTACGAGACGGATGAAAATAATGCACATAAAATTCAAGCAAACCTTTTTCCATTTGGAATGATTCAAACGCCATTCCAAATAATGTCCAACTGACCCATAAAATTTAAAAATAATACGGAAAACAGTCCAACTTATTTTCTGAATAGTTTACTTAGATTCAAACGAGGTTATAATATTAGTGAAGTGGGTATTTTAGAAAATTTCTATGCTGTTTTTGAAGAAGAAGATTCAAGTTGGTTTGAGGTTAATAGAGATAATTGGCAAAATTTATACCACTTTATTGAAGATTTTAAAGATGCATATTTAAACGAAAGATATACTGAAATAATAAAAAAATAAAAAAAATCTGTAATCAGAAAAAATAACAAGATATTCATGCTTGCATAACAGAAATTAAATAATTATTCGAAAAATTAATGCCGCGATCAAGCCTAGAATGGCAATTGCGAAAAGCTTATAATAATTTGAGAATTGAATATAAAGTCTATATTGCGAGAAATGCTTTTTCAAATTTTTCCGAATTGGAAATTTCAGGACGTGAATGGGAAACAGAATTGGCAACGTCTAAAATTAGAGGTCAACCAGTTTAGAGGTCAAAAACAGTTTAGACCGAGTTATCCAAACCAGCAAAACAAACAACAATTCCAACCGAGATTTCCAAATGGAAATCCCAGATTTTTTAATCCAAAATTTAAAAATAATAATAATTATCAAAATAATTCAGGATTCCAAAAAAATTCGCGATTTAATAATAATTATAATAACTTCAAAACTCAGAATCCAGCTGGACAATTATTATATGCGATTAATGAGCTGTTAGGAAACAGCCAGAGATAATAAAGGACAAAATAAAAATACAAAAAATTCAAATTCTGAAAATAGTAGGGATAATAAAAAAGGTGAAATCAATCAAAGTCGACAGGATTTCATAGATCCAAATTTAGTAAACCGAAATTTAAACTATAGATCACGAGAACCTATTACATGCTACAATTGCGGGAAAGTAGGCCACTTTCGACGTGATTGTTGGTATAATATAGACCAAGGAAACGCAAGAGGTGGTTATTAAAGACGGATAATAATCAACGAAATCAGAGACCGTGAGAATTACTTTACACAGACACAAACGACTCGGACGGAACAAGATTTCACATAATGATAGATTTCAAAGATCATGAATTTAGAGTGTTAATTGACACCGGTGTAACTAACTCATACATAGGTAAAAAATTCATAAAAACAATAAAAGATTTAGATTATAAAAAAAAAAAAAAAAAAAAAATTGATTAGCATTTCGAACTCGAAAGTTCATTGCCTCACTACCCGATTCGGGTAGTGTTTCTAGGTGGATAAATACTACCAGTGTGGGTCCACCACACCCACGACGGGTCAACAACACGCAGTATTCCCCGAACGGTCACCCATCCAAGTACTAACCGCGCCCAACACTGCTTAACTTCAGTGATCTAACGGGAACTGGTGTTTTCAGCGTGGTATCGCCGTTGACACCGTTGATTTAGATTATGCAATTAAAAAACCGAAAAATGATACACTAATGGTCACAAATGGCCAAAAATTAAAAATTATAGGACAAGTTTTAATCCCAATCAAAGTAGGTCATACGGAAAAATACTTATTATTTAGACTGGTACCAAAATTAATATCGGTAGGAATAATAGGAACCGATATGATAGAAAGATTAGGTTTGAAAATGGATTACGAGAAAAAGATTTGGTGGTTACCAGAATTACCAAATATTAAGTATGCGATACAGTTAAATATAAGTAAAATGCAGGAACCGGTAATGAACGATACAGAGGAAAATAGAAGTAGGAATAATGAGGAAATGAAATTCAAATTGGGAACTGAGAATAGCCTGAGAAACCACGTGCGAGAGAAATAGACAGATTTGCTACCGTTCACAGAGTGTACGGGGGCATGCAGCCCCACGCCCTAAACCCTACAATGCGAGCGACGCAACACTGGCACGAGCCAGCATGGCTGTCGATAGATTAGATAAGCAGGCTAGTCAAAATAAAGAGAGAGTAGGCAAGACAACAAACAAGGATACGAATAAAATAATAACAGAGAGTGAAATAAATACGAATTTATATACAAGAAATAAAGATAGAAAATTAGAAAAGGAATTTAAAGGCCCATTGGAATTTAATAAAGAGAAAAAAGATTCTGAATGGAGAACAGTTATAGATAAAGCAGAGGAAAAAAATGATTCGATAGTAGAAAAATTATTCGCAATTAGAAAAAGTAATTGGTATAATTTTTAAAATAATGCGGTAGTAACTAATAATATTACACACGTAAGAATAGAAAGGAAGAAAAATTTTGAATTTTGAGAGGAAATTTCTGGAGGAATAATAGAATTAAATGAGGCAAAGCAAGTGCAATTAGAAAACCTGATTAAAAGAAAAGTGAGATCAGGGAACAGAATTAAAACCGACACATTTAACTAGTCATAAATAGATGTTCAGGGACATGAGCCAATTAAACAAAAATATTATTATGTATCCCCAAAAATAAGAGAATTTATGTATGAGGAAGTAGATAGACTTTTAGAAGAAAAAATAATTGAACCATCCAATAGCGACTGGTCAAATCCAATAGTCATGATGACCCATCCCATTGTATAGTTCAAAATCAATTTATCAACGTTGATTACAAATAATAATAAATAATTAAATTTTTTCATAATTCTTTTTATAAAATGTCAGGTTATTCTCCATCAATGTATCCTATACAATGAGGGGATATTGTTAAATGCTGAATATAGAATCAAATAAATCGTTACAATACTAATTTTTTCGATATTTTAAAATATTTTTACCTGTTCTGCATATATTTTTAGAAAATTTTTTCAATTCTCATTAGGTTGCATATGTCACGTCACCCGGCTTACAGTGTAGACATTGGGTAAAAAAAATTCAAAATAATATTCCGTTTTATATCTTTAAACAGATTAAAAAAAACAGCCGATTTAAAAAAAAAGTTGATAACCTTTTTTTATAAAGATATAACTTTGAAAAAAATAAAATTTTCAAGTTTCCGATGCATTAACAATGCATAAATTGTTCAGTTTGAGTGACATTAATGTGTAATCGATAAATGCATATTCGCTAAATACTAAGTGAGAGTTTATAATAAATTGATAATTTGCATTGTTAATAGTATTGTTATAAACAGTAGTCTGAGGTTTTGTAATGATTTTGAATATTTATGAAGTGGATTTGGTCTGTAACCCAATTTGAAGTAATGTACAAGCAAGATCTATTTTAATACAGGTCATAAGTTACAAGAAAACAAGAAAAAAATTACAAGCAAGTTACAAGAAAAAAATTCTTATGAATGAAAGTATATTTCTCATTTTTATAAACAAATAATATGAACAAATTCATAGTTTAAGAACTTTTTAAAGCTTGAGGCATTTTTTGAAGTTTGTTTCAATTGGTTTGCTAGCGATATTCTAGATCAGTACATTGACATTTTATGAAAAAGGTGATTGTCCTTTTCCAAAAATCAGTTGAAGTTTTAGTTTTTGAGTTATAAAATATTTAAGTTTTTTATACCGCACTCCTGATGGTCCAGCCTAAATATTTTATAACGCGAGAACTAAAATTTCAACTGATTTTTGGAAAAGGAATTTCCGATTTATTTATTTTTTATTTTTATACAACTAATAGTCAACGGCGATACCACGCTGAAAACACCAGTTCCCGTTAGATCACTGAAGTTAAGCAGCGTTGGGCGCGGTTAGTACTTGGATGGGTAACCGTTCGGGGAATACTGCGTGTTGTTGACCCGTCGTGGGTGTGGTGGACCCACACTGGTAGTATTTATCCACCTAGAAACACTACTAATTTAATCTTTTTCTACTATCCGATCACTTTATTTTCATATGTCAGTAGCGGTGCTCATTTTATACCATTAACCCTCAAACGGCACACTTCAACCCAGCATACGTAAACGGCACACTAGTGCGAATTGGGATTTTCTGATTTCAGCTGAACCTATTTTTAGAAAAAATTAACATTATTATATTGTGAAACTATTACTCTTATGACAATCATCATTGAACATTATTCATTAAGACCAATGCAGTCAACGCAGACAGAAGCTCTGTGATCGACGCACATCGTCTTCAGACTCTTCTGCTAGTGCCTGCAGAACAGTCCCAGAACTTCCCAAACTGTAACGACGTCCTTACTCCGCCATTCTTAATATAACAAAAATGGTTGAAAAAATATCATCATATCAATTTAAAGTCTAACAATAGCGAGTAATTGTAAACTTTGTGCTTTTCGTGCAATATTTTCACTGGTTCATGAAATGTTATTTATTATTGTTTATAATCTTTCTTTTTGTTCATAGACATATTTATGAACAAATTAACTTACCTTTTTATGAAAGATCTTGTTTCAGGCACAGAAACAACGTTTTACAATTTTTCATAAAACTCGACTTGGCACCTTCTAACGGCACACTAGTGCGAATTTGCACCACTTGAAACTTTTATATTGTCTCACTCGGCTGCTCGCAGGCGGATGACTATCTGTTTACGCGTCATGTATTTGTGGGTGTATGGACATATTTAATGTAGCGGTGAGAGACCTTGAAAATAGTTTTAGAAAAAATATCAGCGCTTTGAAATTTTTGCTGGTGCGAATTCGCACTAGTGTGCCGTTTGAGGGTTAAGGATGAAAATAGTGTAAATGAATTATTAAATTTTTTTAGCATTTTCAAGCTTCGGAGATTCAAAATAATAAACATGTACACATTTTTGGTTATTAACCCTTTGCGGCGCATATTTTTTTTATCAAAAAAATTTTACTGTTATATGCATCTTAGGGGGTTTTCGGGGTCGCTGATGACGAATCTAAGGTCAGATTTCTAAAATTCAAAATGCCAGATCCAATGTGGCGGACGAGTATTTTAAAAAGTTGTTAGATTTTCATAAAACATTTTACTCGTAGGTTTTTGAGGTCGCTGATTATGAATATAAAGTCCAATTTGCAAAATGCAAAATGCGGACGAGTTT
>CAKNXH010060767.1:57524-76526 GCA_932178445.1 Andricus quercusramuli | reverse complement strand
AATATAATTTAGGGGTACGCATAAAAACATCTTTCTATTCTGATTCGTGGTGTAGAATCGAATGTCCACTGTAGGGCGAACCAGCCAACACTGGACAAAATTTTACCACCTCAAAATAATATCAATAGCTTTTTATTCGCTAACGAATTGATTTTTACTGATATCTCATCACATGAGTGAATATATCAGCTTCATTTGTGTCAGAACAGCTCTATAATATACATCCTATTTTGTGTTTACTGAACTCTACCAATTTTTGCTATCCACTGTAGGGAGGTCTCCCCTAGCGCATATCATACGATTTTTGATTTTTTTTTAAATTAACAAAATGGCGGACATTTTTCGAAAAGTAAGAAAAAAAACACGTATTTTTTCACCTTTTCTTGCAAACAAAAAATAGTTAAAATCAAAATTTCAAAAATCGTATGATATGCGCTATAGCTATACTTATGAAGACTATGTGGTAAAATTTTGGTAAGGATCGGTTAAGTAGTTTCCGAGATTTTATCAACAAGCCGTCCAAAAACGTTGTTTCGAGAAAAACGCGTTGAATAGATTTCTTATCCATTTTGGAAATCACGAGCACAGAGATGTTGACGATTCCAAATTTTAGACACGACTGATGAAGAAAGAATGTCGTGTGTAATGGTTCATAGTATGATCCAACCCACACAAGGTCTAGCCACGCGCAAGTAAAAAAATCATAGCCAATCAGAAACGATACCAGCTACACCGCCAAATTGAAAAAATGTACAGCTGGCGGCTGCGTTGAATGGTAACCAAGAAGGCCGTGCCTAAAAGTACACTTAGACTGCTCCGATATTTATTAAATTTTAGTATGATATTTTCAGATATATATACTTTCGAAAAATGCAATAAAAAAAAATCGATTTTTTGAAAATTCTAAAGTGGGTAGACCCCTTAAAATCGAAGGTGAAAACCGAAGATGGATCAAAAGACCAAAAGACGCTTGCATCAACTGAACAAGAAGATTGGATGGGCAAGACAGAATGTGTCCCGAGTTCAATGTATGATTGACTATATAACATCTGGTAGACTGTTCACGGAGAGAATACAGAAGAGGGAGAGATGGATCAGAGAGAATCAACAGTTTCTCGCTGACCCATCGCGTCCCTTCAGCGATCTCCCTATTCCTTTCAAAAATGCACCAAAGCCGAAAGAAGTGCAGCCTTTTTGGAGAGAGGTATACAAGATCCCGAAAACACTGGAGTTGAAAAAAGATACACGCTATATAAGATCTTTACATCTGTCCTGAACGACAGGATTTTTCGGAGTATTGGGCCTGTATGGAGAGAAATGTAAGAACAATGCGAAAAATTTGTAGCAGAATGCCTACAGAACCTGATAAATCACAGGTGCGTCTGCAAAGACGCAGCATTCGACCAGCGCTGCCTTTCGAAGGCCAGATTCTACTCCACTTCATTTGGAGTAGTTCCATGGGCGATACATGAGCTCACGGCCCTCGATGTTGCTGCGCATAAGATCATGCATATACAGAAGAGCTTACACATCAAATCGTCCGTTCCGCGATTATACACCCCACGCCGTCAAAAGGCGGACACAGACTTCTAAACCTCCAAAGTCTTTAAAACCGAATTATCCTGGGTACAACTTACATCATCGCAAATGAAAGGGATCTTCTTCTAAAAATGGTCAGGGGAACCAAGATGATTGGCAAAGTAGCGTTCCTTTACAAAGCCGTGGAGTAGGTGGCAGAGACCCTGGACCTGAATTTTAATATCAGAAGTGAGCAAAGTGCATTACTCCATCTAGAGGCCTCACTTCTAAAAGTCAAAGTAAAGAAAGCTGAGCTTGAAAAATTCCGCCAGCAGCTCCTCGACAAGAAAATGCACGGAAACTTTTACAGAACTGTAGAAAATCAACCCTTGTCGAAGAAGCTATGTAACTTTTGCTTTCGTCAGATCATCAGGCTTAATTCAGGTATAGAGGGTTTCAATTTCGCGTGCCAGTATGTTGTCATTTCCACCTTAGTATACCGCAAGCGTATTTTACGTCAAAAAGTTCCCTGCGATAGGTGCAGAGCGTGTCATGCACACGCCCACTCACTCCAGAACGACGAATATCTACAGACAGTAGTTTCCATTGCACACTCGAGGCCTGGTATCGTTCTCCAGCACTTCAAGAAAAGAACTATATTCGTGTTCGAATTCTCGGCTCCAGCCGACTAAAACGTCACAGCCAAGGAGAAGGAAAAGGAGGAGAGGTTCTGGACCTTAGAAGGGAGCTTCGATGACAGTATCTAGAATATTTGGTCAAAATAACTGCACTTGTGTTCGGCCTTCTCGAAGGTGCGAAGCTATCACTGTTTCGTAACCTCAAAGTCATACCCGCGTGCCAAAAATATGCCGAGGCACTTGCGACAGGTTGCAGTTGTCATAGGTGTGATTTAGTGCTGTTTCACTGGAGCAAGTGTCATTTTCAAAGATGACAGTTGCTCCCAATGAGACCCTGCGTTGGCTGTTTAGGTTTTTTAAATTATATATGTAGTTAAAATGTTGTCATAAGGACAAACGCGGGATCTTACCGGGAGCGGTTACCTTTCCAGAAAATGGCACCTGCTCCCGGCGTTTCATTGACACACAGGGATGCTTTTCAAGCTATGAACCAGTGACAGCTCGGCACCTCCAAGAGCACCGATGATCAGGACGACTAGCTTAACAGAATATTCCAGGTATAACCGTCCCAACTCCCTTATGAGGTATGTATACCTCTCTTACTTTTCATTCTCCTTGACTGAGATGTTCTTGTCGGCTGGTGCCGAAAATTCGATAATAAACATGGTTCATTTCTCGAAGTCTCAAGTGTGCAACAGAAATAATGTTCGAGAATATGAAGTTCTAGTATATTCGGCTAATGCCGTAAGAGTGACAGAGATGGTAATAAGTGCCGCATTAATATTTCGATTGTACGTCGTTCCCGCGTGAGCAGGACAACTAGATAGTATGTGATCTGGGTGCTCAGGGTGTGCATGAGACGCTCTGCAACTATCGTAGGGAATGTCTTAGCTTAAAATGTAGCGATGGTATGCTCAAGTGGAAATGATATCAACTTGACACGCTAAAATGAAATCCTCCGTACCCGACTTCAATCCGGGTGATTTAACGAAAGCAAAGGTTAGCTCAAACAACATCGACTGATCCTTCAAATTATCTGGAAGATGCCGTGCATCCTCTTGTCAAGGAACTGTTCGCGAAAGTTTTTCTCCCCTGCTTCCTTCATCCAGGGCTTCAGGATTGAGTAGTCGAGACGGATAATGTTTGACGCACTTTGCTCACCCCTGATATTGGAGTCGAGGCCAAGTGTTAACTAATGATGTACTGTTGGTAATACAGATGAATGCACATGCACGAAGATTGCTTTAACGTTCGCGGGTTGCAAACGCCAACTTTCTTCTCGCTCTATAAACATAGAAGTTACACTTCCATACACATGTGAAATAAAATATCCGGAATAACGCGGGAGGAATTGGTCATTTTTAAGGGTTGGGTAGTTTGCTGCAAGAGGTGAAGGCGTCACTTTGCGTCACCTTCACCTCTTGAACTCTACTTATTCGGTAAATAGGCTATATAATTTAACAACGTCCATAGTGCAAACGTTATATTATAGGAGCGACTTTTACATTCTCAACAACCTATGAGGAACGCCAGGGCAATGTGATGCTAAGATATCCCGCATGGTGCGATCGAAAAAGCTACCCCGTATTTCCTCTTCACATGCACTCAGGTTATCTATATTTCCACTCTGCAATGACATTTAAGAAAGATATCCTGCCAATATCCTTTGAGGTCTCGGATCTGTTAAAAAGCTTGTAATTCAAAGAACTTGTAAGGTAAATGCACCTATTAGCGTCCGTGTAAGGGTTACGGCAGAATTTAAGACCAATAAACAAGTGTAATACATTCCGATTCGCTAAAAAACTATTACTGATCTGAGAACATATATTATTCTATAGAAAAAACATTTTGTTTGAACAAATTGCTACAAATTGCACCGGAAAATTCGAAAATCACGCAAAGCTGTCATTGTACGTCGTTGCGACCGCCTGATTCGTTTTTGGATGTATTTGCGTCGTCGCGGGTGCCCCTAATTGCGACCGGAAGCAAACTGGTACCAGTACCACCCAGCTGAAAATTCCTGTACAGGAACCTGTGCAGGAACCTGACAGGTTCCATTGGAGGTTCCTGCACAGGTTCCTCTACAGGAACGTAAACAGGTTCCTTGTACACTGGTTCCTGCCGCGGATCCTGCGAAGGAACTTGCGCATGTTCCTGTAGAGGAACCTGGGTGTCTATGAAGGATCCTGTACAGGTTCCTGAGTAGGTGGGACACTCGCATATATATGTATATGTATATAAAGTCCCTGAAGTAAATTTCAACGAGGAATTCAATGGTGACCTTCATTTTGACCTTGAAGTGACCTTCATGGCTTTTTGAAGGTCAACTTTGTTTTTTTCAAATAGAAACTGCCTTTTTTTACATCTGCAATCGATAGAGCGGAAAATTCTACGTTCAGATACGTACCCAAGTCATAGGTCAATTGTAACGTTCCAGGTCAGTTAAAGGTTATTTGAAATTAACAACGTTTTCCAAGAGGTCAGTGTAATTCCTGAAGTAAATTTCAACGAGAAATTCATTGATGAGCTGTGTATTGATCTTGGCTACAGCGTTTTGAATATTGTAAATTCATTATAGGAAATTTTTCATTAAAAGTTCCAGGAGTTCTGGTCCTCCCCAAAGAGTTATATCGAAAAGTCCTATACTGTTTTTCGATACCTAAGTCAATACCTAAGGCGATACCATAAGTCCTATACCGTTTTTCTATGTCCATACGAATATTACGAGTCGAAACTAAATTTACGTATTACGAGTACATACTTACTATCTTTCACTAAAAGATTATTATGGCGCAAGTCAAACTTTCGGAACGAGAGAGGGTATCTGTATTATTGATGCGTGGTTGGGGAGATCAAGTTCGATCTTATGATCAAGTTCGTTTGCTTTTTAATCGCACTTTTCGTAATGGAGAAGGGTTAAATCCTGTCTCAAAATCAACAATTGAAAGAACTGTAAGGCGCTTTATGAATCATGGATTTATCAAGGACCTTCAGAGAACTGGTCGGCCAAAATCTGCAGGATCTGAGGAGATGCAGATGGACATAGCCCAAGCATTTGTTGAAAACCCACACCTTAGTTTACGTCGAGCAAGTGATGAGCGTGACGTTATTCCTGAGACAGTGCGAAATATTTTAAAAAGCATTAATTTCCATCCTTACAAAGTTCATCTGGTACAAGAGCTCAACGAAGACGATCCTGATCGTCGGGTTGAATTTTGTGAAATTATGATGGACAGAATTGATAGAGATCCTCTTTTCTTGTACAATACAGTATTTTCAGATGAAGCTACTTTCACTTTAAAAGGTGAAGTTAACAGGCAAAATTGTAGATATTGGTCCGGCACAAATCCTGATTGGATGTTGGAGAGTCACACACAATATCCACAAAAGATTAATGTTTGGGCCGGTATCTTGAATGATACATTGATAGGCCCTTTCTTCATCGATGGTAATCTCAATGCCCGTGCATATGAAGAGCTTCTCAGAAACCAAATTGTACCAAGAATAAGGGAGATTACAGGCGATAATTTTCAAAATATTTGGTTCCAGCAGGACGGAGCAGCGGCTCATTATGGTAGGGTGGTTCGAGCATATTTGGATATTCAGTACCCTCATGGGTGGATTGGAAGAAGGGATGAAATCGAGTGGCCTGCTAGATCTCCTGATCTGACGCCTCTCGACTATTTTCTTTGAGGTTATTTAAAGAGCAAAGTATACTCAACGCAACCCCAAAGCTTAGACGAATTGCAGAATCGGATTCTGCAAGAGGCTACTTTGATTGATAGGGAGATGATTCGTAATGCTGTAACTCATTTTTACAATCGCATAGCTTTTTGTCAAGAAGCTCAAGGTTTTCAGTTCGAACATCTTCACTGAAGCGTGAGAGGCAAGGGGACTCACGCTAACCAAGCACCCCGAAACGTGAGAGGCAAGGGGACTCACGCTATTCAAGCACCCCGAAACGTGAGAGGCAAGGGGACTTACGCTAATCAAGCACCCCCCGGAACGTGAGAGGCAAGGGGACTCACGCTAATGAAGCACCCCAAAGGGAACAGAACTTACTACGTCCACGTCGTTGTTCCTGGGTAATGCTAAACGTAAACGTAAACTGCTTGGAAAAACCCTTGAAGATCATCACCAAGATCAATACAGAGCTCACCAATGAATTTCTCGTTGAAATTTACTTCAGGAATTACACTGACCTCTTGGAAAACTTTGTTAATTTCAAATAACCTTTAACTGACCTGGAACGTTACAATTGACCTATGACTTGGGTACGTACTTGACGGTAGTATTTTTCGCTCTATCGATTGCAGATGTGAAAAAAGGGGGTTTCCATTAAAAAAAAAATTTGACCTTCAAAAAGCCATGAAGGTCAACTTCAAGGTCAAAATGAAGGTCACCATTGAATTCCTCGTTGAAATTTACTTCAGGAATGACCTTCACTTTTTTGAAAAATATTTTACCTGAGGAAATATCCAACCGTCCCGGGACTTTTTAGACACCCTGTATATATATACATACATAATTTAAAAAAATAGTTAAACAACCACCTCAGCGTCCCAATAAGAGCAACCAACATCTAAAAAATGTCAACAGCCCCCAGTAGAACCGCGGTAAATCACACCTATTGCCAAGTCTCACAACCGTGAGATGGCTGGTCACAGGGCACGACGAAATCACAACGACAGGCCGGCGAAACCCTCGTGTATCTTGAGGACACGAAGCGACCTAAGGATGACAGCTTTCTGCATCCATCTCGCTAGTGCCTTGGCACATTTTTGGCACGCGGGTATGGCTTTAAGGTTACGAACCAGTGATAGCTTCGCACCTCCGAGAGCACCAATCACAAAAACAATTACTCGCACCGAATACTTTGGGTACAGTCGTTGCAGCTCTCTCTTAAGGTCTTCATACCTCTCCTCCTTTTCTTGCTCCTTTGCATTGATGTTGTATTCGGACGGAGCAGAGAATTCGATCACGAATATAGTTCGTTTCTCGAAGTCTTGGAGAACAATGTCAGGTCTCGAGTGAGCAACGGAGACTGCTGCCCGAAAATCGTAGTTCCAGAAAATTTGGCACTTCTCGTTTCGGACAATTGACTCTATATCCCTTGGAGCGTTCGGCAGGGCAGGGTCGCGACCAACACCGTAAGAGCGACCGCATCCAGAGCAAGCCGGCAACACAGAAAGAGAGGTGACACTGAGACCAACCGCGAACAGGCATCCAATAGAGGAAAAACGATGCTTCAGGACCCGGAGAAACATCAACAGTCAGGTTTCTCCCAAGCCCAAAGATCTGACTGAATTGGATGATGAACTTCGTAGAGATTTTTCCGAAGAATCCGACCTCTGGACTATCAGTTGTGGTGTGTACAATGCAGCGAGAACTTTGGCAAGACCCAAGACCCTCCAATTACTGTCGACCATCCACCCAAAACCAGAGGAGGTCGAAGCATTTTGGAGAGAAGTCTACGAGGTCCAGCATCCACTTCAAGAAGACTCAAAGAACATAAATAGCTTCAAGGAGCTGTGCAATGCCCTCATAAGACCTGAGGAAGAATGCTCACCTATCACTACCGAGGAGGTGAAAAACGTATTAAGAGGCATGAAGAACTTTCCCGCTCCGGGACCAGATGGTATCAAGACCTTCTGGTGGAAGAAGAAACTTCTTCCACCAGAAGGTCTTGATACCATCTGGAAACCTTCAACCCACCAGCATCTGGCCCGAAATTTTACCTCATATCTAAAGTCGGAAGAGCCTATTCCGGAGTGGTTGGTGGAAGGGCGCACAGTGCTCCTGCCGAAGACGGACAACTTAGCTGACCCTAAGAATTACAGACCAATAACTTGTCTGAACACACTCTGTAAGATCTTCACAGCCATCCTAAATGATAGGATTCTTCGGACAATTGAACCTGTGTGGCGAGAGATGTATGAACAACGTGGCTCGAAGAAAGGCGTAGCAGGATGTCGGGAGAACCTGCTCATCGATAGATGTGTCTAGAAGACGCAGCATCCTATCAACGATCTCTATCGATGGCCTGGATAGATTACCGAAAAGCTTTTGATTCAACCTCCCATAGACTTATCATCTGTCTGTTGGAAAGCTTAAAGGTTCATTCACACATCGTGAGATGCATAGAGAGATTAATGCCGCTTTGGAAAACCAGATTTACCATCTTATCTAGAAAACATCGTGTGATCACTAATAGTATCACCTTTCAGAGAGATGTGCTTCAGGGCGACACCATGAGCCCTCTCCTCTTTTGCCTCAAATTATTGCTACTATCTCTCGCACTTCGCCATTCCGAAGGGTACCTCTGCGGCAAACCTGGAAATCGAAAGCATAAGGTAACTCATGTATTTTACATGGATGATCTTAAGATCTATGCCAGAAATCAAGAGAAACTACATCTAGCTCTAAAAATTGTCAATGAGTACACTCAAGAGATTGGAATGGAGTTCGGGTTAGAGAAATGCGCCAAGGTTAATTTGAAGAAAGGAAAACTTAGCGGCATCCCCGAAGATCCTGAACTCGTTGACAGAAGCGCTATACGACACCTTTGCGCTGGAGAGACCTATACATATCTGGGCGTGCCACAAAGCCGCATTCAGGACGTAACATCTATAAAGGATACTCTCCGATGCAGATACAAACGTCTCCTCCAACAGATATGGTCTTCCGAACTTTCGGCGAGGAACAAAGTATCTGCAACGAACATGCTTGCCGTCCCAGTAGTACTCTATTCATTTGGAGTAGTTCCATGGACGAAGGACGAGCTCAGATCCCTCGATATCGGGTCCCGAAAGGTTATGCACATGAACAAAAGCATGCACTTTAAGTCTTATGTTCCACGACTTTACATCTCACGCCGTCAAGGTGGTCGTGGAATACTGAATCTTGAATGTCTTCACAACAGGATTATTCTGGGTACAGCACATATTGTCGCAAATGGACAAGATCCCCTTCTTAAAATGGTCAGAAAACACGAAGAAGTAGGCAAAGGGGCGTTTCTTCACAAAGCAGCAGAAGAGGCTGCTGAAACACTCGGCCTTGACTTCAATATCAGGAGTGACCAAAATGCATCAAATCTTATCCATCTTGAATACTCACTTCTGAAGGCCCGGATTAAGAAAGCACAGGAGAAAAACTTCCGGGAAGAGCTCCTCGACAAGAAGATGCACGGCATCTTCCACAGAAATGTGGAAGATCAGTCGATGTCGTATAAGCTGACGTTTGCTTTCCTTAGATCACCCGGATTGAAGTCGGGCACAGAGGGCTTCATTTTGACATGTCAAGATGGTGTCATTTCCACTCTAGCATACCGTCGCCACATTTTGAGCCAAGATATTCCCGATGATAGCTGCAGAGCGTGTCATGAACACCCCGATCATCTAGGACACATACTATCTAGTTGTTTAACTCACGCGGGAACAACCTACATCCAAAGGCACAATGCGGCACTGAGAATGCTTTATTACCATCTCTGTCACTCTTACGGCATTAGCCCGAATACCTCTCCGCTAAACGCTCCTAGAGAAATAGAGTCAATTGTCGAAAATGAGAAGTGCCGCATATATTGGAACTTCATATTCTCGACAATTGTTTCTGTTGCGCACTCGAGGCCTGAGATGGTTCTTCTTGACATCGAGAAACGAACCATGTTCGTTATCGAATTTTCGGCACCAGCGGACAAAAACGTCACAGCGAAGGAGAAAGAAAAGAAAGAAAGGTATACAGACCTTATAAGGGAGTTGCTCTTTTTGATAAAACACATATTTGAATGGACGCGCATGTAGAGTATTGTCAATAGAATAAAATAAATACTCTGCATGAATCAATAAGCATGAGAATTTATTAAATTTACTATTTTTCAATCAGGCTAGGACGCAAATAGGAGCGCGGAGGCTAATAGGTGCATTTACCTTACTAAATGTACAAAAAATGGCTTTGCGCGGATTTAGACTAAGGTTTATGATATTTTAGGTGACACCAAGTTATCAAGTTTAAGCCAAATGCACGGAAACACATTTTGCGTTCATTTAACATACTTTGAGATTAACAAATTCTTACCACCGAAGATGTTGTGTAAACTTCAAGTGGCTTAACGGGGGAAGAGCGTGGCACGTTTAGTCAGTAGTATATCTAAGGTTGAAGCTCACTTGTTCGAACCCGGTCCACGGTGAACTTTTTTTGGGACTTGTTTATCCGGTGTTTTTTAAAACATCGCAAAATTATCATGAGTTTAGATTGAGTGGAATCCTACCTAACGACATTCCTTTGATATCCAAATTTGCATACAAAATAAGAAAAAGGCCTAAAACGAATTTAGATAACATATTACCGAATAAAGCTGGAGAAAGTACATATATATTAAATTTTTTCACATGAGAATACTATATTTTGTTCGAACAGAATTTTAAGCCAACTTTCTCGGAAAGTATTGTTATTATAAAAATGCAAGAAGTTTGTTATTCTACACACGATCGCATACGCATTTTAATATTTGCCAATGTCACATTCCCCTTGATAGTATTTATCAATGATGGTTTGAGGATCAAAAGGGTCGTGCCCCGTGCATTCACAATGCAACGGTGCCGAATTTTCTTACATCAAACATCATCAAGCAAATCGGCACCAATAATTTCTTCATATATTAAAACCTACCCAACTGAAGAGGACGTTCCATAGCGTCAGTACTTTAGTTTTTCAATTCTCGATGTTCGATTTTGGCATAGTAAAAAAGGAAAATGTGAGATAATTCAAAGTATTCACCTAAGACACATACTAAAATAATCATTTCTAAAATTGCATTTCTCGTAAACTAATCCTGTTAGAGGGTCTGAAATTTTCACAGAAAAAATATTTCATATTGCTTCAAAATAAATTTGAAATTTCGTTTCCTCCTCAAACATCCTTAACGTAAAATTATCATCGGTTAAATAAGATAAAATTGTGTTTACCTCAACAGTTTCTCCTCGCTGCAATGACAGCTCGTCCTCCCCCTGCGCGATGTAATCGAACTGGGCAGTAAAGAGAGTCGTGCTGTTTTCCTGGCGAAACTGAGATAAGAAATGCGTGCCATGGGAAGGACTAGTTTGTTGAGAAACAGTTCTTGCTGTACCACCACTGTGAATGTCAGATACACTGCTGTCTGACATGGTACTCGATGTGCGTCCGTATGAGTGAGCTTGGCTTAAAAGCAAACAAAACTTGATTATTATAACTTAATTTCAAAAAGTGAAAACGCTATCTTTCACCAAATAATATTACAGTACACTTTTTTGGTTGACTAACAATTGAACTCTTGAGAAAAAATAAAGAGCTGAACTCTAGAGAACGAAACAAGGTATATGGCTTAATGTCACTGTTCAATACTTGAAAGTACATTTTTTAAACCAGCATAAACTTTAAAAAACCAAATTGTTCAACAAAATTGCACAAGAAGACTTAAAAAGAATTATTTTTTGAAATAACATTGTAAAAAGGCTGAGAAAAAAGAAAGAAACATCCAAACCACCACTCTGTCATTTCTTTATCACTATTTATCCGTCTTTTTTATACTACCAGGTCAAACATGGTTTGAGGACTTTTAGGCGTCCTCTTGGGGAAAATTTTAATAGTTAATTATTAGGGAATTATTAACACCATTTAAATTTTTATCTTTAATACTTCTGAGAATTGATTGTATCATAAAAGAGAAAAATTGAATTAAATTTTGAATTTTAATTAAAATCTCAATCAAACAATCTTTGGAGTTCATTCGATAGTTAATCGGATTGAAATATCTGATGAAATAAAATTCAAGAAAACTTCAAGTTCAATCTATGATAAAAACTTATCTTTCTGTAATTTTTTATAATCCAGTAAAAGATGTAATTTCTTCTTTCAAAAAATTATTGTTAATCATACTGAACAAAATAAAAAATTTGTCTTCTTCTGAATATATCCACCAATTTTTAAAGCACGACTTTCTGGTTCAACGACATTACGCACAATGAGACAGAGACAAGTGTCTACCCCCCAAAAGTGAAAAATCAGAGACCACAGATTCATAGAAAAGAGATCGTAAAAGTGCGTGTTAAAGAATAAAAAATAATTTATTTAATATAAAAAGTTATAGCATAGCATTCCGATATAAGCTAAACATTTGGTTGCCAGAGATTTGTTTTATGTATGACCTCATCAAATACTTGCCATATATGAAAGCACCACCCTTGATACCTGAAATAATGGTAGTGTAAGCAAGATTCTTTGAATATTTAATAATATTCATCGAATACGTATACTGTGTAAACAAAACTACAATTATATTAGACTTAAATTATTTAGAAGTTTTACTGTATTATTTTTTTAAAATACTCTTTAATGTGAAAATATTTTCAATACAGACCTTGAACCAGAAAGTCGTGTTTTAAAAATTGGTGGATATACTCAAAAGAAGAAATTTGTTTATTTTGTTCAATGTGATTAAGAATAAGTCGAGGAATAATTTGTAGAAAGAGTAAATTACATCTTTCACTGGATTAAAAAAAAGAAAATTGCAAAAAGATAAGTTTTTATCATAGATTGAAATTGACGTTTTCTTGAATTTTATTTCATCAGATATTTCAAACCGATTAACTGTCGAATGAACTCTCAAGATTGTTTGATTGAGATTTTAATTAAAATTGAAAATTTTATTCAATTTTTTTCTTTTAAGATACAATCAACTCTTTTTGTGCAATTCGTTTGAGAGAGAGGGGAGGGAGAGAGAGAGCGCGCGATAGAGAGAGAGAGAGAGAGAGAGAGAGAGCGCGCCTCCGTTCTGTGACATAAGACACAGCGCGTGTGTCAGAGGCCTGCGTTACACTTTCTAGTCGTGGTTTCATTTGAATCAGGCGCGACTCCCCATATCGAGGTCTAAGATGTTTACACATCAATAATATTGAATCGAGTTCTGACCTATAACATAATTAAGGGCATATTTAGGGTAGTTTTTTTAGAAAAAAAATGAATGAACACCTGCGCAGTTTTATATGAATCAAATTTTTAAAAAATGTAATCTTTGATTTCATGTCTCTGATATTGCTGATGACGAATCTGAATCACAATTTTCAAAATTCGAAATGGCCGATTCAATATCAGTGTTCAAATGATGAAAAGGTGCATGAATGTTAGTGAAAATAAGTCAAACAAATAAAAGTTTTCATACGGAGAAATTTGGGTCGCTGATTACGAATCTTAAATCCGATTTTTAAAATTCAAAATAGCTGATCCAACATGGCGAACTAAAACCTTTAAAATGTATACATTTTTTAAAAAATATGTACCTCGGAATTTTTGGGGCTCTGATTCAAAATTCTAGGTCAGATTTTCGTAATTCAAAATAGCTGATTCAATTTGGCGGACGGAAAACTTGGAAAATTTAATAATGTTTCTGAAAGTCCGTACCACGTATGATGCTGAATCTAGCACCCAGTTATTTTTTTATAAAATGTAGGTTGTTATCAATGAGCTAAAGAAATACGTGGAGCCTGCACTTTGGCAATGTTGACATTTGCGTTCTCCCTTCCCTCCGTTTGATTTCGCGGTCAGGAGGTTTCAGAAGTGAATATTATTCAAGTCTCATAGCAAAGCACCAATTAAATTCAGTCAAGGAATGAGCCAGGGTCGTTTTTCGATTTTCACTTCCTCGAGAACGTCATCGCCAGAGTCCAGGCTCGCGTCGACTAAGATTTCGCGGTCAGGAGGTTTCAGAAGTGAATATTCTTCAAGTCTCATCGCAAAGCACCAATTAAATTTAGTCGAGGAATAAACCAGGGCCGTTTCTCGATTTTCACTTCCTCGACGTTATCGCCCGAGTCCAGGCTCGCGTCCCCTAAGATTTCGCGGTCAGGATGTTTTAAATGTTACTTCAAGTCTCATCGCAAAATATTAATTAATTTTAGTCAATCAAGGAACCAGGGCACTTTTTAATAAAATATTTTCGTTCTTCAATTTCTCAGTTTTTTATTTACGATATATTTTTATACTGCTGGGTACTAGGACATTTATTCACATATATGCGACAATCAATTGAAGGGGCTTCGCAGGACCACAGATCGAATTTTGGTGTTTTTTTTTCTAGAATCGTAAATTACGTTTTATAGAAACTTTGTTGTCGCTATTAAAAATCTGCTAAATGTGGCGTACTCGCTTTTTCTTTGCGACCGTTCAATTTAAAGCAAAGAAGGCAGCATTCAGTTTTTTATCTCTTTACAATGTAAAAGGAATATTTATTTTCTAAAAGTATTTGAGGGTGAAAAATTCGATTAATTAAAATCTGTGCATTTTCACATCCACTTCCACGTCCACGGTAATGCTGTAAGTGTAATACATTTCAGTATTTTTAGCTAAACTGACTTTCAATAACAGATTTGTAAAAACAAATCTAATCCTTTTTTTTAGACCGTCAATATTAATATATTTGAATGAATTTCCTCAGGTCTTTCGGTCTATTTGTTAATAAAACATCCACTTTGTTGACATTTTGTTTTATTAAAATCATCATATATGCTACGTACGTTTCAACACTACTTCAAAAAGCCTTCATGGTCGGGCAGATACATGAATTACAATTCCCATCATCCTTTCTGTAATAAAATTGGTTTAATTAAAGGGTTAACCAACAGATGTGTTAAGTTAAGTGATATACAATTCAGAGAAGATAATCTAAATCAATTAAAAATCACTCTATTAAATGACAATTATCCTCTTTCCTTAATAAATAATGTTATTAAAGAAAGAATTCATGAGATTTATAATACATCCAGTAAATAAAATAAATGGCTTGATACTTACAATAGTTCTGATTATAGACTCACATTACCTTATGTTCAAGGTCTCTCTGAGCGGTTGAGAAATTCTTTAAAAAAATTTAATATTAATGTTTATTTTAAAAATAATAACTCGCTTGATCGATATTTGTTGAGTAAAAAAGATAGAGATAGCTTTGAAAATTTATCCGGAGTCGTGTATCTTATTAATTGTAAATGTTGTGATAAAGTTTATATTGGAGAAACAGGTAGAAGATTAAAAACTAGAGTCGTTGAACATAAAAGAGATTGTACAGTTGGTAATTTTAATACAAGATTATCACAACACGTGTGGAAATTTGATCATTATTTTGATTTCAACATTAATAATATAAAATTTTAGCTAGAGAAAAAAATACTTATAAAAGGAAAATTATTGAGTCTATTTTTATTAGTAAGTATCACAAAGTTTCTATAAATCTACAGACTGAAATTTTGAATGTAAATAAAATTTACCAAACTATTATACGATGATTTTACTGGAGTTTTGTTATAGTTGAAGGATTCAAAATTCCCACACTTGGCGCTTTCCTCAATTTAGTTCTCAATTTATATACTTTAAGGTCGTCGATGGTTGTATATTTGCTTTGAGATAAATTTGCTTATCATTCCTTATTGTTCCTACGTCCTGTACTTTGATCATATATGACTCTATTTAAAACTATAATACTATTAAACAATGTAGTGGTTTGATTGAAGTCCCCTTAACATTTTTGGGGGGCTTCTAAAAATTAGTCTTCATGTTTAAAAAAAAAAAAAAATGTTTTGACATAAAAATTGACTCTAATATGTGACTTATTGTCTCACATGTTTTTACTTCAAAAGAAAAACTCGTTTCAAATGTTTCACTCTGTAATATTACAGGTAATTGTTTTAAATCCTTGTTTACATTTATTGAAAAAATGTTTTTTGGTCTATAGATTTGTATTTTATATGACACATATATATATAATTAAACAAAAAAGTTAAACAACCACCGCAGGGTACCACTAAGAGCAACTGCCATCTAAAAAGAAAATGTCAATAGCCCCCAGTCGAACCGCGGTAAAATACACCTATGGCCACGTCTCACATCCGTGAGATGGGTGGTCACTGGGCACGACGAAATCACAACGACAGGCCGGCGAAACCCTCGTGTATTTTGAGGACACGAAGCGACCCAAGGATGACAGCTTTCTGCATCCATCTCGCAAGTGCCTTGGCATATTTTTGGCACGCGGGTATGGCTTTAAGGTCACGAACCAGTGATAATTTAGCACCTCCGAGAGCACCTATCACAAGGACAATTACTCGTACCGAATATTTTGGGTACAGTCGTTGCAGCTCTCTTTTAAGGTCTTGATACCTCTCCTCTTTTTCTTTCTCCTTTGCAGTGATGTTGTATTCGGATGGAGCCGAATATATATATTCGGTTTCGGTTTCGATTCCCTTGGAATAGAACCGAAGGGCTTATGACAAAGCCACCGAACGCGTCCTCGGGTTGCGGATAGAGGGTCCCCGTAACAAGGGTTTCTGCTGAATATGGTTACAATAATTAATAAGCAGTCGCGGACAATTGTCCAGGGATGGTCCCGAAGGAATAACCCCTAAGCGAAAGTGTGAGAACCGTGCCGAAAGCTGCATGGCACCTGGGTGAGGTGTCTTTAACGGTGACTCTGGGATACCGGGCGACGTCTCAGAGTATCAGCCTTATCCTTGCACGCGGGGCTCTACAAGGATTCACAAACCCTTTCCCTAGCTGCTCGTGGGAACAACAATGAAACCAACAAACCACCAAAATGTTGTAGATGCGGTTCAAAACGATCGAACGCGCAGAGCACCCGACAATGGATCGGCAAACAATGCCGATCATCCTAGAGTTCGGGGTGCTGAAAATAATTTAGATCGAAACACGACGACGAACCGGCGAAACGCCCACATTCAGTGGACGGATCAACTTAAGAATGGCGTGCTTGACTGCTACGATGCCAGTATTATTCCTGTTCGCGGAGGCTTTATGGCGCGTATGCATACTCTGTGGTGCCAGAAACACCCAGAGCTTCAATACGTTTCGCATCAGTCTTTGCGAAATCAAGCCGACTACCTCCGGAAAAATGGATATGTACGCGGAGCGCTTCCTCAACCGCTGCTTGAACAAGCTGCAGACGAAGATGAAACGACATTAAGACCAACCGCAGAAAGCAGGCACCTTCTGGAAGATGATCGCAATTTCAGTACAAGGAGGAACATCAACATGCAAGTTCCTCTTAAGCCCCAAGATCTGGCTGAAATGGATGCCTCCATTCGTGGAGATATCTCGCAAGAGTCCGACCTCTGGACCATCAATTGCTCAGTTTATGGTGCTGCGAGAGCTTTGGCTGATTCAAATCGAAGGCTGAAACCGACGATGGATCAGAAGACCAGAAGACGCTTGCATCAACTGAACAAGAAAATTGGATGGGCAAGACAGAATGCGTCCCGTGTTCAATGTGTGATTGACTACATAACATCTGGTAGACAGAAAAGACAGAAAGGGTTCGAAAGTTCGCTCAAGAACTAAGGACCTTGAATCACACACTGAACAAGTCAAAGTTGCTGACTATCAAGCAGCATATTGTTGACAAAATAAGGCTGTTATCTGACGCAAGGAGGAGGATACAGATGAGGGAGAGATGGAACAGGGAGAATCAACAGTTTCTTGCTGACCCATCACGCCTCTTCAGTGATCCCCCTGTTTTTTTAAAAAATCCACCCAAGCCCAAGGAGGTAGAGACTTTTTGGAGAGAGATGTACAAGATCCCGAAAACACTAGAGTTGAAAGAAGATACTGACAATATCATCCGCTTCAAGGAGTTTTGCGACAGCCTCATAAAATCTGAGGAGGAGTGCCCATCAGTCACTGCCGAAGAGGTGAAAAAAGCACTTAGAGGCACGAAGAACTTTTCCGGTGCTGGACCAGATTGTATTAGGAACTTATGGTGGAAGAAGTTTACTTTTATACACCAACATTTGGCCCGCATATTCACCTCATATATAAAGTCGGAGACGCCCATTCCGCAATGGCTGGTGTTGGGACGCACTATACTCCTACCGAAAAAAGGCAACTTGTCCAGACCAGAGAATTACAGGCCAATAACTTGTTTAAACACACTGTATAAGATCTTTACAGCTGTCCTAAACAACAGGATCGTTCGACGAATTGAGCCTGTATGGCGAGAGATGTACGAACAACGAGGCTCGAAAAAAGGTGTAGCAGGCTGTCGAGAGAACCTGCTAATTGACAGGTGTGTCTGTAAAGACGCTGCCGCCCATCAGCGCGTCCGGTCAATGGCCTGGATTGACTACCGGAAAGCTTTCGATTCAACCTCTCATAGACTTATCATCTGTCTTTTGGAAAGCTTGAAGGTACATCCACACATAGTGAGATGCATAGAGAGACTGATGCCTGTTTGGAAAACTAGATTTACCATCTCATCTAGGAAACATCGTCTGACGACGAACAAGGTCACCTTCCAGAGGGGCGTCTTTCAAGGGGATAGTATGAGCCCTTTGCTTTTTTGCATCACACTTCTGCCTCTATCTCTCGCACTACGAAATTCTCCTGGATACCTCTGTGGCGACACTAATCAGCGTGGGCATAAGGTAACTCATGTATTTTATATGGATGACCTGAAGATCTATGCCGCTGGTAAAAGCAAACTTCAAACTGCTATAAATATCGTCAAGAACTACACAGGAGAGATTGGGATGGACTTTGGTTTGGACAAGTGAGCCAAAATTCATTTGAAGAAAGGAAAGATTACTGGCGTTCCCAAGGACCCTGAGCTTGTAGATATAAGTGTTATTAGACATCTTAACACTGGAGAGACCTATACATACCTGGGCGTGCCTCAAAGCCGCATTCAGGACGTAACATCAGTGAAGGAGTCTCTCCGAAGCAGATAGAAGCATCTTCTTAGACAGATTTGGTCTTCCAATCTGTCGGCGTTGAACAAGGTATCTGCGACTAACATGCTTGCCGTCCCGGT
>CAKNXH010060767.1:33920-52524 GCA_932178445.1 Andricus quercusramuli | reverse complement strand
GATTTTCGGGCAGCAGTCTCCGTTGCGCACTCGAGGCCTGACATTGTTCTCCAAGACTTCGAGAAACGAACTATATTCGTGATCGAATTCTCGGCTCCGTCCGAATACAACATCACTGCAAAGGAGAAAGAAAAAGAGGAGAGGTATCAAGACCTTAAAACAGAGCTGCAACGACTGTACCCAAAATATTCGGTACGAGTAATTGTCCTTGTGATAGGTGCTCTCGGAGGTGCTAAATTATCACTGGTTCGTGACCTTAAAGCCATACCCGCGTGCCAAAAATATGCCAAGGCACTTGCGAGATGGATGCAGAAAGCTGTCATCCTTGGGTCGCTTCGTGTCCTCAAGACACATGAGGGTTTCGCCGGCCTGTCGTTGTGATTTCGTCGTTCCCTGTGACTACCCATCTCAAGGATGTGAGACGTGGCCATAGGTGTATTTTACCGCGGTTCTACTGGGGGCTATTGACATTTTCTTTTTAGATGGCAGTTGCTCTTAGTGGTACCCTGCGGTGGTTGTTTAACTTTTTTTTAATTATATATATATATATATATATAATTTTAATTTAGGTTTGCTTGAAAAAGACACACAGTAGTGTTGAAACGTACGTAGCAATATGATGATTTTAATAAAACAAAATGTCAACAAAGTGGATGTTTTATTAACAAATAGACCGAAAGACCTGAGGAAATTCATTCAAATATATTAAACTGACTTTCTCATTGAAATTTGAGCTTTATTTTGTTCATGTTTATTTCATAAATATTTTCTTTACTTATTTTGCGCGCATTGTTTTTAATTGATTGCTACTTATAATTAACAATATTTTTACAATGTAGCTAAGTGTTCATATAACTCAAGGGTTTTAAGCGATCCATTACTCTTACTATATAGGTATACTTGTCCTATGTTACGATGAATATTTGAAAAAATATTATTTTTGATTTTTTAAATTTTTGCTTAGCTCCACTGCGGATCGAACCCAAATCTTTCGTTCGACGGTCGAGTTCTTATGACCCGAAGGCACGGAAGAATCGTGATTTTCGTTGACAAGCGAACAGGTCGCGTAATAACAATCCATATGAACAAGTTAACGCTTTCACAAATGGTGAACGATTTCGAGAAAGATTCTCAGAAGAGATAGTGAGGTCCATTTCACCGGTCCCTTCTAGCAAGTCTTCTGTATCAAATCTTTCAGAGAGTGAGATTTTTGAATATGAAAACACTCCAAGATAGAAAAGTATTCAAACATTCGAAGATGTGCTGACGAGTTCTGAATATGAGTGGGAACCTGAAGATGTAATTAATGAAACGAGCACTCGGTTTTTTAAAAAAATTAGTTGTGATTCACTCAGAATATGAAAAATCTAGAAAAGAATTAGAAGAAGGAAGAGTGAGGAGGAAAAAGGAGAAAGAAAGAAAGACAAGAGAACGTATTGGTGACCGGGATATAAAAGAAAAATTTAATGCATTCGCAGTACAGGACATAGAATGCTGCATCTTTTTACGCAGCTGACAAATGTAAGAATTCATTATGTGTCACTTTTGTGTTTGCAATCACGGAGAAAATTGAGCTTGCCTATCGCGAAATAGCTACTAGTTCCGATATTATTTGTCACAAAGTAGGTGAAGTCCATCGTCGACACGGAATAGGAGAATCGAAAAGCAATTGCCAAAGATTTAGAAATTGACTATCTTTGCAAGATGGAAATACTCATGTTGTCAAAAGTACATAAAAATACACTAGAATACGGAAATAAAAATAACGCTTTAAGTAAAATGGTTTTGCAAAAGATTTCCAGTGGAAATAATTCAAACAATGATCTTAATCTTAATTTCTAACATTTTATGACAAAACTCATGGACCAAAGTGATGCTAGGTGGATTGGAACAAAATTTAATGGGTACATTCAAGCTTTTTCCTTCAAACCGTTTTATGTGATTCTATTTACAGAAAGACAGTTGCAGTATCTAGTTAAACAGGGTGTCTACTATTTTTCGACCACCGAATTCCCGGCTATTTCCCTATATGTAATATTATGTATTGCGATATTTTATTATATTTAAACAAAATAATATTTTGGTAACTTATTGTGCCTAAAACTTACGAATTTTGAGGGAAAAAGAAAGATGCTGCAATATTTTTCCAAATTATAAACTCCTTTATTAATATAAATAATATAATACACAAGTAGGTACTAAGTACGTACAACAAAAGCAGTGTTTTTGGTATGTTTTAGATTAATGTAAAAACTAATTCAGGTACTAAGGAGCACTTAACAAAAATTTTAAATAAGGTGTACAATTGCACAATGATAAATTAAGAGGTATGTAGATTGTAGAAGGTAAAACCTATGAATATAAAAACTCGAAAAGAAAAAAACTAAAAACAGTCATTTTCGTAGGTTCTTTAGTCTTTAATCAATAGAGGCAATTTGTTCACCTGTTTCTGCCAGCAACTTAGCTTTCTTGCTTTTCAGATCTTTTCTTCTCTTCATTTTTCTCTAATTTTCTTCAGTTCTTTCTTCTTCGGTATTTTTCTTTTTGCACTTTTCCAAAGCATCCTTCCATTTTTCATGGGCATTCCTCATTGAAAGAATTAACTCCTCAGAGATGGTCAAGGATTCAAGACCTCCGGATTCCGTTAGGGCATCGTATATGTTTCGATGTGACACCAACGTTTCTTCCTTAAGATTCTCCACAAGCATTTCACCGTTCACACTTTCTAAGGCAGCATTTCCATGAGATAGTGCACATTGGGCTGAGAGACCACCAAAAGTGGCCAAAAGTCACCTTCACAGTTATTAATGGAAGAATTATTTTTTATAATATAGATGAGTTGAAACTTCTCACAAAATTTTATGATATTTTAACTAGTCCTCTTGATTCTAGAGCGTTATGAATTGAAGAAATGTTTCTTTTTTTTGTTACTGTTTTTTGAAGAAAATCTTTGAAAAACTCGTTCATGATGTTACGAACCAAAATTTTACAATTATTGCTGCGTATGAGAGTGGTCATAAATAATTATGTTATAGAAAAGAAATCCAAATTTCAGCTCGGTTTTGAATCCTCTCACTTTGTACTCATGCATTTAAGGAATTCACAGCAATAGACAATTTTTGAATGAACAGTTCCCCGAGGTTACACCTGGTATCTAAAGTTCTATTGTGCTTTCAGGTTCATTATAATTTTTACTGCCAGGTTATTTGCCACCGTCTGCTACCATTGACATTTGACGAAGATATTAGTGAATGAAGTTGAGCGTGCACAGTGGGCTGGAGACCATCGAAAAGGGCTAAAAGTCAAATTTTTGTTTGGATTTATATGAAGCTTGGTGTAAGAGGGTTTTTGAGGCCGCTGATTTCTAATTTGACGTCAAAATTAATAAATTCAAAATGGTGGATCCAATATGGCGCCTGAAATTTCTAAATTTTTACTTACTCATATGAAACTGGGTGTTAGAGGGATTTTGAAGTCTCTGATTTTGAATTTGATGTCAAAATTCGTAAATTTAAAATGGCGGATTAAATATGGCGCCTGACATTTCTAAATTTTTATTTAGACAAGCTCGAATTAACCGATGAAGAAAAGTTTCACGTGGACGGAGATATTTAATGAGAGGCAAGAGGACTCATTTCAAATTTTGATACAAATATGTAAAAATAAGAATACAAAAACAAATGAAGAAAAAATTTCGAAATTTTAGGCGCCATATTGGATTCTCTATTTCGAATTCAAGAATTTCGACGTCAAACTCGTAATCAGTGACCTCAGAAACCTCCTCACACCAAGTTTCATATGAATATGTACAATTTTCGAAATTTCAGGCGCCATATTGGACCCGCCATTTCGAATTTATTAATTTTCACGTCAAATTCGAAATCAGCGACCTCAGAAACCCCCTCATACCCAGTTTCATATGAATATGTACAAATTTAGAAATTTCAGGCGCCATATTGGATCCGCCATTTTGAATTTATTAATTTTGACGTCAAATTCGAAATCATCGACCTCAAAAACCCCCTCATACCAAGTTTCATGTAAATCCAAACAAAATTTGACTTTTGGCCACTCTCGGTGGTCTCCCAGCCCACTGTGTAGTGTGAAGAAAAGCTTTAATACTTTCCAGAGGTTTCCCGTATCTATTTCTGACCGCCTTGATAGAGTTTCCATCCAAAAGTCGTCTAATCTTGCATCCTTTCGAAAGAACAGTTTCATTTGCTCGATTACGAAGGGATCTGCCAACAAAGTTTTGTATTCCCGATCTGCATTCTGGAGAATACTAGCAGAAAGAAGATTCGCCTTCAAGAGAATATCTAAGGCTACACGTAACTGATATTCTGCTGATTTTACAGAGAAAGATATTTTGGCCGGATTTAGACAAGTCAGAGCTTCTGTCAAGGGATAATTCAAAGAAGATTTCTCTAGTAACTTTGACACAAGATACTGAAGGCAGTTCCTGCACTCTTGCTTGAATTGAAGTATTTCTTTAAGACTCGCACCTTTACATATTCCCAAGGCGTCACGAGTGGCATAACCAAGATCAATGTCTTTTGCGTGCTTCAAATTAACATATAACTTTTGCGACTTTTTCATCACATCAATGCGGTGCAACGGCGTTTTAGCTATTACGTCTTCGTTGACGAAACGTTTCATGCAATTATTTACTAACTGCGTCAAACTATCGTATAAAAATGGTGCTAACGGAGCATCTGACTGATAGTCAGTTAGAAATGGTTCTAAATCTTCAGCCAGTGATTGAAAAAATGCAAGCTTTGCTGGAAAAAGTTTATCTTTTAACGCTTCAGCAACGATGTTAAAGCTGTTACAGGTCGGAGCTTTATTCGTGACTTGAACGTGTTCCACGTATTTTTTCAAATTTGGTAGAACTTTTTGCATTCTTTGTGAAACTTTTGAGTTCTCAATCCAACGAACCTGGCAAAACTCTAGTGGGAATTCCTTGGATCCCGTAATATTAGTAAAATCCCCACGACGCGCAGGTGTTTCTTTAAGTAAGTTGTAACCTGCTCTTAAAAATTGATCTACACGCCAATTAGCTTTTGTAATGCCTGTCTTGAAAGATCCATGAACTACGTGAAGGCCACACGAGCCTAATTCCAGCAATTGAGGTGACTCAAGGTTGGGTCGTAGCTCCGAGTTGAACAGACGTATAAGTTTCCAATTGACATTAGGACCGTCCATCGACACCTGCAAGATTCTCTGGGTATCGATTTCATATAGTGCCTTTTTAAGGCCATCAAGGAGATCAGTAGCTGTCGTATGGTGAAGGAAAACAGATGTCAAGTACCGAGCACAGACTTGATTTTTATCATTATCCCAGAAACGAACATTCACATCCATTTGACTTTTCTGTGCTATTTTATTCAAAGACTCATCGAAGCCAATAACAATATGTTCTAGACTCTTAACTTTTTTCATGAGATTTTTTTGAAAAAATGGAGCAATACCATAAACGATGCTGTACGCAATCTTGTCCTTATGTAATCTCATATTCTTTGCAACTTGACTGTCCGGAAACATTTTCGGAAAAAGAGAAACATTGCTTTCAGTAGTACGCAAAGAATTGTGATTCATTACTGCTTCTATACACCATAAGATTTCGGCTTCGGTCACGATATCTTTACTTGCGTATAAGTCAAGAAAATTTTGCGGCAAACGAGTATGAGGCAATACATTATCTCGTAAACAATTTCCCGTCGATGGAGTGGACACAGATGACGATTGTGCTGGAATTATTGATTCAGTAGTAGATGCAGAGGGTATTTCTGTGGTCGAACTATGTGACGAGTTTATTGAAAATAAGCTTGGAATAGACACTGATTTCTCAGCATGATTCATTAATTCCGAATGTCTTTTACTTTTTGTTTGACTTTTAAGCGCAGTACGGCCCATAGACTCAAAAGAAAATGACCTATTACATATCGTACATCGAGCATAAAAGGTTTGTTTGTTTATCCTGTTCCACCCATGGAAATTCAGCTTTCCAAGCTATTCGGAAGGTTGTCTGGCTCTTCATTGTGGAGAACTGGTGAATGAATCTGAAAATTCATGAAAGGATAATTTATACACGACAAACATAAAGAATATTAAGCACTATCAATAAAATAATTTATATGTGATGGCCCTCAATAATAAAATCGGTTGAGATTACTGAGGCTTTAGGTTCGAATGAAAATGAACAATATTCTATTAAAATTACTTCAGACGCTTAAGCACACGTTGGTGAAACTCTTAAGTTATTCATTCTCAAAAATGTATACAAATATAAACATATAATGCAATTTTGATGTGTTAATTAACTGCACAGACTCAGATAAAACGACAGTTCTGATTTTATATAAACATATCTTTGGTTAATTATTTTTTGAGTTATAATTTGTAAATAATTCTTCGGTATAATTTTTATTTTCTTAGGTATTAACGATTGATTATTACAAATTTAATTATAATTAAATGTGTTCATAAAACTATTTTGTGTAAAATTCACTTAGTATTAAAATAAATCGATAATTTTTATAATTAACTAAGGATCTTTATAATAATAACAACGGTTAACTAACCCTATGCAGATAATTAATGATATCAAAATTATATTATGTTTCCCAAATGTCTAAAAAGAATCAAAATAAATAACTGAAGACCACCAATTGTGTGCCGAAACGTTTGAAGCCATTATAATCTAATTGTAATTATTTTCACTGGACCCAAAAGTATAATTTTCAACAATAATCTTAAACGATTAACACAATAAAGTAGTTCAGCAAAAATAAAAACATTTTAAAATTATGAAAGTGTTCGAATTGAAAAGGTCATTGTTCTTAATTGTTAAAAAAATTTAAGAAATTTTAGATATAATTTCTCAATACTTTTTTTTATTATCATATTTATTCTATCTATCAGGACAAACCAACTCTGAGAATCGACACTTATAACCTCAAAATTTTAAGTTTGTTTTTATAATTTTTATCACTACAATACAAAATAGTTTTAATAATATGATTAATTTTACCGCAAGCTCTCACGTACCTAATCTCAAACTTTAAATAGATTATGTACGATTCATAATCTTTGACTTTTAATGTTCAAAATCAATCTCCAAACATGTCCATCCCAATACCTGACCGCACCTGGCCATGTAAAACAAATGTAAAACAATGGCCAAGTACCGGGACAGCCATGTACTCGATATTGGGACTTCTACCTTATATCAATATAATATTCTGAATTATTCATTCATTGAACCACCATAAGAAAATCTTCTATCAACAAGCATCAGACAAACTTCGGTTTACATTAAATAGTATTGCATCGTGTACAATAGTCATACTTATGTAGAAATGCAGAATGAACACATAATTATAACACTAACATAATATATGTATTAAAGAATAAAATATCAAAAACTTACCAAATTATAAACTAAACATCCAAAAATCCGAATCATCCAACCGACCTGGCACTACGTTCTATTATTTGAGTAAAGTGTAAAGTTCGCTTATCTCTTCATTGAGTTTAAAAGTGAGCTATTAGTCGATCATCTCGATACACTAGCCTTACTTACCTATTTTTCGCGCGACTTTTGAATTTCACCATCCATTTATAAGATTTTAAACAGTAAATATTAAATTTTATTCGTCCTTTTATCACGATTAAGGGGGGATCCTGCTTTAGAAGGCTCAAAAAATCGATTTTTTTTTATTGCCTAAATCGATTCCTAATATATCTAAAAATATGTATCTAAAGTGATAGAGGCTGATTCCCAGTATTTTCAAAGATACAGGACTAAACGCGGTGGGGTGTCGAGCAGGCATACGAGTGCTCGGGCAGACGGATCGCGCACCCCACTCCTCGGTCTAATTACTCCGAACTGTGTACGTCAACGATCCGTCGAAACAATATTTTGAATTCCTAGAATTGCCGTGGAAAAGTATAGAAAGGATTAAAACGATATGTAATATATACATATCCCTCTCTGTGTACATCCTTCTACGGAGCTGCTTCTAGCGTCAACTTTGAAGCGCGTTTTCTTGAGTTTTCGTTTTTACGATTTTTAGAAACTGGTGGGCGTGATTGCAAGAAAACTAGACGACCAATCAAAACGAACTGAGGCTCATTAGCTTCAGTTTTGTATTCTCTTCTATTTGAACTAAAAAGATTTACGGAAAAAAATTTTTAAACAACTTTTTCAGCAAGTTGTAATGATTTTTTTGTTGTTGCGAAAAGCAAATTTTCTTCAAACTTGAGAAAAATGTTGAATTTGCAATTTTTCGGGTTTTTCTTAGTTCACATAGAAGAAAAATATATGAAAATTAATTTTTTTTTTGTTTTTTTCTTTCAGACAAAAATTACGAGTTCCATCTTGCCCGCCGACATTTTTTTAAATCCCGTCGTTATTTTAAATCCCGCCGATTTTTTTAAATCCCACCGATATTTTTCTCTCAAAAAATTTTGTTTATAATGTTTAAATATATATTAAAATATTCTAAAAAGTTCGCTAGACTTGCTTATTTTTTTCTGCCCAAAAAAAAATCCCCCCAAAAACGCTTTTTTTAGGCCTCCTAAAGCAGGATCCCTCCTTAATAAAACAAATCACATTTTCGAAAACTTTAAATGTGATTCCCGGTTGGAATTTTTATTCCCGGCTTTCCCGGTTGGAATTTTTGTTCCCGGCTTTCCCGGTTCGAATTTTTATTCCCGGCTAATTCCCGGTTTTCCCGGTTAGTAGACACCCTGTTAAACTTCTTAGAGAAGTAAAACTTATATTCTAGTACTTTGATGCCACCGGAACCTCAATAGCTTGTCCACTTGGAGTAGATGGACCGATATACATATATGTGGTGTACTTGCCAGGTGAAAAAGATACCCACTCAGAATGGTGACGTCGATCAGACGTCGAATCGTCGTCGTAACCGTCGTATGATGGTCGAGGCGAAATTATCGTCGAAAAACTAGTCGGTTTTCGACTATATTTATTATTTATTATTTACTGCAATGTGAGTGATTTCATCAAAATTTGTTGCAATTTACAGGGTTTGAAAATCAATGTCGAAGTTACGTCGATTCGACGTCATTTCGACCCTTTTCAGGCAAATTTTATGCTCTATACTCGCCTGCATGCGACGTTATAAAACCGGCGCTAATATCTGAACTATTTTATGACTAAATCCAACCTTTTTTTGACACTTTCACTTATCTAAACCCAGCCTAACGTGGATGTGGCGTTTTACAATCGTGGCTCAATGCAATTAATATTTATTCAAAAATTATTTATTGTTGAATCAAATAAAAATTATTTACTTTTAATAACCAAAATATGATGAATCAATTATTCCACATTTTTAAAGTACCCGTTAAACTCCTATTAGTCGTTCAAAAAACGCTTTGTGCAAATGCGGTATGTACCGGGCCGAGTATCGTGTGCCTTCAATTAGTGATTGCTAATTTAATTTCGACTTGACCTATGCAAGATTGTTAAAGATGAGTAATAATTATAGTTCCAGCGATGAAGAGACCTACGTTAAATCGAGTGGGCAGGAGGAAAATAAACCAGTGAGTAAGCTGTCCCACTTTTAGGTTAAGAATTTTAAAGTTACAACTCTTAGGTGGACTCCCATGGCAGATGAAAGGAGTGGATGAAAGCAGAAACTCATGAGAGTGAAAGAGACGAATAGATCTATTTGTCTCTTTCACTCTCATGAATTTCTGCTTTCATCTGCCATGGGAGTCCATCATCAGGGTGCCCACCTATATGGGAGAACCTGTAAAAAGCCGGAAGAAACTTGTACCGGGAGAAAATCGGGATAAAGCCGGGAAAGTAATATTACACGTGTTTCATAATTCGCTCGTTTTGTAAGTTTTGAAAGTTTCCAATTATAAAGCATATCATTTTCGAAGTGTTTAGAATAATTATCATGGAAGTTGCGTAATATTTCATGCAATATTTAAAATTGTGCAATTTTTCATGGTAAAAATGAAATCAGTGTCTTTTTCTGACAGAAATCACATTTTTAAGTGAAAAAATGAATCTAGTTGTTTTAAATGTCACTTGATACAGTATGATACTTATTAATAATATATTTATCATCTTTAAAATATCTTTATAGTTTCAGAAGCACAATTTTAAAACAGTTTATTATTTGAGGCCTTGAATTTAAACTTTTTTCGGAAAATTAAATTTTAGATTAATTTTTGGTGGGTTTGAACCATAATTGAAGTTTCAAATTCAAATATTTGAAATGTCAGGACAATCCCCGCTATGAAATATTTAAAAAGTTTATATTAATAAAGCCTTGATAATTTTGAATTTAATAATTTTAGATGTAAGTATAAAGCAATTTCGAATTGAAAGACCAAAATTTGTACATTTAGAAAAATTCGAATCCTATTACAGCCATCTTCATTGTTTTTTTCTTCTTCAAGTTTTAATTTTTATAACATAATATCTAAAAGTTGCTTCATTTTTAGTTGAAGATTTAAACCAACAAAGCATTTCCAAATAACAAATATTTTATTGGAATATTTCAAGAATAAATAATAATTCTAAAAGAAGTATTAAAACATAAACAATTTTGAATATGACCAATGACTACATTGGGTATCGAATTGAAGGTTAGAAATTCAACGAGTCCTAGCGCGTAATTTTTATAAGGAGACAACTCAATCGGAGAAAAATAGTTCGTTTCCAGAATTGAAGAACTTCCCGACAATGTTAGTGTCAATGAATCATCCATGATGGCTGCCCGCGTTCAACTGACTTTATATTGCAAATATCAGCACTTATATAGATTAAACGTACTTTTAGATTTTAATTGATTGCATAGAAATTGCAAACATAAATGTCCACACACGAATGTATCGTAAATTTGATATCTCTCGTAATTATACTTTATGTACCAACACCGAAATATTTGAAGAGATCCGAAGGTGGCCGAAGATTACCAAAAACTATCGAAATACATTATTTTACTGTCAATCTTTTTATAAGCACACCAGTGTGTTCCTGGTCCTTTTTCATCGTCAAGATTAACAATAACACATTCATATTTACGCGGCCCACCCTCTGGTAATCCATTTCGCATGAAAACACCTCGAAAATGCGGAATCTTCAAAGATTTTGCGAATTTGAGTAAATCCGCATCAGTCAGGGCTCGATAAGGTAGCTTCACTTGGAGTTTTTTTACTTGCGTTCAAGTCCAGCTCCTTGTTTATACGGTTTTAGATGAAGCCCCAATCCTTGCCTATGTGGCTTCAAGTAGAGGAAAGGGTAAAAATCCTCCTAGTTTGCCTGGTACAGGTAGAATACGAGGTTTATTCACATTTCTTCTTCCACCAGCCTTCATTACAGCTGCGCGTGCACCTCTGAGTGCTGATTTAATCGCAGTTTGCGCATTATTGCTTGAAACCATTGACTTTTTAGCTGCAGCGACAATTTTTCTCAGTGTAGTGGTAGGTTTTTTATTCTTGAAACCCATCCCCAATTTTGATTTCATCTTCATTGTGTTGGTTATTTCTCAAGCAGCCGCCTTTTCACCTATTCCTGCGTCCTGAGCCAAGACACGTTTCCAAGCTTTTTCAGCTAATACACGGTCAGCTGAGTTTCTAGTCTCTATATTTTCTCTATTCTGTGAGTAGGCTTTACCGTGCTCTTTGCAAGCAGCGTCCAGTGGATTGATTCCTGGATCACCTCGTGCTACTCAATATTAATTTGGCTAGTTTAGTACCTGGTCCACAGTACTGGTAACCAGGTAAGTGCAACTCAAACGGTAAACTGTTGATGATTCTGTTGAGCAAACCTCTTCCACGTCTTGCCTGCTTCACATTTCGTTTAATGAAGGGTCAACCTATATAACCAGGACATTTATAGGCTAACTTAGAAGCTATCGATTGGCGTAAGAAAATGAAAATCGATTTTTTCCGCATTAGGTCCCTTTCTTCGTGGACGGTCACATATGGAAAATAGCATTTTATCTGGCCCTATCCAGAACTTTGTCGGAAATTAAGTTAGAAGACTATTTTCATCTAAGTCCAACAACCGTTTTCTATCTGGATCTATCCGGCTTTGAACGGAAACAAAAAACTGAATTAATTGCCCGACGGAATCTTATAGGGCCCTATCTGGAACTATGTCGGAACTTACATTACACGAAGAAAAATGGAGAAATAATTGTTATGAAGAGTGCTGTACATTAGAGATTATTATGGTACTAGTGACTATCGCTCGAGTACAGGTACCCTTTCTAAACTGCTTAGTTGTGATTACTAGATCACATCATTCCTATATCTATAAATGAGTGTTAAATGGCATGTGACACAGCGAAATACCTATATTGCCGACCTCACTTTAGCAGTTCACTGAATTTTTTTTTGAACCTGAGAACTTTAAAAAAAATAAAATAGCGAGCTGAAACTTCGGAAAATGTATTAGAATACAATAAAGTACGTTAAAGTACTTCATTTGGGTAGGAACTTCACTAAAAATTATTTCCGAACAAATTAAAGCTGGGAGCCTATTGTCACATATTTTTTCACATTATTTTTTCTGAACCTCGAAATTTTTTGAACGTTCGAACTTTTTTTATACATAAAATATCGGCCTCGAACTTTCAGAAATGCAAGGGCCGACAGGAAACTACGTTAAATGCCGTCATTTAATAATAAAAGATATAAACAAAATTATTTCAACTAAATCACATCCGACTCTAGGACGAGCCAGCTGTTAGAGCCTTGCGTAGTGCCGTCAGAGGTCGCCTTTAAGAGCACTTGGCGATGCATGAAATGGCGACATCTGGCGGCTACTACACGAGGCTATAACAGCTGGCTCGTCCTAGAGTCGGATGTGATTTAGTTGAAATAATTTTGTTTATATCTTTTATTATTAAATGACGGCATTTAACGTAGTTTCCTGTCGGCTCTTGCATTTCTGAAAGTTTGAGACCGATATTTTATGTATAAAAAAAGTTCGAACGTTCAAAAAATGTTGATGTTCAGAAAAAATATGTGACAATAGGCTCCCAGTTTTAATTCGTTCGGAAATAATTTTTAGTGGAGTTTCTGCCCAACTGAAGTACTTTAACGTACTTTATTGTATTCTGTCAACGGCGATACTACGCTGAAAACACCAGTTCCCGTTAGATCACTGAAGTTAAGCAGTGTTGGGCGCGGTTAGTACTTGGATGGGTGACCGTTCGGGGAATTTTGCGTGTTGTTGACCCGTTGTGGGTGTGCTGGACCCACACTGGTAGTATTTATCCACCTAGAAACACTAGCCGAATCGGGTAGTGAGGCAATGAACTTTCGAGTTCGAAATGCTAATCAATTTTTTTTTTATTATTTTATTGTATTCTAATGCATTTTCCAAAGTTTCAGCTCGATATTTTATTTTTTTAAAGTTCTCAGGTTCAAAAAAATATTCAGGGAACTGATAAACTGAGGTCGGCAATATAGGTATTTAGCTGTGTCACACACCCTTAATAGACTAATAAAATTGAATGTGATACAGATCTTACTTTGATTCATTTCAATACAGTACTTTGTGTGAAAGACACCTTATTTAGTCAATCCTATTCAAAATATATTACTATGTATAGTTAAGATTAGAGTCAAAATAAGATGCGTCGTGCAATGTCAAATATACGACGTGCTCAGAGACGCTGTTATTAGCCAATAACGTTGAGTCTATGAGCCTTCTGCGACTCAGTACCAGAAAGCTACCACCAATATCAGGGCAAACGCAGTAGCGATGCATTACCGCCATCAGTTCGCGAGTTCGCGCCATTCTCGACTACAACTTTTTTATATTTTTGTGTGGATTACAAAAGAAGATAATAAGCGCTATTAAAATGAAAATAAAACGATGAATATCTCAATTAAGCCAAAAGTTGTAGAGATTTAGAAAAAAACATTGGGGGCTTATGAAAAACAGAACACAAAATTCAAATATAACAATATATTTTTTTTGTAAGATATAGTTTATACGTTTTTTAAATAAAGGGTTTCAGTACAAAGCTAGATAACCGACTTTTCTGGCAAAAATGAGCTTTTTGCATTAAAAATTATTTTAAAATGCAGTACATGTTGTTAAAGGATTTGCTCGAAGTCTCATTTTTATTGTAGTAATGAAAATATTGGTAATTCTTAACCAGATACCTGACTCTCTTTACACATGTCTGCTGTCTTCTTTTTTTTCACATGCCTAACCTCTTATCTTTTTTAAAACTTTTTTTGTGGCCATATTCCTCTTCCCAAAAGTTTTTAAATACTGTAAAATAATAACATACTTTTTTTTAAAGAAAAAACTCTTAAATAAAGCTATTTGCCATGTTGTTCGCACCAAAATACCGTTAAATCTTCATTTTCTACCAAAAGCCACTTTTATAACTTTCACAACAGTTACAGTGCGATAGCGCCATATTAAATGTTTATTTTCCCGAAACAGAATAAGTTTTTTCTATGAAAAGTTTTTTATTCTTATTCAGCCTCCCCATATTTCGGGAGCAAGTTTTGATTTTTTTTTTTTTTTAAATAGATTTTTATTCGCTATCTAAAAACGATTTTCAAAACCCATGAAATTAGAATCGCCAAATTCTTGAATGATTTACTCAGAATTGGTCAACTTTTTCTAGACAAAACTCATTTTCTCCAAATTTAGCAACTCAATATCTCGGGAGCAAATTTTTATTTTTTGTCTGAACTGAAAATTGCACTTTTTATCGTGATAATCAAGCGAGCCTGTTTCAATTTGAGGTTCCTGTCACTTTGAGATTGTAAACTTCCACATTTTATTTCTCGGAACTGGAAAATTGGTTTCATTATAGATTTTTGGCCTCAATTCAGAAACACTTTCAGCTCTGGAGTAAACTTTTGTTTTTAACTTTGAATGGTGATTTCGATCTTAGAGAATGTTATTTCGCTCTCCTACAAAATTTCGATTTTTTTGCTTATCTAATTCTGCATACTGCAACCCTTCAAATATTGTTTCAGGAATAAAACCAAAAAATTATTTAACAAAAAAACACCGCTTACTTCACTTACCTATGTTTGTAATTTATTATACTAATTTAGTATACTATTTATTATATCATATAATGTACATTCTTATATTTGATAAAAATGTATAAACAATCACAAATAAAATTAATATTTAAATTAAACATTTAACTATTAAAATTTAAATTAATTAAATTTAAATATTATATATAAATTGTGTGAGACGAAAAAATATTCCACCGTTAACCATGCATTTTCAGCGAAAAAGCTTGGCTCAGATTTTGTCGACAAAATCCAAGCGATACATTAGCGTAATTAGCTAGAGCGTGCGGTTTTGATTTAGGTGGTTTAGGTAGGGTTCGAATCCCCCGGCGGGTGCAATTTTTCATAGCGTTATGCGTGCGATTATGCAATAGGGCTGCCGAAATATTCCGCATAGAGCCGGATAAAAAACCAGATAATCCAAATTTATATATTACACCGTTTAAGAATCCGGATAGAGCCAGACCAAATAAAATAGGGTAGGACACCGAAAATATTTCTTATACAACCAAATAAAAAACCAGATAGAAAAAATTGTATACACCGACCAAGTTCCGCATAGTGCCCGATTTAAAACCAGACACAAATACCGTATAAGTATCCGGATAGAACCGTATCAAAAGTCGGATACAGAAACCGTATAAGTATCCGGATAGAATCCGATGAAAACCGTATAGAGCGTTACTGGACACCGAAAATATTTTGTATACAACCGGATGAAAAACCAGATAGAAAAAGTTCTATACACCGGCCAAGTTCCGTATAGAACCAGATTTAAAACCAGACACAAATACCGTATAAAAATCCGGATAGATGCGGAGAAATTCCGAATCATATCCGTCTCTATCGGATCCTATCTGTCATTTTAAGTAGGGCAGTTTGTACACTTAAATATAAACTTTTTTGACATTCTAAAAGTTTATTATTAACATACATTCAATGACATATACCACGTTCTGAGATCGCATACTGGATGCATCAATGCACCCAAGATATTCGGAGGCTGAATAAAATTTTGCGACAGGGAAAGCAGCATCTATCTCTGGGCGAAAAAAATAAACTTCTGTCAACCATTGGTCTACTAACATCAAAAAGTAGGATATTTAAAAAACTACAGAAAAGCGGAACTAGTGTCAATAAGGGCTTGGGATAGGAAAGGAGACAGGATCAGATAGCAAGATCTGGAGTCTGCGTTTAAAAGTGCAGTGAAAACAGGTTTGATTGTAAATTTAACTCATATAGATTTAGATCGTTTTTTCGAAGATTCAAAAACAATGATTATTCACAGATTAAAAAATGCCTTGAAAAGTTTCGGTGGGGGTTTAAAAGCTAATGTTCTTCTTGCCGCAAAATTCAATGCTCTAGAAGAGAGTCGGCAAATTGAAGCGATAACATTGTTCAATACTAAAATGAACTAATTTTAGAATCGACAGAAATTAATTAATGGTTTGAGAGTAAAGTCAGAGAGCAACTTTTGGCTAAAACAGAGGATTTTCAGCAGACTAAACCTGGATGGAAATTAAACGAAATCATAAACTTACATGTAAGTATAAATAAATATGCACCTTTTTCAACTTTTGTGAGATTCCCTAATTTATGAGCGACAAAAGAGCAGTTGTAAATATTGAAAACAGTGATGAGTACTGTTTTCTCTGGTCGGTAATGGCCAATCTTTGCCCTGCTGACAAGAAAACAGATCGCGTCACTTCCTATCCACGTTTTGATACACTCCTGTAACGTGATGGAATCAGTTTTCCTATCACTTTCGAAGATATCAAAAAATTTGAAATATAAAGCTTTCTCTATGAGGAAGCAGAAATAAACTAATTGCGTATAAATGTTTACGGTATAGAACACGAAGAAAATAGGAAACAAAATCTGCCCGCCTCGCGGGCACATTCTCGTCGCGCGGCTCGCTTCGCTCGCTAGTTTGAGCGCGCCTAGGGCGCGCACCTGTTGTATCTCGCGCTTCGCGCTCGATAATATATTCACCTCGCGCTACGCGCTCGGACACATTTGCCTCACGCTTTAAGCTCGGTTCATCTCGGTTTTCGCACTTCATGTGCTTACTATTGCGCGCTTCGCGGGCTAATGTTCTCTTAGTTAGCTTCATCGTTATGACCTGCTTTTGGTTTAATTATGTAAGTTTTACATAGAAAGAGGAACTAATTTACTTAAGGTTCTATCGACCTTAAGGAATACATTCCTATCAAGACACTCGCGCTTCGCGCTCGATATTTCGTTTAAAAATCATGTAAGCCTTGCGCCACGCTCGTTTCTGTTCATCGTTTAATGTAAACTCAAAAGTTTGAGCGCGATCACGGCCGCGCGATTTGGTTGTCGCGGTTCGCAATGACAATATGTTATGTTCTATGTTCTTCAGATAAAAATGATTAAATTTGTATTTGCTCTAAAATGAAGAAGGAAATTCCTTCACTTCAGCTTACATTTCCGTATCTGTCTAATAAAAAATAAATCATACAATCAGAAAGATTTCTTCCAACTATCTGAAAGTGGCGAAAAAAAGTATCTAAGTTGTTTTTGGAACATATATATGATAAATTTTTTAATGGTTATTGAAAAATGGACATTTGACAAAAATGGGGGGGGGGTCAAATTCTACACAAATCTAATACCTTCTCTAGATGAGAATTTAAAAATAGAACAAATTGTTCGAATTTTCAAGTACCATGAACATTAATTATTATTATACCATTAAGCCATTTCCCTTTCGGGGTAGGCGTGATTCGCTCGGTTGGAAAATAGTAATGTGGGGAAGGACATATACATTTTTTAGATTGATCTAGAATTTGCGTATTATTTATTTAAATAACACGTTCGTCCCGCAAAATTGCTCCGACGCAGGTGGCTGATCAATCTCTCTAGTGATCACCCCAAGTAAAGAGCCTCAAAAAATTATTGTGTGTGCGGTCCCCCACTTGGGCCTATTATTATCTAAGGTCTTTTGTTTCAAGCGTCATACACTCTACTCACATTCTTTTTATAAACTATTTGTCGCCACACTTTTCTGTCCTGACGTACTTCTCTACCTTCCTTCACGTCCATGCATTTTTTCATGCAAGCTCTCGTGTTTCTATGGCTTCTTATGTATCTTCGGATATCCCGTAGCCCTATCTATGGGTTTGTTTAACTTATTCTAAAAATCTATCCGCACTTCCGGTTTCTGTACATTTTTAATCTTGTTTCGCGTTTGTTTCCTTTGTTTGGTTCTCTTTCTTCTCCATCCCCGCCCTAAGCTCATTTTGGAGACTAGAAGGTAATGGTTAGCATTACATTCAGAGCCCCTCATGACTCTTGTATCTTTGACCAGTTCTCTTAGTCTTTCATCCACAATAACGAAGTCAATTATACTGCGGCTATTTTCTTTACGCCAGGTGTAAATGTGGATCATTCTATGTATAAACCAAGTATTTGTAATAAATAGGTCCTTTTCTAAGCATAAGCTAACTATTTTTTCCCCGTTATAGTTTTTTCTTGTTGGATCCCCAGAATTTTTTAGCACCCTTTCTGTATTACGGTGGGGGGGGGGGGGGGG
>CAKNXH010060767.1:0-17304 GCA_932178445.1 Andricus quercusramuli | reverse complement strand
GAAATAACTTGAAGAAGAAGTGGAAATCATAAATTCTTCAAGCGCAAAGGTATTGTCGTCCGGATACAGACCTTACAAACATTTCTTTAAAATGTACGGACCCGCTTGTTCCTATTAATGTCATCTGTCACTTTTGCATACAGTGAGAATTATGTATACACTGTTAAACGGAGATATTTACAATGTAATTGACATAAGTATCAGAATTTGTATTTACTTTTCATCACCCCCATTCACACTTATTAACAAACTTTCATTCTCTCCGGAATATAATTTATTTTCTTACCAGTGTTCTTATAATATCATTCAGTACTTATTCCAAGTTGTCTTGGAATTCATTATTTCAATATTTTCATATTACTTCTTCCTACATTTTCCTATAATAGTTTGTCGTACACAGAGTACCCGTCAAACTCAAACTGTGCGGTCATAGTAACAAAATGGTGGAATTAAGCGGTTTAGTGACTTGGACGAAACGAAGCCCTCAAGTGGCTAGACCATGTATTTATTGGATCATGCAACAAACTATAATCCTACATAGCACACACAGTGCGTTCACTCTAATGGGAAAAAATGAGACCGATTATAGTTATTTCTATTCCCGATTGGCGGCGCGCTAGTTTGTAAAACTGGTTGTGGACGTGCAGGCGCCCGGGGACTTTTTCGTCAACAGTTGTCAACAAACTTGATGTTTATTGCATTGAACTGCACATTACTATTTTGTTAAGTATCGTTAATAATTGTTTCTCGTGAATTGTATGTAAAGTGTTTTCGGCTTTATAAATATTAATCTGTGAAGTGATTATAAGGAGTGATCTCGAAGATTTAACTCATTAATCACATGTCAGTTGTGGTTCACTGTTGTGCATAACAATATATTTATTTTTACCTTGCTTGTGGAGTGGATCAGAGTTAATGGTTTTTGGTCTCATGTGAAGTGCCTATGAGAAGAAGTTCTGAAGATTTTACTTATGTAAGTATCAGAAAAAGTATAATACAGTTAAAGTGTAATAGTTTGCGAGAAAAAAATTATCTGTGTTACATAACCTATAAAATGCTGTAAATACTATACCAATTTTCCACTTTATGTATTTATGTTCAAGGGTACATTTCCAATTACAAGTATTTTTAAATGCTGTTTTGAAGACTTAAACAATAAAAAGTTAATAGCGTTTGAAATTGAACTTTTTTGACAAAAAACGTTTAGAGCGGATCAACTGTATTTAAAATTAAAAATAATTTTATAATTTTACTGGACGATTTTGCTTCTGTTAAAATTAAACAATTGACAGATTTTATCGTTAAAAATTGAAAAGTTTTAATTCGAAAGCCTTAGTAGTTAATGAAACGTAAACTTCTCGTAAATACTTTATGAAATATCTTCAGTGTTTCAATAATTTAAAATTAATAGATTCATAATTAAACGCTTTTAAACCATTTATAACCAATTCAATTATGAAATTATTAATTAAGAAGAACAATTTTTTAATAATCAGCATGTTTGGCTGTTTATTTCAAAGTAGCAATTATAAATCTAATATTCAAAACTACACAATTTTCCATTCAATTATTAAAAAAAAGAAAGCCTTGAATTTTCACAATTCCAGAGTGCTAAATTTAAACTTTGAATGCTACAATGTTAATTTTCATTGTTTTATGTATAAAAACATTATTTGTTTGTGAAATCATTGAATTTCAATACATGAATGACAACCAAACAATAATTCACTTCGGAAAAATTGTAATAAGTTGAGGAGATATTTGGAAGTTTTGAAGAAATTGAAACGTAACTTAAAATTAGAAAACACATGTAAAATTGTGAAATAAAATATAGATTTTCCAACATTTCGAAATAAAATTTTAAAGCTTTTTAAGAATTTTAAAAGATTTCAGGTTAATAACAAAATTTCTCAAAATTCGTGGGAAACTTTCAAATAATTTTTAATTTTCAAACACCAATTTGAAGGGAATATCAAAAGTTTTTGGAAAAATTGGAATCACTTATAAAAATATTTAAAGGTTTTCAAAAATTTTCAAAAGTAATAAAAAATTTTAAAACGCTCCAAAGAAATGTGGAGAAAATAGTACATTTCTGAAGATTTCAAAATGAAATTTTTAAGGTTATGAAGGATTTTGAATGGTTTGTAGATACTAAAAAATTTCCTTAATACTCCTGGAAAAATGTAAAGTGATTGTCAATAAAAAAACTTTAAAGCGAACGTTTTAAGAGATTGTAAAAGAAATTTTGATGGACAAATAAGAATTGAAAAATTATTCTATTGTAACAACTTGAAAAAAAAAAATTATACTTCTTATTTTAAAAAAATTTTAATCTTTCAATTTTTATTGTTTTCACTTAAAATTACAAAAAATGATATAATTTTGAAAACGCATAAATTTGCTGATTCATTTTTCTATGCAGGACATAGAAAATGTTAGCGTGGATTTCTATTTTTTTGGATCTTTGTACTGTGAAATTGTTAAAACTTGTATTTTGCACTTTCACGGTTTTCACTTAAAAATAATTGAAGGAATACGTGTCAGAAGCTCCCATTTCACATGCGTAAATTATTGAACGTTTGCATGAACAGATTTTTCAGCTTTAATTTAAAAAGTTTAAAATTGAAGAGTTCTACTGTGCTTGTTTTTATTTGAAGTTTCATTTTTATACATTCAAAGAAAAAATTCCTAGCGTGAAGAGTTCGTTCTAAATTTGAGTGACCGTGAATAATTACAGGAATTTTTTTCCTCGATTGAAACGACCATTCGGTCAAATTTTTCTAATCCTATAAAATATGAAAAGATTGTAGGAATTAAAATGGCCATACTCGGAATTCATATTGAATCCTTACAAGACTTTTCAAAATTTGACATAATTCATGTTAGTACTTTCCCAAAATCATTAAGTAAAATGTTCATTATTACACAGGTACTTGGAAGAACACAATGAATTGTTGTGTCCCTGGTTGCAAATCCCGGAATGTCCAAGCGCATCTGTTTCCGCAGAATTTAGCTGTTGGAGAAGAATGGGTAAAAGTAATTTGTAACCCTGATCTGGCGAAATATTCTTACGCCGAGATTCGTCGCAAACAGTGCCGGGTTTGCTGCCTGCACTTTGCTGAAGGCTCGTGGCTACCGACCTTCAAAAAGCCTCGGCTAAGAGATAATGTCATTCCGACTCTGAATTTGCCGAACAATCCTATTTTGAGATGCGTAGCGGCGACGGACGTTCCGAAAAAAGAACTAGAAAATAAATTAGTTCTGGATGTGTTGCCGTCTGAGCTATCGCCCTCAGTGAAATACACGAGGTCCCCATGCGTTCAGGAATTGAGGAGAAGTTCCCTAGCTACTCCACCAGGACCAAGCCATGGAAACCGTGCATCTCAAAATTCTCCGCAAATAATATCGTTTGATCAGCAGCAGAATTTAAATCTAGATAAGAGTGCAGTGAACTCTTTTCTTGAGGAACAGGCAGATGGCAGTTCAAATCAGTTGAACGATGCGTTTCTATTGCGCAAAAGATTTCGTTCGAGGGAGAATCCTACCTTACAAACAGAAATTAGGATGGATCCTAATGAAGCCTATCCTACAACATCGTGTCCTGCAGAGAGCGTATTGTATTCAGCCGAGAAAACAGTTGGAGAAGTCACAAAACTCTCTTCGGAAGGGACAAGTAATGTTCAACCTGTCCTTCCAAAGGAGAGGAAACGTCGACGACTGCAAGAAAGCGATTGTGAACCTGCCCTTCTCAGAGAAAGAAAACGACGAAGACTACGAAAAAGTGATTTTGAACCAGCTCTTCTTCAAGCGAGAAAACGTAGAAGGCTAGATAAAAGTTCTGATGAACCCGCTCTTCTTCAAGACAGGAAGCGTAGAAGGCTTCTCGCAAAGCAGACCGAAGTAGTTTATTTGTCTCCCAAAGCCCAGAAGATATTTGATGAGCTTCTTCGCGTTCGGCATGCTATGTACAAAAGTAATGGGAAACTGAAAAGGTACAAAGCTGAAAATGATAAATTGCAAAATGAAAACAATTTATTACGCTATCAGTTAAATTTACGGCAAAGAACTTATAATTCTGATTCGTGTGGTTTATCGTCAGTTTCCACTACATCAGATTTATAAATCTGATAGAGTGAAAAGTGAGCCACTGACTTTCTTAAGTATACTTTTGTACTAGCTATTATGTACAATCCTTATTTACAATTATTATATACAATTTTTGTTTACATTTATTATTGATTGTTTCCATTTATGAGGAATATCTGATTTTTTGCTATGAAGTAGATGCTTTTATGTGCTTTTGTATGCTTTTTATGTGCTTTATATTTACAATTATTGACATTTTTTATTGAACTAATACTTTCTTGTGATCATAATGAATCGAATGGTAGCTTGCGAGAAAGAAATGAATTATTCTTTGCAAGCAGTCCTAACCTCAAAATAGAATTTCCTTATTTTACTCAATAAATACTACAATTGCATCTTTGTTAGATACTTAGAGCCTACTCCTGTTTCGAACCTAGTATGTATTTGTAGTAAAAAATTAGCTACTTTCACTACTTGTTGTGTTAAACGATTTTTGTGGATTCTAACCCGAGCATTTGGAAACAAATTTTTACCTAATAAGTATACAAATTTTCTAAATTTTTTACTCCTAAAATAAAGTTGGTTTTAAGCAGGAGTAGGCCCTAAGCATCTACGAAAAATTTAATTCTTGTATTTGTGGAGTAAAATTAGGCAATTCAATGCTAAAGTCAGGGCCTGGTTCCAACGCCCTAAAATATGAATTTGGGACATTAAAAGAAAATTCAAATTTTGATCCATTCTGAATGTAATTTCCTAAATTTAAAAAAATTTTGCATTGCTTTATTTTGAATATTTTAAAATTAAACTTTCGTAGGCTGAAGAGTCGTATTAAAAGTGTGAAGAAGTCTAAAATAAGAAACATTTGGGAGAACATGGAGAAGTTGTCTGATTCTCAACGGGCAATGGTTGAGATGCAACTACGAAATGTGAATACAAGCCTTCACGGAAGAAGATTCACTGAGAACGAAACAATCCTTGGGCTATCACTGTACAAAGCATCACCGGCGGCATACAGATTGATGTCCACTTTGTTGGTAATGCCTTCGGTAACAACAGTGAAGCGAAGACTATCTAAGATTGAGTTAGACACGGGGATTAATTCGAACATTAAAAATCTCTTGAAAACATCTGCCGAAAATATGAAGGATGTAAGAGACAAAGTTCAAATCGCGATGTGGGATGAGGCGTTTCTGTCTCTCAACATTACGTACGATCAAAAAAAAGACAAAATTATAGGATTTGAAGACTTCGGAGATCGAAGGACAAGCGAGTTTGCAGACCACGTCTTAGTCTTTATGATTCGAGGAATGCATAGCAATTCGAAACTGCCTCATTCCTACTACTTCTGCAGTTCACAAACGAAGTATGGCCAACTGATGAAGTGCATCAGAGAGAATTTGAAATTAATCAATGACGGTGGTTTGGACTTGGTGGTAACTGTATGCGACCAAGGGACTTCGAATGTCAAAGCAATGAAGGAACTGCGAAAGCAGTATGAACAAGACTGTGCAAGGAAGAACGTTCTACCAGGTATGTTTTTACGTATGAGACTTGTAATTGAAATAGGAAAATGTTGTAGAATCAATGATTCCAAAGATGAAGGTGTCGGTCGTCAGGCACGTTTACAGTCGCTCAATGAGCAAGTTTATCCAACTGGTCGCAAAGTTTGACGGTGAGTATTGCAAGTTACACGGGGGTATTTGAATATTTACTAATGACCTTAAAATATTCGTAAGAATGACCTTATCTTGATTCGAAAAAAGACATGTCTATTTTTTACCTTTGAAAACTATATAAACAGTGTTTAGACTCCTGTAATTCACTTGATAATTCATGAATTTAATGTCTCCTCAAAAAACGTTTCAGCAATATTTCTCAAATCTTTTCAAAATCTTTTCTGAAAGCAATAATTTTCAGCTCCAACGATTTAAATCTTGTACTTCGAAAATCATGCGTCCCATGACATTTTTCAAGAAAAGTTGTCAACTCATTTGTTGACGTACGAATTCCACTTCAAAGTTTGAAGAGTAAATTTTTTCCAGGTCCACTAATTACATCTATAGGACCCCTTGCAATGGAAAAAAGTGCCATCCATTCAGCCCACTATGCTGACTTTTCTGATCAAAGGTTCGATTCGTGCATTGCACGAAAATTGATTCCCGTTAAGGGTAAGCCTTTGACTCAAGTCGTGACGGACAAAACTCCGCACTTACAGTTCTGGGCGGATGCAGTAAAAAAACTGGAGAACATGCGCTTCGTCTCCAAAGATAAACTGGAACCTCTTCCCGATCCGCCCTCTCTTGTACATTGGAGGTACAACTTGAAAGCCTTGCCCGAATTATGGGAGACGTTGAAAAGCAAGGATTTCGAGTACATGACGACCGGATATGTCAATCAAGACACTATCGAGAATTTTTTCGGAGGAATACGAAGTCATGGAGGACGGTACACAACTCCTAGTTGTTACCAAACTGAAGGACTTATAAAAGCGCTTCTCGTTTGCAGCCTTTCAGCAAAGCACTCCATTGGAGCAAACTGCCTCGACGATGGTGGCCAAGCGTTAGGATCGCTGAAACTTTTCTCTAGAAGCGAAAATATGAACACAGAAAATTTTGGGGTTAGGTCTCACGAGTTCGATGAAATGCCACATCAAGAAAAATCGCATACGGAAAAAAGGTCTTCTTCAGGAACTGCCATCCGGGTTCAGTATGCTGGAGACTTTGCGAAGCGTCTTTTTTCTAAATGCAAAGAGGCTCAAAGATGTAGCGATTGTGAAAAAATTTTTTTCAATGATGACACACGTCATAACGAATTCGCTTCTTTGGCTGAAGAACATCTGATGGAGACAACACGCGTTGCTGCGCCGAACTTTTTTGAACGAGGTTACATTCGAGCCGTAAGCATTGTCACACGACAATTAAGAATTTTGTGCTGGCTGCCGCATTTGCGGAGGCGGTTAGTTCTTCTTCTTCAGAAAAGGATGGACTTTGAGTGGATCACGTGCAAGGAACATCGCGCCCTAATTTCCGCACAATTTATGGAGTGGATCGTTATCGACTCTATATTTAGATGGTGCGTCCATATTAATAGGATATTGAGAGGTCGAATCATTGTCCATCACGGCAGTTTGATAGAGCAGAAGGCTCGTGAAAAGTACCTTAAAACAAAGAAAACACAGGCTGGAATTCAGAAACAGTAAGATATTTATCTAATATAAAAATTTATAATTGACATGTCTACATTTTATCGAAACAATCTACAGTATTTTTATGTGCACTTTTTACAGAAAGAAACTGCAAGTTCCGTAAGTGGTTTACGATGAACGTTTCCAGGGTGTATAGCGGACCGAGAAACCGGGGAAAACCCAGGAATTTCATGGGACCGTGGAAAAACTTTTTTCCACTTTATCTTCTTTTTATTCCATTTCCACTTTATCTACAGTCGCAAGGTTTATTCCCATGCTTATCCCAAGTACCGATTCATGTAATTTTTTACATTCTCAACCTGATGAGAAGGTATTGGTGCTATGCAAAATTTGACTTAGTCGGTTTTCATTAAATCTCCACGTTTTGAGACCCACGAAATCAGAAAAAACGATTTTTACGAAGGTGGCTATCTGTAATCTGGCTGTAGTCTGAAATCTGGATTCTGTAGTCTGTCTGCAGTATCTAGGTACGATAACTTTGGAAAAAATAATCAGATTGGTTTGAGCTTTGGCACAGTTTTTAAAGACCTAAAAGAAAAAGACAAGTTCGTTAGCCAGCTATTTTGGATCAAAATTCAAAAAGTTAGATCACTTTCAAATTTGTTGAGACCATTTTTTTTAGTTGAAAATTCTATATACCTACAAGATTATCATCACCAATTTTTGAGTTTTCTTGAAATATAGAAAATTCAAATTTCGACCCCACAATAAATAAGGAAAAATAAAAAATAATTCGATTTTGTAGTCAAACTATGCAAGATACAAAAAAGTTATGATTCAGCGAAAATTGGGCACCTGAAAAAGATCTACACATTTGTGATGAATCATTTTTTTATAGGACGCGTGGTTTTGGTTCTAATCGTGAAAAATGACATTACCAAATAAACAAAAATTTAAATTTGAGTTAAATTTAAATTAAATCTCGTGAAACAAAAGAGAATTTACAAAGATCAAATTTCAGTTTTTGATGGTTTCACCTATAATTTCAAAAGTGCTATGCAGCGATGAGAGTGTGCTCGCGCAGCGGGCAGATTTTTTTTTACGTATATTATGTTAAAATTCCTATTTCTATGTATACGTTGACCTTTCAAAATTACAAAGAGTCATCTAAAACTTGGGCAGGGAAAAATTATTTTACTGGGAAAACCCGGGAATTTCAAATTGTCTGATCACTAGACACCCTGATTTCATAATCAATCAGCAAACCGCAGGCCATGTTCAAAAACTCATCGTTCTGGAGGCTTTTGGGACTTCTGGTGACGTTTCGTAAGAATACTTAGATTCTATTATTTATTTTGCAATATTCTTGAAATGAAATATATTGGTACTTTTAAATTCTACTTTTTTGGCCTAGAAAGAAAGTTTACTGGTTTTCCCTAAAAAATCTTGAGAGTAGAGGGCAAAATTTAATTTTTTTTTGTGTACGTATATGCAGTTTAAAAAATTACTTCAATGTCAGAAATAATTAATAAATCATTCAAAATTATTTAACAAAGTGACATTTCTTATACAAAGATTGTCTGTTCTTTTCTACATTTAAAATAAGTGTCGAATCTTTCCCGTTTTTCTTGAAAAAATTACTTTTTTCCCCTTTTTGAGCCCTTCTTGTGTTTTAATCCCTGTAACTAGCAAATGTTCTAATATAAACAGGTCAATAATTAAAATGAAATTATTAACGTAGTGTCAACGTAGAAATTGGAAATTTCTGTTTTTAAATTGTAATTATTTGAGTGTTACCAAAATCGAAAATCAAACAGCTTAATCCTAAATTCAACTGTAATTTTTAGATTCCAAAATGAAAGTATGAAAATCTTTTGTAATATTACAATGTAATTTGCTTAAATTAAATTGCACGAGATGAATTTAAAATTCCAAGGATAAGTTCCTACAAATTAGACTTTTTAAATTATAGTTCTTGAACAAACATAAATCTCATACAATTTTTCACTTTCAGGCAAACAGAAGATCCAGTTGGAATTTTATGGTGAAGTGATTAGCTTTACTCGGAGGAGATCAGTTCGATGGTCCCATGCAAAAATTAAGGAAACAAAGGAGGCATCACCCGGACGATCCGTCAGAGATGCAGTCATGACAGTCCCTGCTGTATCTTCCGGGCAATTGATTCGATTCCAATCTTCGAATCAATCCAATTGATTCGAAATGAATGTGTCTTAAAGGTGATTATTTATGCCTGAATTATGTCCCTGAAGTTCTGCTTCTGCTCGATAACACATATATTACAAAATAGAACTCTAAAAGTATCACTTTAAGAAAACTAAACAAAAAATGATTCATTTTATCCCTGTGTAAGTGTTCACATAAAATGCTATTAATACTTTCTTAACTATTCGTGATAAAATACAAATAAAAGTAAAAATACACGGTCAAATAGAGCACGAAAAAAAAATATTTTGCGGTATTTTTAAGCATTTTTACTTCCACTCTTTACAATTTGTATACGCTACAAATAGATTTCTTGATCTCTGAAATTGGAAATTTCGTTACCTTTTAAGGGTTTAATATTGTGAAAAATATTTTACTTGGTTTTTAAGGTCCCATTTAAAATGAAAGTCCCAGTCCAAATTTCACAACTTTTTGGCGACGATACATAAAGACTGACTTTTCCAAATTCAGATTTTAGTGGTCTCCAGTCAGGACATTATTTATCGATAAACATTAGGGAAACTTTATGGCATAAATCTTATATTCCAGTACAGACGCTTCACAAAAATGTTGCTATTTTACTGAATAAATTGCACATTATCAAGCAGCCTACAAAAAGTCCTTACTATATTTTTCAGGTTTTTTATACAATACGTAGAGTTTATATAGTTATAGTTTTATAATGGGGAAAACTATATAAACACTATTTTCCCTCTGCAGAAAAATTGTTTAAAAACACGTGCTTCTATAATTCCGTCACAATTTTCAATTTTAAAATCTGTAATACCATACTGTTCTGTTCAACCTGTAGGATTCCATTTTCTGCTTTTAACCAGTTATCAACCTCATGTTTCCATAAATCAATATTTAAAAAATAGATTTTTTTCCATTTATGTTTCAGTTTCTCGACTTCATGGAATTCAAATATTTAATTGTATTCAATGATTTCACAACATTCGTCGCCTTTGGAGCTTGAAGAATTACCATACATTATTTAAATATATTTGCAGTATGATTATTAAATCTATAAACAATTACGATGTACTTTAAAGTTTACATTCCTAAATATATTTTATTTTATGTGCAAAATACATATAGTTTCAAAACATTTCCCCACTTCATAATTATATTATTTAGTAGATATGCAAATTTGAGAAATTCATTAATTGTTCTTTAACATTTCTTCATATTATTACAGGTTATGCGAGAACCATTTAATTACCTAGCAGATTCCATCCTGAGAAATGTGTTATGTATAAAAGTGAAACATTTATTTTCTAATGGCAACATTTTTGTCTGGTAATATAATACATGGTACTATCTTCTTTGGATTTCAATTTTTTGTTTCATTTTTATGCTTAACACATTTTTCCATGATGAAATCTGATGGATAATTAAATGGTTCTCGTATATTTTCAAATTTCGCGCTCTTTAGGCGGGGAGTGAGGGGGGCAGGCGGGAGGTTTCGCCGCCATGCACATTAATTCATTCTATTCCCCCTTGGTGTCGCATTCGCTAAATGTCGTTCTCTCTAATTCCCCCTCTAAGTCCCACGGAGTGAACGCACTGTGATAGCACACTTCCCGAAAAAACCTGGTCTTTTCTTAGGACTTGGTCCAAGTGGCTGGGAGAAAAAAACAGGTCTGCCCTAGGTTTAAGCGGGGTCTCGAACATTAAAAAGGTATGGGCCCAGGGTTGCGTACGTAATATGCCTTAGGTAATTTACGTAGTTTTTTACATGTAAATTACGTTCGTAATTTACGTCCCTTGTTTTTTTGCATGTAATTTATGTTTTCAAGATGGCGACTGCGCTTATATGGAATATAAACATAACCTAATTCTTTAATACACTGAAGACACTGACTGACTTGCTTCACAGCGCCTTAATTTATTGAAAAATGATTAGAGGTGGCAGACCCAAAAATGCCTTTTTGGAAGGAGTTAAATTTTATTTGAAAGAGGGAAAATGGGAAAAATTTTGCTTCTTGCCCCGGGTGCAATCGAGTGTTGTCAAATAAGATTGAAATTACCTTACTTTACGTATTTTTTTACTTCAGTTCTTTCCAAGGGATTTTTTGTCCATTTTCCTTTCTAACTTTTTTTTTTTATTAATTGAATGCTTATAGTCGCATCGACTGCCACGGCCATTAGCGACTGTCCTGTAGGGTTAATTATCAACTGTAGGGTATCGGTGGGGTAGTATACCAAGGGACAGAAGCGAAGTTTTCCGAAAACACATCCAGCGTCGCTTACTGCTTCGGGAATCGAACCCGCGCCATCGTGGCTGCCAAGAGGCCGCAGTGTTGGAACATGAGACAAGACGATACCATCTGAGCCACGATGACTCCCTCTCCCTTCTAACTTTAGATTCACTCATTTTTTTAAATTTCATAAAAAATGATTCCCTTATAGCCGATTTCGTCACCTCTAGATATCTAGAGGATAACTTTATCTGTAGGATATCTCTCAGAATCGGTTTTCTTCACCTCTGGATAGTAGTTATCTGGCAGTTAAAGTTAACCCGAAACGAAGTTGCGGATATCTGTCAGATAAGGACTCTAGTGCCCCCCACACCGTATTATTGTGAGAAACCATTCGGCGACATAACTAATAAGTTATTCCGAAATTTGAAAAACCTTTCTCCACAAGTACGCGAATTGTTGTTATTTTTATGAAAACGTAAACATAAAAATGAATGTATCGTCTGACGTTATCGATATGTTTGAATCTGACGATGATGATGATTTTTAATTTGTGGAAAGAAAATCATATATAATAAAAAATAAACCGGAAACCACCACCAGTTTTTATTTGTTCGCTTCTGAGTACCGAGCATTTTTTGCGAATATTTTTTGTTATCGAGTCATATTTTGTTCGAATTGTTTTCACGGAACGAGGGAAATTCCCGGAAGCAGCATTAAATAAATTTCACATTTCTATCCACGCTTTGGTTTTACCTTTCCACGTGGTGGTAGAATGTTATTTTATTCATAACAATATTTTTTTATGTTAATGTGATATCGATTAATAAATCGATTTCGGTTTTCGTAAAATTTGCTCCTCTTTTTCCTTTTTCGTCTATTATGACTGAAGTGTCTTTTTTCTTGATCTATTAACAATATGTCGATTGAAGCATGTTTATACTCGCGCGGAATATAACCCTACTTTATCAGAGAGAATATGAGAATCTGGTAACATTCTAGTACCTTTCGTGTCGTCTGTTTGCAATAGGAAGAATAGCTATCCTTTAGATACTTATCCGAGGGTGTCAGTGAAGAAAACGAATTTTTATTTATCTGACGGATAACTTTATCTGGAGGTATGAAGAAATCGGGCATTAATCTCGTACTTAATGCACTCCGGAATACGTGAGGTTATATTAGGCTCTTTTCCCTCACCCACCTTTCAGGTCCGCTATTTTTTACGCTTATTACATTTTTCACGTACAATACGTAATATACGTATAAAAGTTCGAGTTACGCGTAACCGTGCAAACCTGGGTATGACGATCGGCAAGCGGCGGCCGCATCGGTGGCTATACAATCGAACTAAATATGAATTGTACAAAATTGCATTTGGCCAAAGGGTGGTATAGATTGTACTGCTCAGTTCAGGCTGAGTAAAAGTGTTAACAAGACGGTGCGTAAGTAAAATGTGACTGATTATGCGAGAAGTTCCCGGTTAGCGGCGTGAAATGCATAAACTATAAGGGCGCTTTCACACGATTGCAGATCAGCAGATTACATGCAGAAAGTCCACAAGAGTGAAAGAGATGGACTGTCTCTTTCACTCTTGTGAACTTTCTGCATGCAATCTGCTGATCTGAAATCGTGTGAAAGCGCCCTTATAGGTGGGAAGGCACGGCGCTGTCGAGTCTTTGGTCGGGTCGGGTACGGGAATGGAAGACGAGTGGATTCCAGAGGCTCCCATGATCCAAGAAGCATGGTCTCGCCACGCGCATCTGAAAAAGTGAACCAATCAAATGGCCCGTAGGAATTCGTACAGCGAAAGACATTTTTAAAGGGACGTCAAGCGGGAAGTTTAAAGTAGGTTCAACGCTGCAAGTGTTATTTGTAGAAAAAACTTAAAAACAGTCTTATAACTAATCGTATAAAGCAGGCCTGCCCAAGCTGGGGAAAACTGCTCATTCACCACATGTTCGAGTTCCACCACCACGTCCCTCTGCTCAGGTCAAGAGGCTTGCGGGGTGGTCGCTCTCGTGAAGTTGAATGAGTAGAGGTCGGTGGTGGTGTTAAATTCCCATCTGGCAAATAAGCAGTTTTCCCCAGCTTGGGCAGGCCTGGTATAAAGCTCAAATAAAAATCAGAAAAATATGTCATATATTTATAACGAGTATGAAATGTGAAAGAGCGTGATATTCAAAATTTAAAGTACTTCTTTGCAGCATATTTGGAGAATTATAATCCCATACTATTCACACTATCGATTTTGAAAAGAACGATGACAGTTGCAAAATTTTCTTGTATTGCGCTTTTTACTACAGAAATCATTATAAATAATTTGTACTAGTTGCTACAGCGTAATTCTAAAGTAATGCTAAGGTAATATGGCATTATAATTAATAAAATAAATAAAATAAATATGTAAACTGTTGCAATTATAATAATACGTTGAAATTTACGTTAAATGGTCATGCTGTAATTGCAACAAGTTTCTTTTTCAGCGTCAAAAAATGCAAAAATAATGTGCTTATCATTGCAGTCTGCTAACGACGGGTTCAAGCGGGTTGCCAACATGCAGGGGCCCGAATTAAATGACAGGCACTTTATTTTTTTATTTTTTAATGCTGAAAAAGCAAGTTGTTGCAATTACGGCATGACTATTTAACGTATTATTATAATTGCAACAGTTCACATATTTATTTTGCTTTTTTTAATAATTTTAATGCCATATTACTTCAGCATTACTTTAGCATTACGCTGCGTAGCGTAATCATCATCATAAAATCATCATACAATCATCATACAATACAGAAAATTATGAAAATTCATTCTTCAAAAAAATACATCCATAAGTTGTGAAAGAACTTTCTTTTAATTCATGCATTTTAACTATACGTATTTGCAGTTCGATATATTTATTCATTATAATGATAGATTCACACTTGAAGGACACACCTCCAAATATAAATAGAAAAAAATATCTCCAAAACCTCTATGACAATTCAACTATCCGATGAAAATACTTGAAAAAGAAAGGAGACAATCTGAAAAAAATCTGAAAGTCCATGGTTTCTCAGTGATCCCAAGTGTCCTTTAGGGATAAATAGTTTCAAATTTACAATTTCTATTACATGTAAAACTATGTATCTTCAAGAATTAAAGCAGGTATTAACTACATTCTTATTATCTACATTTAAGTATCTAAGTTTGAGAAACGCTGTGCTACATATCATGACGCGAAAAGATTTCAATCGTAGTTGGGAAAGCGTCTCTGCGTTGTCATGGTAACCAAGATGTCTTCCGCTGTATGAGACGCGGCTTGAACGTATTTCGTACCCCCAAGTGGCGAGACCATGCTTCTTGGATCATGGGAACATCCCATGATCCAAGAAGCATGGTCTCGCCACGCGCATCTAAAAAAAAGTGAACCAATCAAATGGCCCGTAGGAATTCGTACAGCGGAAGACATTTTTAAAGGGACGTCAAGCGGGAAGTTTAAAGCAGGTTCAACGCTGCAAGTGTTATTTGCAGAAAAAACTCGAAAACAGTCTTATAACTAATCGTATAAAGCTCAAATAAAAATCAGAAAAATATGTCTTATATTTATAACGAGTATGAAATGTGAAAGAGCGTGCTATTTAAAATTTAAAGTGCTTCTTCGCAGCATATTTGGAGAATCATAATCCCATACTATTCACACTATCGATTTTGAAAAGAACGATGACAGTTGAAAAATTTTCTTGTATTGCGCTTTTTACTACAGAAATTATTATAAATAATTTGTACTAGTTGCCCTGGTGGACCGGCCGAACGCAAGCATTACGCTACAGCGTAATGCTAAAGTAATATGGCATTATAATGAATAAAAGGAACAAAATAAATATGTAAACTGTTGCAATTATAATAATACGTTGAAATTTACGTTAAATGGTCATTCTGTAATTGCAACAAGTTTGTTTTTCAGCGTCAAAAAATGCAAAAATAATGTGCTTATCATTGCAGTCTGCTAACGACGGCTTCAAGCGGGTTGCCAACATGCAGGGGCCCGAATTAAAATGACAGGCACTTTATTTTTTCATTTTTTAATGCTGAAAAAGCAAGTTGTTGCAATTACAGCATGACCATTTAACTTAAATTTTAACGTATTATTATAATTGCAACAGTTTACATATTTATTTTGCTTCTTTTAATAATTATAATGCCATATTACTTCAGCATTACGCTGTAGCATGATCATCATCATAAAATCATCATGAAAAATAACAAATTGTAAATTTCAATTTGTGCTTCTAACAGTATACAATACAGAAAATTATGAAATTTCATTCTACAAAAAAATACATCCATAAGTTGTGAAAGAACTTTCTTTTAATTCATGCATTTTAACTATACGTATTTGCATGTTCGATATATTTATTCATTATAATGATATATTCACACTTGAAGGACACACCTCCAAATATAACTTGAAAACTTGAAAAAGAAAGGAGACAATATGAAAGTCCATGGTTTCTCAGTAATCCCAAGTATCCTTTAGGGATAAATAGTTTCAAATTTACAATTTCTATTACACGTAAAACTATGTATTTTCAAGAATTTAAACAGGTATTAACTACATTCTTATTATCTACATTTAAGTATCTAAGTTTGAGAAACGCTGTGCCACATATCATGACGCGAAAAGATTTCAATCGTAGTTAGGAAAGCGTCTCTGCGTTGTCATGATAACCAAGATGTCTTCCGCTGTACGGGACGCGGCTTGAACGTATTTCATACCCCCAAGTGGCGAGACCATGCTTCTTGGATCATGGGTTGTTTCGGAAACATCCCGTAGAGTTCACGATAGAATATCGATCACTTAATGGCGGGAAATTCGAAAATGGAACAGGTGGCCGTTTTAATCAAAGAAAAAATTATCGGTTATTACGCGGCTCGCAATAATTTTTCAGTCAAAGAAATTAAAAAATTCGAAATCTTGAAGCTAAGTTTTTTTTCAATTGAAGTAATAAAAACTAAACTGCAAATGAAAGCACAAAAAGCTCAAAAAATGTAAATCCACGCTATCATTTTCAATGCTCTCAATTGAAGAATAAATCAATAAATTAGTAAATTTTCAAAATTATATCATTTGGAACAATTTTAAGTGAGAAACATGAAAATATATGCATAAAATTTTTTTTTTAAATAAATTTGCTATGAAACTTTTCACAATTCTTAAAAAAACTTCTCAATTTTTTGTAAAATTATAAAAAAATTATTAAAATTACTTTTATTTAAGTACTAGTTTCAAATTAATGATTGTTCAGTTGTTATTTATACATAAAAACTTGTTTTTGTTTTCAAAAATCCTTCAATATGCTCTTACAATTATTCAAAAGTCCTTAAAAAATCAACATTTTACTTTAGAATCTGAAAAATCTACATTTTGTTTCGAAATTTTTGAAATCTTTACAAATTTCTAATTATTTTTGAAATTTTTGTAAACTTTGAAATATTTTTTTTAATGATTTGATTTTTATTTAAAAAACCCTACAAAATTAGAACAAAAATGCCCTAAAATCTTCCACATTTTTTTCTGAAAATTTTGAAAACCTTTTTATATCTTGTTAAAAATTCTCTTAGAATTAATTTTTCAGAATGAAAAATTATTCTTAATTTTCTTAGGAA